>CM067320.1:25559866-25795936 GCA_034231615.1 Meghimatium bilineatum | reverse complement strand
GATTATTCAAACAACACTGGAATCAAAGCTCTCTGGGTCACAGTATGAACAACAAAAGACATTGAGTTTTATTAAGGAGACAGAATTACAGATATAGACACGTTTCAAGTGAGCGAAAGAAGAACTCAAATGTGTGGATCATTTAAACTTATATTACTCGACGCAAAAGTGTGGATTATTTAAACTTATATTACTAAACTCAAAAGTGTGGATTATTTAAACTTATATTACTCGACTCAAAAGTGTGGATTATTTAAACGTATATTACTCGACGCAAAAGTGTGGATTATTTAAACTTATATTATTCAACTCAAAAGTGTGGATTATTTAAACTTATATTACTCGACTCAAAAGTGTGGATTACTTAAACTTATATTACTCAATAACGTATCGTTTAAAATTTAAACTTAAACTACGCATGTGGCTGCATCTGTGGGTCTCACCAATGGCTCACTAGACAAACCACCCATGTAACAGAAAATCTTAGTAGATGACATGCCGTTATATGGAGGTTATTTATATGGAGGTTATCTTCTTATAGAAGCTTCATGGCACATCATCTATACAATTATGCTTTTATTTTGTTGTTGCAATGTGTTTAATGTTTACTTGAATATATGTATGCACCCTCTGTGGTTGAGAGGGAGCCAGAGATGTAGTGTGCAGAACTGGGGAGGAGAAAACTGGCAACACTTTTTTTTCCTATGACTGAGGCCCATCATAGAGACACAGTGACTCAGAACGTGACAATCCTTTTGACTTGAACATTTGGTTGCATGCCTAGAGCTATAGAGAAGTTCGGCATAACCAGTAGTCAATAGATGGCGGGTAATGAGCACAGTGAACCATATCTTGGTAGCAGTGGCTCGGAGCAGTGCATAGGTTGAAACCTACCTTCCTGGATGTGTAATAGTTTTTATCTGGCTCTGGTCCAGGGTGGGCCGAAAATCCAGATTTCCCAGCAATATAATGCCATTTAATGGCATCTAGTCAAAAGGCATGAGCCCATGGACCGCTACATCAGCAACCAACCAAAACTGAAACTATTCAACTAAAACATATGGCAGATGTATAACTCGTTTATTGTATATCAAATTATAACAGAGAATTATTGTGTCTGTATATAGTAAACACACTAGACATATATATATCGTATGTTACATATGAAGTGTGAATGAGTATTTGTTATATAAGAGATGTGCAGTATCATATGTTTTATGTGACATAGCATTTTTTATATGTAAAATATAAATTTATTTATTTCTTATCAAATCATATATACCCAAATATATTCTGTATTAATATATATATATATATATATATATATATATATATATATATATATATATATATATATATATATATATATATATATATATATATGTTTTATCTCATTTGTGTGTTACATAGAACCTGCTTCGAGTTATATAATTATGAGTCCTCCCTTTATTTTCCATGTAATTTTCCTACTTTTCATTTTTATTATAATTTACTTCCATCCTTCTACTATGCAATTTTAAACATGAATTTACAATTTTAAAACATGAATTTATAATTTTAAAACATGAATTTATAATTTTAAAACATGAATCTACAATTTAATAACACGAATCTTGCAATGTTCAAAAACGAATCTTGCAATGTTCAAACACGAATCTTGCAATGTTCAAACATTAATCTTGCAATATTCTCAAATGATCATATACAGATTTATATTCTGCATTATTCAGGTGACATATTCTTCCCAAAACGTAGACTTCTTTGTGGATGCAATAAGCTCTCGCGTTTCTGGCAAAGTTCACCTGCTGCGGCCAAAGACATATTTAAACACTGTCACATTTCTTGGAAATCGTCGCCTTGTGTGATCCTTCTTCCCCTGTTACCAACCACCTTGTCTTCAAATCCCATGTTTTCCGTGCTGTTATGTATTTCTATATGACTTTTTGTGATGATGTTGTTTAGGGGCCAACACTCTTCCGTCTGTTCTTAACACGTCTTGATTGGTCACTGATAAGTATTCTCAATCATCATCAAATCCGTCTCCGCAACGAATGTTGGCTGCAACAGACCTCCAATATCCCCTGTCTCTTGTTTTGGTGGTGCACTCTGTTAAACTATAATCTGTCCATCTCGTGATGCTACTCTTTCACTTGTATCTCTGCCTACCTCTTGCTCAACTTCCTTCAACTTTACCATCAAGTAAGGTCTTCAAAAAGGTGTCATATCTTTAATGTACCCAAAATATTTTATTTGTTTGATCTTTATTTCCTTTAATAATGATTTCTTCAGATTAAATGTTGTTAGAACCTTTTTATTTGTTTTCTTCTCTTTCCATGATGTTCTCCTTATTCTTCTACATATCCATATCAGCTCAAAGGCATCAACTCAGTCTTCTAATTGTTTGTTTATTGTCCATGTTTCTGTGCCATACATTAATATGGAATAGATGTAGCATTTTATAATCTCATTTTTAGCTTGTTTGCACTTTTTTTAGATAATAATATTCTCCTCATGTCATTGAAGGTACTTTTAGCCATTCCTATTCTCCTTTTAACTTCTGTTTGACATCTGCCATCATGTGTGATTATGTATCCAAAATATTGATAATGTTCTACTTGTAGTTTCTTTCCATGTATGTTTATGTTTAGCTCTTGTTCTTCTGTGACTTTGCTGATTATCATGGTTTTTGTTTCTTAGATGTTTATATCCAGTCCATATTCTTTAATTGATTTATCTACCTGATCTGTTTCTCTTTATAGCTAATGTTCACTTTCTGCTAAAAGAACAGTGTCATCTGCATATCTCAGGTTGTTAATTATTTTCCCATTGATCTTGAGTCCTGGCATTCCATCTTTCTATGCGTTTAGAGATTTTCTGTGCAGATATTACATAGTCTGGGTGATAACATTTATCCTAGTCTTACCTCTTTTCTTATTTCTATTCTTAATGATGACTGGAAATGAATCAGGCCTTTTTCTAGAGGCACCGAATCGTCTTGCAACTCAAGCAAACAGGTTTTCCGTACTTGATCAACTACATCCTCATAAAAGATGTGACCTTGTCAAGACTTCCAACCTGTGCACTCATGTCACTGAGAACGGATCAATCGAGACAAGGACTATTACACCAATAACGAACACCCTGTACAAGTATCGAAGTATCCTCAGGAACATAACAAATATAGAATATCCGTATTCGTATACAAAAATCGGTAGACCTACTTCTAAACATAAATAGCAGAGAGACAGAACAATGTTTCTTTAAATAATAGCTTAAATACGTAAATGCAAGTAGGAAGTATGAGGATAAATGAAAAATTCTTAACACTGACGGGAAATGAACCAGGTCTATTCTAGCGGCACCGAATCGCATTGCAGCTCAAGCAAACAGGTTTTCCGTACTTGACCAACCGATGTGGTTGTGCAATTCAAGTAGGAAGCATAAAGATAAATGAAAAATTCTTATAAAGCTGGCGTTAATTCTTATTTCTATGTATGGTGAGTAGCAGTTTCCATACGTTATTGCTGCAGTCTGTTCTCAATATACATTTCTAAGAAGTCTGATGTCTTTTCCATCTATGCCTATTTCTTGATGACATTCAATTAATTTTTCATGTTGGACTGTCAAAAACTTTGTTGTAGTCTAGATAGGATATGTAAATGCTTTTTTTGGAATTATATATATTTATCCATCAATAATCAGATACTAAGTATAGCTACTTTGGTGTTTGTTTTTCCTAAAACCGAATTGCTCTTCGCCGACGTCAGTGTCTATCTTGTTTTTAATTCTTTCATGTATTGTCTTGAGTAGTATTTTGGTTATAGGATGAGTCATCAAACGTATTGTTCTATATTTTGCACAGACCACATCCCTGGGTTTGTTAGGTAGTAGTATAAATATTGAGTATTCCAGGTCTTTGGTTATGTGATTTGTTTCATAAATGTCATTGCAAAGTTATGTGACAGTTTCCACACCAAATTCATCTAGAGTTGCTATTATGTCTACTGTTATGTTGTCGGAGCCTGGGGCCTTTCATTATTTTATTGAGTTTTCTACTTCTGCTTTCAGTATTGCTGATCCATCATTGTTGTGTATTGTAGGTTTTTTGCTCCGTTTTCATCAAATAGTTCTCTCACATAATCTTCCCATTATGTAAGCACTTTGGTTTTATCAAATATAATTTTTCCACTTTTATCCTCAATACAACTATCCCCATTTATAAGATTGTTCTTATTCTCATTATATTTTCCTCACATTTTATTTATTTTTTTGAAATTGTTTTTGTCATTGCTTTATTAAATTCTCCATGTGAATATGCCCAATCGAATGATATGTAATTTAGATTTACTGCTGGTGCCTTGCCAAAGAGTATACATGTATGCTAATTTTGATGTCGATATTTCAAATCCTCCCTCAATGTTTACTGCACAATCCCCTTAGATCTACATGTTCTATTCTAAATAGTGAAAATTCATTGCACCACCTTCCAGATCTTTATTATGAAGTATTACTGTTAGCTGGTTGTTATCACTTTAAAACAAAATTTCCTTTATATTTAAGTACAAGTTTTGGGCCTCGATGTGTTTCTGTTATTGAAAGAATCAGTAGCTTAAAATCTTTGACTCTGGCTGTTAACATTATATCTTCAGCATATCTGATGTCTGACATCTGTTGTCGTCTGATGAAATTGTATGAGCTTGGTAATCTACTACTTCTTACCCATTATTTTCATTAGTTTGTTCATACGTCCATTCTATCTCCCGTAACCAGTCAGCGTCGTAGTTCTTCTACATTGGAAGCGTCAAAGAACAGAGTGCTCAAGCGATTTCAGGACTCATTAGTCACAGTCCGGCACATCGCAGACAGAATCATCTTCATCATCATCTACACAGTTGATCTGAGTGTTCGTTGTCGACTACAACGGACGAACAACATATTTTCTGTGTTGTCAGTCAACTCTATTTTGTATCTATATGATGCCCCATTCTGTTGGGTCTCTTTCTTGTATCTGTGGATAGATATTATCTTGATTTCTTGTCATTCTTGAATATACCGCGCGAGTATTCTCACTCTAGTTCTTTGACAAGATGCTGCAAACTCTTGTAATATTACAAGACCTCAAGAGTCCTCGTCGATGGTGTGATTCTTGTTAAAATAATCTTGCCCTGTCCAGTCTTTGATATGGTCTGCCCACGATTGTGTTTTGCGTTCTCTACTTCTTCCACCTTCAACTCTACCTTGCAATATCGTTTTCGATTGGGAATAATGGTAGCATACATCCCCAAAATATGCACGTTTACGTCGCTGAACTATTCGTATAGACAATATTATTGTTCAGGTTTGGTACTGCTGAACTATTCGTATAGACAATATTATTGTTCAGGTTTGTTACTGCTGAACTTTTCATATCATTGTTCAGGTTTAGCACTGCTGAACTATTCGTATAGACAATATCATTGTTCAGGTTTAGCACTGCTGAACTATTCGTATAGACAATATTATTGTTCAGGTTTAGTACTGCTGAACTTTTCATATCATTGTTTTGGTTTTGGTACTGGTGAACTGTTGGTATAGACAATATCATTGTTCAGGTTTGGTACTGCTGAACTATTCGTATAGACAATATCATTGTTCAGGTTTAGCACTGCTGAACTATTCGTATAGACAATATCATTGTTCAGGTTTAGTACTGCTGAACTTTTCATATCATTGTTTTGGTTTTGGTACTGGTGAACTGTTGGTATAGACAATATTATTGTTCAGGTTTAGCACTGCTGAACTATTCGTATAGACAATATCATTGTTCAGGTTTGGTACTGCTGAACTTTTCATATCATTGTTTTGGTTTTGGTACTGCTGAACTATTCGTATAGACAATATTATTGTTCAGATCGATTAAAAAAAACCTGTTGGTTCATCCATCAAAGACGACGTAAAGCACTTAATCCTTCATATTTTCTGAATATATATTTTTGGAACTCAAGCGTTAATAGCAGAGGTGTGGAAAAAATTATCCCAGTTCGCTCAAGATTCGATGCCTATGGATATCGTGTCGTCCACTCATCCTCATCATCACTCGCCGTCATCGCATGAGAGATTGGCTGCAATGGACCGCCAACATCATATGATTCTTGCCTTGGTGTTGCACTCTGACAGGCTGTATTATCTCAATCTCATATTTTCCACCCATGTGCATCTTTACCTAACTCTAGCCGTCTACTGTTTACTGACAATGCAACTGGAAATACAAGCATGGCCTTCACATTCAATAATAGTTCAAAGGTAATGTTATATACATTGTATACGATATGTTTCAATTTCTATTGAGACGAAAGCAATTGATAAATTTGATATAGAAGAGGAAAGTCTAGTGCCGCGTGGACAAGAAATTTTCATTCCGTTTGACGAGTTTATTCCGCAACATTTAATCCCATGCTTTCTCTGTGCCTCTATTTCTTGAACATTGATTACAGCTGACATTCCTAATGATATCATTTTATCCAATTGTACTGGTCACTGAACAACATTTGGCCAGATCTTTTGAAATAGCTATGTAACAAAACCAAAGAAAAATGATCCTGTCTAGGGTTAATGGTGTGTATGTGTATCATTACAAAAATACCTTTTTAACATCTTGTCAGTCTTAACGGGCAGTGGTAAACCCGTACTCTTGGTTAGCATTTATTTGTGCTACGGTTGAAATGACTCTCTGGTGAGACCCCCATCCGCAAATTGCACATAGGAAATATGACTTCATTACTAGTAATTTATTGTAATCGAATAAACGAACATTGCGCGCAGGTACGTATATACACACACGCTCGTGCGCGCGCGTACACACACACACACATCGCTAGTATGTCATTGTAATCAAAACAAATGGACATCACATATCTACAAACGCATACACACACATTCTACAGGTAAAAATCTAATCCACGATAATCTACGATCCCGAGTTTAAATCGAATTCGCATAGTAGTTTAATTTGCGGGAAAAGCAAATTGTTATTTATTTATTTATTCTGTGTGTGTGTGTGTTTCACTAGCTTGATAATCTGTTTTTGTTTAAATCCAAAAAGCAGATTGTGTTTGCTGTTGTACTTTCTAAATGGATGTGCGTCTTGTGCTACTTGTAATTAGCTTTGATATATACTTTTACTACAAACTACTATTGTGAACAAGTATCAAACATGTCCTCTATATATCCTCGTCACAATATAAGGCGCTTTACATTTAACCAAAACAAATGCACGAGACTGTCATGTGACATTTTGTGTTTGTCCATGATCGAAATTAAAGACGTCTGTATTTCTTATAAAAGCTGTTTCGTTTGAAAAAAAAAAGTATTGCTAATTTATTAAATATTACTTGACAATAAAAACAAGTTTTTTTGATTTGATTTGAAATGTGATTGTTCTACTTGATCATATTGGACACTATGTTGTTCTCGAGCACAGAATGGCTGTAATACTAGTAGCTGGTTGTGAGACTTGATTTGTGGATTGATTGCATGTTTCAAGTTATTATTTGATTTATTTATTTTACTCAGTGATTAATTTATTTAGCGATTGAACTAACGATCGATTGATTTATTGATTGCATTATTGGTTTGGTTAATCAAATTTATATGAATTTTTGAATTTTTTGGCTGATTGATTGATTGAGACAGTGATTGATTAATTGACAATTTATTTAAATGATTTAATTAGCTAATCTGTTTATTGCATTGATTTATATAATTGATTGATTCCTTGCTTGAATGACTAATTGATTAAATTATTGATTGATTGATTTAATGATTGATTTAATTAATGATTGATTGAAGAATGTGTGCAGTAGTTTCTGTAGTGTGAATCCAATGATTAGTGATACATCTATTCAGACATAGATTTAATTCGTATTTTTCTTCGGCATATTCTAAAATAGTGTTTTATCAGTAATCAGGAAATGGTAACTTACTATATTTCAATTTAAATTATTGCTGATATAACCATTTCAGATCATCCATGGGGTCCTTGAGTTTCAGAGATGCCATCGTCTCGGTATATAACATTCTCCTCTCCTTCCTTTCTGTCTCTGAAGAGCCAAATTTAAGTCATGCATTTCTTATTCTTTCCTGGTGCGTATCGGGGAATACAGTGTTAGGCTCATATTTGTCACTGATCGACAGCATATCAATGGATGTGGGAAGCTACTTAAAAGACAAATTCAACTTTGCATCACCTGACTGGGAAGCCTGTTAAGAGACAAATTGAACTTTGCATCACTAGACTGGGAAGCCAGTTATGAGACAAATTGAACTTTGCATCACCTGACTGGGAAGCCAGTTAAGAGACAAATTCAACTTTGCATCACTAGACTGGGAAGCCAGTTATGAGACAAATTTCAATAAGGATATTTTTAGTACTCGTTCTCAAACTTCCCCTCGATCTCTCCGGAGAATGACAAAGCCCTACTAGATTTCCAACAGGAGGTAGCCAAAGAACGAATATGATTTGTATTACAGTTTAGGAAGCGAGTGTATGGTTATTACCAACTACTACATGAGTGGCATATAGAGTAGTTAGTCATCGCTTCGGATGTATGTTGCCGGGGCCAGAAAGGTTAGCATAGAACAGAAACAGTGTTTAACTTCCATGCATATCGTAAAAGGCGACGAAAGAGGTTATAGTATTGAGCTGTCTGTCCCATCCCATATAGGGTCAGAGTTACCTAGACGACATGCTGAATTATGGTTTGTCTGTCAGAAAGGCGCAGATATCGCAGCAAAACTGGAAAACATGATACAATCCGTTCTCTGAGTTATATCCTGCTAATCTACAGGAGTTTGAGATCAAACGCAGAAATGAAAAATTATATTACTCGCATGTATCTAGATATCCGTGATACATTTATAGTCAGAAACTAAACTACTTGAACTAATAGATTGAACTACTTGACGGAACTACTTGATCGAACTACTAGACTGAACTACTTGATTGAACTACTTGACTGAACTACTTGAACTACTTAACTGAATATAAGGTACTACTACAGTAAAACGTAGCAACAATAGTACTTACGTAGAAAACAGATTTTTTAAAGTTCCACTTGAACACGACGTACTATGAATAAAACTAAGGGGTTATGATGTGTAAACACGAAAACATACAAATTACAATACACAAGACATTTTAAACGTTTCGATCCGTTAGATCTTTCTCAAGAATATATAAAACAAATGGTGAAAAGCAATGGAAACAGTAAAAACAAGGTTACCACCATCCCGCCTAATTTTCAACAAAATCCGCTTCCATGACTACATGTTTCTAAATACATCATTGTCACCTTGAACTTTGTATTTTTTACATGCCAATAATGTATCTAGTGCCTCAGTGATGGTAACATTGTTTTTCACCGTTTATTTTATATATTCTTGAGAAAGACCTAACGGTTCGAATTGTTGAAAATGTCTTGTGTATTGTCATTTGTATGTTTTCTTCTACACATCTCATAACCCCTTAGTTTTAGTGATAGTCCGTCGTGTTCAAGTGAAACTATCAAAAACGTGTGTTTTACATAAGTACTTAACTGAACTACTTTACTGAATTACTTTACTGAACAACATGAGTGAACTATTTGACTGGACTTTGACTGCAGAAAATACTTCCTACACAAATACAAAGGCTTTTTTCCTTACACAAATGGGTTTTTTTTTTACAAACCCGTAGTGTGCTCATCGTCGATTAATAAAGCAATCGACATATGACAGAAGGAAAGTTTAATCATTACTCAATTATGTTTACTCTTTTACATCAAAACGACATAAAAAATAGCTGTTCGATATGTGACCTTTGACATCATCAATTCGGGGTGACCCCCATCATACCATATCTTTCACACCACCGGTCCAGTTATCCAGGTTTTAAGGTCATTTCAGATTTGATATATTTACCTCTTGATAACAGTAAATATGAACGGTTATCTTACAATTAGCTTTAGGTAAACACCTTCGAAAAGAAAACAACAGTATGCAGCGAGATTGAATATATGTACTGAAGAGACATATATACCGATGGGAAAACCAATCATAGCAGTGAAGAATGGAGATGCTGGAGGTTATATAATATATCATGAAAAAAAGAAAATAAATCCACATGTTCGCCACATTGAATTTTCTGCTCCAACTACTTTGCAGAAGTACAGGCTCTAAACATTACCGTACATTTGTTAAATAAATTAAAAACAAAATAAGCAAATGTCAAAAGGTGATGTTTCTTACTGATGAAATGACTGTCCAACAATCACATGACAGCGACAAACTCCCAGACCTGAAGGACGCCATACAAGTAGTGAGAATCCAAAGAAGGGTAGCACTACAGTGAATACCATCTCATGAGGGGCACGAAAGAAGGGTAGCACTACAGTGGATAACATCTCATGAGAGGCACAAAATAAGGGTAGTACTACAGTGGATACCATCTCATGAGAGGCACGAAAGAAGGGTAGTACTACAGTGGATACCATCTCATGAGAGGCAGATATAGTGGCAAAATATGAAGCAACGCGGGGATAACAAACACCAAAGAACCACCTACTAAAAAAGTGTACCCTCATCAAAGCTATTAGCACTATTAATTCGACCACCCAAAAGACAACTACCACTATCTTGACAGAGCTGAGTAAGTTATATTTCGCTCGAGGACAGGACACAACAGACTAAACTGCCACTTAAATAGACTAATACTGGTTCCATCTCATCTGTGTCCGTGTGGGCAGGCAGCATAGACCGCAGAACATATCATGCAAGACTGCATTACACTAAATCAGTTAAGGTAGGAACATTAACCCGCAGAGACGGATACTCGCAGAAAGATGTATGGTAGCACTGAGGATAGTTAAATACATCAGCATCTAATAAGAAAACCGGAATTGTTGTGTAGTAGATATGCTAAACTTTGATCAGGAAGAAGTAGAAAAAGAAGATAAACATTTAATTAATCTTTTGCATTCGTCCTTAAATTACTGAGTGTTGGCAAAATGTAGCACGTAGAATAGAATGTGGTGTGTTATTATTGACTGCTTAACTTCGATGTCTGCCCCTTACGGCATCAAACATCCGACTATAGCTACTATGAAATGAACGTGGGCAGTAGCGTTTTTTACTCTTCGTTGTTTTTTTTGTTTTTTGTTTTTTTTAAATGCTTTTTTAATAAAGACCTTTTGGTTGAAACGTCAATTTGTATATGTTATCATGTACGTTTCCGGTGATATGCAAAACTTTGCTACTCTTTTTTCACGTTTTGCCTATTGATTAACATTCATCACCATCATCAAGTGTCGTTTCCGTAACGAAGGTTGGTTGCAACGGATATCCAATATCCTATGTTTCTTGTCGTGGTGGTGCGCTCTACTGTAACCTGTGAAGTTGTAACATGTCCATCTTGTGATGTTTCATTCCCACCAGTATATCTGCCTACTTTTTGCTTACCTCAGCTTAATTTTACCCTCAAGTAAGCCCTTTTACAGGGTCTTTTAATATTTCCTAAATTAATTTATTTGATTTTCTTTATTTCCTTTAATATATCTTTTTTCATATAAAGTGTTGTTATACCTTCATTGTATGTTTTCTTTTCTTTCCATGAAGATCTCTCTATTTATATATCCACATCTCAGATGCATCAATTCTGTTTTCTAGTCGTTTTTTCACTGTCCATGTTTCTGAGTAATAAATTAATATGGAATAGATGGTGATAGATAGATAACATTTTATATTTCTAATTCTTAGCTTTTTATTTTCTGTTTAGATGTCAATATTTCTGTCATGTCATTGAAAGTACTTAGCCATTCATATTCTTTTTTTTAACTTCTGTTTCATATCTACCGTCATTTTCTTATTATGTGACCAAGATATTGAGATATGAGGAGCGCGGTAGCCTAGTGGATAGTTAGCTTGCTTGTTTGCTATCATCTGGTTACAGCGTGCCATGTTCGAAACCACGTCCGGATATATATATATATATATAACAAAAAGAAAAACCGGGTTTTGATTTCTCACTTTATACGACCACTTCTCCAGTCGACTCAGCTGTAAATGAGTACCTGACGCATGAGTTAGGGAAGGTAAAAAACAGCAAGGAAGGGAACTGACCACTCCACCTAATAGTTGCTGCGGCTTAGTACATGAAGCGTTATCTTCATCCCCGTCGGCAGATCCCATGGAACCTACCGTTACCTTTTTTTAAGATATTGGTTCACATGTTATACACATGTTCCTCTGAGATTTTGCTGATTTATCAGGGCTTCTAATTGTGTATGTCTTATGTCTTATATCTTATATCTAGTGTTACTATTATTTTCTTGAATTGTGGGTTCCGGTATCTGAAAAATGAGATAAACATATGGTACTTTAGTCAAAACGTTCACTGCCTGTCAGAGTTTTAAGACTTACAGGATGGTGGTGATGATAACGACCATGACGATGGTCGATCCCTAAGGGAGTCCGAATTTGTTACGCTTGTTCTCTAAGCTCAGGAAGTGAAGATTTTAGTTCAGGTGGTGAATGTTTTAGTTCAGATGGTGAAGGTTTCAGTTCAGGTGGTGAATTTTTCAGTTCAGGTGGTGAAGGTTTCAGTTCAGGTGGTGAATTTTTCAGTTCAGGTGGTGAAGGTTTCAGTTCAGGTGGTGAATTTTTCAGTTCAGCTGGTGAATTTTTCAGTTCAGGTGGTGAATGTTTCAGTTCAGGTGGTGAATATATAATTTCAGGTGGTGAAGATTTCAATTCAGGTGGTGTTCAGACTGGTGTTTAGATGGTGTTTAAGCTCACTCAGATTCGAAGTTTCTCTGATATTCTACAATACCTCATACAGTCGTGCATGTATCCCATGTGACTACGGGACTACTTCTCAAAGCATTGGCACTTCTTGATATTAAATAAAGCTCTAGAGAAGCCTCCACATTGCACAATAGGATGCAGGAGCTGTATTACTCATAATTCATAGGGACCAGAGCAAACTAATAAATCGACGCTAATGTGAGAGCAGTACATACGCGATAGATCTGATTTCATATCCTCACTCAGGTTCTCTAAGTCTGTAACCAATATATACGGTTGTGGTGGAGGTGGAAAGGAGGGGGGGTTGAGGGGTTCAAACCCCTCCACATTCGAAAAATTGAAAATGATATGTATTCTTAAAAATAAGATGGCAACCCCTCTCCAACATTAGGGTAAAACGACTTGAAATATAGTGCTTTTCTCTTTATAAAGGACCAACATGGAGATTTGAAATTAGGAATTTAATACATCAGCAAAAAACGACCCTAGGTTCTCTCTAAAAAAATTCGAAGCATCGATGTAAGCTGCTATATATTAGTTTCTCTGTTTTTTCTCCCTAACAGAAGTTGAAGAAAGAACGCAGAATAAGAAGGAATAATATTTGATAAATGCGTGTTCGTATATCACACTCACGTGTCCGAATGTAACATGCTATGCAAATACTTAACATGCATGCAGTCAGCTGCTCGTGAACCGCTGTAAACAGAATACAAGAGATCAATAACGATAACTCTAGATTCAGACAGCAGCGCAGAGTGAGCGAACTTTGCCACATATAAAGAAGTATAATCATGCAATTCAATGTCGTTAGGGCTCAGCATAAATTGATTATGCATGTGCAGAAGTGGCTGCCAGTTGTCAACCATCGTTATAAAGTGCAATCTTTAGATAATGTTGTCTTGATGCAATTTGCTGTGTTGTCTTTAGATGATGACAGAGGTTAGCCATGTCTGCATCCTAACGTTCAGATTGTTTTAATAAAATCAGTGAAGAAATGGTGGTAGAATAGTTGAGTACTAATGCTGATTTCTTCATCTTTGTTCGTTCTCAAAATCTGCAGATAGGTAGGGTGTAGTCTAGAACGCAGAATACGTCGTGTCATGGTTTACGGCTTGAATGCAATTCCTTTCGGCCTGACGCATTTCACTTCGGCTTGGCTGCTGGGTTGCTTTGATCATTTATGCAATGAGACAGTCATCTCTGCCTGTGAACATCTCCTACAGGTAGGCAACACAGTTGCTATTTTTTGCTGCCCTTTCGGGCCCAGCGACCACACTGAATTAAGAATTCGAAATATGGACGCATATTCCACCTGACTATGTCTGTTACCCGGGTCTGTTACGGCCCCCGGGTCGACCCAGCCTTAAATGGGTACCGGAGTAATCCGGGAAGTAAATACTGCGAGGGAGAGGAGATGGCTACCGCCCTCATTTGCAGAGCCTCTGAAATGTGAGATCGCTAACATCTCACACCCCTAGGGCATTAATAAATGCTATGGGTTACTTTACTTACTTACTTTACTATGTCTGTTAGAACAAATTGACTGCCGAGTCACCTGGGCGATATATAGTAGTCAATAAATTAAGGTATTCGTTAGATTTTCTATTCCGAATGTTTCGTCTCTGTGTTGAAGGGTCCCGAAAGAGGAGCATATAATATCAACACTGCATATCTTTCAGCCATTTCATAAGATGCGACTAAAGAGATTATGGGGTAAAGTAGGCTGTCCCATCCCATATAGGTGAAAGTGACGCAGAAGCCATGCTGAAATTGCATGTGTCAGATCGGATGTTGAAGATATCGCAGCAAAGCTGTAAGCCATGCCACAGCGCATTCTGTTCTCCGAAAAAAATCCTGGCAATATGCAGCAGTTTGAGAAACGAACGCAGAAGAAAGAAAGAATCCTAATTGATTTAGCCGCCTACTTGTCTTTACAAAACTTCTCCACCCACAAGTCTCCCCAATGAAGTGAGTACTTTGAGACGTTATAATTTTAATAATGTGCTCTCTTATAAATCAGCCTCCACTTGTAAATGTGCGCTCTGAGAAAACTGGCTCCATTTGTAAATATGAGTTTTGACCTGCCTTCTTCCCGTTTAAGTAGTGATGTATGATAAGTCATTACCACTATAGAAGTATCCTCTCTGATAAATTAGTCTCTCTTTAGAGTTGGGCCACCTGATAAGCTAATCTCCCTTTAGTAGTCCTGATAAGCTAATCTCCCTTTTGTAGTGTACTGCCTCTCACACATTACTTTCCTTTTGTAGTGTGGTATCTGACAAGTTTGCATCCTTTTAAGTGAGCTGGCATGTTTCTGTCTCTTTGGACATAGGCTATGTGCCAAGTTTGTTTTTATTTTTATGAATTTTCTCTGAGCCAAATTTGTTTTTATTTTTAGGAATTTGCTCTGAGCCAAATTTGTTTTTATTTTTAGGAATTTGCTCTGAGCTAAGTTTGTTTTTATTTTTAGCTATGAGCTCTCTGCCATATTTGTTTCTCTTTAGACGTAGCCTATCCTCCAAGTTTGTTTCTTCTTCGGTGTGAACTATCAGCCATGGTTATCTTTCTTTTGGTGTGTGCCATCTGCCATGTTTGTTTTTCCCTTGGTGTGTGCCATCTGTCAAGTTTGTTTTTCCTTTGGTGTGTGCCATCTGTCAAGTTTGTTTTTCCTTTGGTGTGTGCTATCTGTCAAGTTTGAATCACTTTAAGCGTGGGATGTCAGCAAACAAACTTGTTCTATTATTGCATCTGTTAGTTATTCGATATGGAATAGACGTCATATTTTTGTCCCAGGCAGATTTATAACTCAAACTCCACAAACAGTCGTGGAGGGCCCTACACGCAGGTGGTTCTCGTGGCTCGATATCTGAAAACACCTCTCATTCTGTCCTGTAAATGACAGTTCTATTCCTGACACTTTCAACACATAATCCATTAAATCGTCGATATTTATTTCCAATCAAATGTCTAAATCCAACAGATCACTAAGATACTTCAGTGGATGTCCCTCCCAATCCACCACCATCTCTGCAACTAAAGAAGCAATAGTTCAAACATGTGCCTTGTGTCAGTGATGCAAACGACAGCATATACAAGACACATATTATATTTATGAGGTTGGAAACAGTTTTTGTATACAAGACCGTGGAAGCATGTTATATCCATGAGGTTTGAAACAGTTATGACATGCAAGAAAGTGGACACATGTATATCCATGAGGTTGGAAACTTGTGACATGCAAGACAGTGAACTCATGTTATAGCCATGAGGTTTCAAAACTTATGACATGCAAGACAGTGGACGTATGTTATAGCTATGAGGTTGGAAACTTATAACATGCAAGAAAGTGGACGTATGTTATAGCCATGAGGTTGGAAACGTATCATATGCAAGACAGTGGACGTATGTTATAGCCATGAGGTTGCAAAACTTATGACATAAAAGACAGTGGACGTATGTTATAGCTATGAGGTTGGAGACTTATGACATGCAAGACAGTGGACGTATGTTATAGCCATGAGGTTGGAAACGTATCATATGCAAGACAGTGGACGTATGTTATGGCCATGAGGTTGCAAAACTTATGACATGCAAGACATTGGACGTATGTTATAGCTATGAGGTTGGAAACTTATGACATGCAAGACAGTGGACGTATGTTATAGCCATGAGGTTGTAAACGTATCATATGCAAGACAGTGGACGTATGTTATAGCCATGAGGTTGCAAAACTTATGACATGCAAGACAGTGGACGTATGTTATAGCTATGAGGTTGGAAACTTATGACATGCAAGACAGTGGACGTATGTTATAGCCATGAGGTTGGAAACTTATGATATGCAAGACAGTGGACGTATATTATAGCCATGAGGTTGGAAACGTATCATATACAAGAAAGTGGTCACATGTTATATATTTGAGGTTGGAAACGTATGATATACAAGACAGTGGACACGTTATATGTTTGAGGTTGGAAGCTGTTATGAATGTTATCTACGAAAACTCACAGGTCGTTGTGGATCCTTCGAAAGAAAGACTGAGTCGGACTGACATCTACCCTAGCAAATAGTCCTTTAGAGACCACTTCTAAGGCGATATTGGCGGCTTCGGCCCCGTTCTTCATACTGGCAATAGTTTTCTTATTTCTTGATGCTCTTGACAATCATAAATAGTAAATAATAAATCAAAGCTTATCCTATACAGGACAATACTATTCACCTATTGTTTTTTTTTTATTTTTAAGCGACACTAATATGTCCATTCGTATTGCCAGTACAATGTAGATGGTCGACGCTCGAACCTTCCAGTTCGACGAGTTAGGTTTGCAATGCGAGATCACTATCAATACTTCTGTCGAGTCGACCTTGACAGTCATGCTACCGCAGAACGGCGCACAAATCATAGCTTATACGTATAATCGCAGTATGATGTACTCATGTTGATAATGCGAAGGGAATTAGAGCGAGCTTAAGAGATGATGGCATGGCCTGGAAGTAGTACGGGTTGTTCGCTCTTGTTCTCAAAGTCTGTAACTGGTGATTTACTTTCAAGCACAAATAAATAATTCTGAAATTCTTTTTCATTGGGAGATTTTTTTCCAGAGCTTGTTCAAGTCGCAGATGACTGTTTCACTCAATATGACGGTTAAGTGATGGGCTACGAGCTGGACAGTCACCCTCTCTTGAGTAGGATAACCCGCTACTTTCTTGTAATCTCAAATCTCGATGATGATGATGATGAAATGGTTGTTTCTCTCCCAACAGTCCAGTCATGGGTCTTCAGCAGGCTTCATCACATTATAGATCATATAGTAGGGTAGATAATTCCCAACCTTCTTAGTAACCTCATACGATGTGCATGTCAAGCGTAGTTGTTACTATTCTGTGTTTACCTTTCGAAGCAGAAAAAGCAAGAAGTAAACTAACTAGACAAGAAAAGCATCGAGAAGTGTTGTCTGTTACAGTATTTAGTCGTCTGATTGCTTGGAATTGTAGTCTACACTGTAAGTCTATCGCATTCTCCGATTCACATTTGAGACCCTTTATAGGGTAAATCAATACCTCAACACCTCTGTTACTACAACTAATACTACAACTAAAACAACAACAACTACTACTACTACTACTACTACTACTACTACTACTACTATTACTACTACTACTACTATTACTACTACTACTATTACTACTACTACTACTACTATTACTACTACTACTACTACTATTACTACTACTACTACTACTACTACTACTACTACTATTACTACTACTACTACTACTACTATTACTACTACTACTATTACTACTACTATTACTACTACTACTATTACTACTACTACTATTACTACTACTACTACTACTACTATTACTACTACTACTACTACTACTACTACTACTACTACTACTATTACTACTACTACTACTACTACTACTACTATTACTACTACTACTACTACTATTACTACTACTACTATTACTACTACTATTACTACTACTACTATTACTACTACTATTACTACTACTACTATTACTACTACTACTATTACTACTACTACTACTACTACTATTACTACTACTACTACTACTACTACTATTACTACTACTACTACTAATACTACTACTACTATAACTACTACTACTATTACTACTACTACTACTACTACTACTATTACTACTACTACTACTACTACTATTACTACTACTACTACTACTACTACTATTACTACTAATACTACTACTACTATTACTACTACTACTACAACTACTACTATAACTACTACTACTACTACTACTACTACTAATACTACTACTACTACTATTATTACTACTACTACTATTACTACTACTACTACTACTACTACTACTACTACTACTACTACTACTACTATTACTACTAATACTACTACTACTATTACTACTACTACTACAACTACTACTACTACTATAACTACTACTACTACTACTACTACTACTAATACTACTACTACTACTATTACTACTACTACTACTACTACAACTACTACTACTACTATAACTACTACTACTACTACTACTACTACTAATACTACTACTACTACTATTACTACTACTAATACTACTACTACTACTATTACTACGACTACTGTGACTACTGCTGCTACTACAACTACCCTTACTGCTCCTACTACTACTACCACTACTGCGGATATCATTACTATTGCTACTATATTGACAAATTCTGATAATGGTACTACTACTGAGACTACAAATTAAACCCGTAGATATATATATAGGATCTGGTGTGGGTCGATGGGATCTAGTGTAGGTGGATGGGATCTGGTATAGGTGCATGGGGTCTGGTGTATAATTTCAACCCCCTCTTAGAAAACTATAATAATGCATTTAGCATTATAAAACAAACAAACAAAAACATATGGTAACACCATCACCCATTTTAAAAAAATAGCATTTACAAATTCCCATAATAAGAAAGTGACGTCTAATAAAAACACTCCCCACCTCATTAGCAACGTTATATCTGCGGCCCTGCTACAAACATTACTACTACAACCATCAATATTAACTTCGCGTTAAAACTGAAAATAAAGATACAGTTTTATCAAACATGAGGGGTGAGTGCACCATACTACGGATCTTCTTCTTCTTCTGCGTTCGTTCTCAAACTCCTGCAGATTAGCAGGATGTAATCCGGAGAACGGAATGCGTTGTGTCATGGTTTACAGCATTGGTGCGATATCTGCGCCTTTCGGCCTGACACATCCGACATCAGCATGGCTTTGGGTCACTACCCTATATGGGATGGGACAGTCAACTCCATCGAATAACCTCCTTAGTCGCCTTTTACGACATGCGTGGAAGATAAAGTGTTGCTATTCTTTGCTCCCCTTTCGGGTACCGGCAACATACTGGCGACTATGGATCTGAAACATAGATTATCTACAGAAAACAAGAGCGGAGATTTAACACCTTTCATCTACGATGTCTCCGCAATATTATAAACATTACATGTCACGACAAAATCACCAACATGTAAGTGGTACGCTGCACTCAGCTACCATCAGCCACGGAAACACTTAATATAAATAGATTGTGTTGGCTGGGTCATGTCGTATCCCAAAACAAATTCTTTTCTGAGAACTGGCTGAAAGCCAGCGAGCTCGCCATATACTACTGTTGAGGTATAAAGACATCTGTAAACCCTCAATGAAAGGCTTCTACATAGACTCAAAAATCTGGGAAAACACGGCCGAAATTCTGGCTGTCTTGAGGCATAACCTGCGTGCCGGAGCAGCATCGTTCAGAAATATTATGTTTAAAAATATGGAAGAAAAAAAAGAGAAAAATATACTGTTGCTGCGATTAAAAGGGTTTAAACGCCGTAGAAGATTGACTTCACTGTACTCAGTTTCCCATATGTACTCCGTCACTCTCAACGAAACGGCATGCAACCTGCAGAGAGTACTACGCTAAGTACCACTACGCCAGGGAGATCCCCTGTTGTTGTTGTTGCTGCGATATGATCATTTGAAAAGTCCCCATTCCTGATAAAATTTTCTACAGATTGCTTCTTCTTTTTCCTTAATGACCGTCTGCAAAACGAAAAAGGGCATAAATTAACTTAGCAGAACAACTGTAAACATGCGCATAATCTCGAGCATGCATACATTGTACACGGCCGTACCGTACATACGACTCTTAGTGTGTACACAAAGTAATCCAGGAAATTGCTGTGAAATCAATGAAGGCTTAGTCATACTTAGCAGCCATAATATAGATAACGCAAACTGGCAATAACAAATCGTTCTAGTTGAAAATTGGCTATGGCCTGATAACATTTCACACAAAATGTTAATGACCTTGATAGAATTTTTATTAACACAACTACATGTATCTTCAATAATATCTCCTACATGTGACAAATTCCAAACAGGCACACTAAACTATATCGTAAAATGTCCACTTAATCATGCTTGATTTAATTATTATAATTATAATATAGCAATAGTTTAGGATAGAGGTCATTCAGAAAATATGCCAAACTCGTCCACTCGTTCTGAAGGCAAGCAATCTAGGATCGTAAGTGCGACTTTGTTAATAGTAGAGTGGGGTGGTTACGGTCCTAACAAAACAGCTATCCAATTCGCTTTAAAAGCGAGGGGGTGTGGTTCTGATCATGTTCTTTTCGGGGGGAGGGGATCTCTATTTTACATGTTTCTTAGTACTACTTATAGAAACCGACCTTTCCCACCCCCACCTAAGTCTATATCGGTGCAACACTATCTATTCGCTAAACTCTTCGTTGCGTTTCAGCGTCAGGGGTAGAAACGTTTTCTAGATTAGATTAGTCTGGGGTGAGTATATTGTGGAATTTGTCGCCTCATTTATTTCGGTGGTCCGTCATTTTCGTGGTCGGCCTCTAGGTCTATCCTCACTGTGTATGTATAGCATAATTTGATGCGGTATGCTTTCTGATGGTAGTCTTGCTGATGTGCGCAAACCATTTGATCTTTTGTCTCTTAATATATTCCAAGATTCGAGTGGTGCCGGTTCTGTCTTGTCTAATGTTCTCATTCCTTACTCTATCTCTCAGCGATATTCCTAGGATTCTTCATAAGCATGCCATTTCAGCTGTCACAAGTTTACGTTTGTCTTGTGCTGTCGTCCATGTTTGGCTTTTGTAGCACAGAGTTGGCACAATAATAGTTTTGAGTAGTGTTATTTTGGTGTTGAAATCTACATTATGTAGTTTTATGAATAACCCAGTTCTTGTCCACATATTTTTCGATGTTTATGACGTTATCCTCCCACAGTACCCATCCCATATTTAAAGTATATGTATATATGTATATATATATATATATATATATATATATATATATATATATATTATATATATATATATATATATATATTGTTAGTCAACTTTCATTCTGTATGCGTGACTGAGCCTTGATAACTAGGAATATGTATGTACAGTCTTGAAAGTTATACGTCAAGACCTTGAAGCTTTGTTAGTTTAGGAAACGTCGATTCAACCCGTAATTTTGTGTAACTTAACTAGATGCTTTCGTCAGAATTATTCTGTTTTGTAAAGTGTTAGCTCGTTTTTTTCGTCAGATTTATTCTGTTTTTTTTAACTTCAAGACGTATTACTCTATGCTTTCTTTTTACACCTACCAATTTCTGAGCAATTTCTATTTCTGTTACTTCAAGTAACCCCTTCTTCAAGACATATATCCTGCGTGCTAATGTCATCCACTTTATCTCATGCGACTGATGAGGACTTTACGCATCCTGTGTGTCACTAAAGAACATAGAAAATGATGTATTAACAAAGATACATTAATTGGCGATATGAGAGATAAGCAAGCAAAACTGGGAAAACTGAATTCACTGTGACTGAATTATCAGAACTACGAGCACAACTACTTTTTCATGGTTGTAAGGCTTTGATATAAAAAAAATTGGACTAACATTCGCTGTTGAAAGCAGCGTACCTAACAATAAGAAGAAACATTGTATTTAACGAAACCAACCAAAGCGAGAAAAAGACGTATTATAGAAACGTTTGCTTGAAAAGTTGACATCACACATTTACTCCAGAAACGTTTGCTTCAACAGCGGACATCACACATGTACTGGAGAAACGTTTACTTCAACAGCCGACATCGCACATGTACTGGAGAAACGTTTACTTCAACAGCCGACATCGCACATGTACTGGAGAAACGTTTACTTCAACAGCGGACATCACACATGTACTGGAGAAACGTTTACTTCAACAGCCGACATCGCACATGTACTGGAGAAACGTTTACTTCAACAGCCGACATAGCACATGTACTGGAGAAACGTTTACTTCAACAGCCGACATCGCACATGTACTGGAGAAACGTTTACTTCAACAGCCGACATCGCACATGTACTGGAGAAACGTTTACTTCAACAGCCGACATCGCACATGTACTGGAGAAACGTTTACTTCAACAGCCGACATCGCACATGTACTGGAGAAACGTTTACTTCAACAGCGGACATCACACATGTACTGGAGAAACGTTTACTTCAACAGCCGACATCGCACATGTACTGGAGAAACGTTTACTTCAACAGCCGACATAGCACATGTACTGGAGAAACGTTTACTTCAACAGCCGACATAGCACATGTACAGAAACGTTTCCTTCAACAGCCGACATAGCACATGTACAGAAACGTTTCCTTCAACAGCAGTAATTACACATGTTTTAGAGAAACATTTGCTTTAAAAGCCGACATCACACGTGTATTGGAGAAACAGTTTGCTTCAACAGCAGACATCACATGTGTATTGGAGAAACACATGTGCCCATAGACCTAGGGGTAGACCACGAAAGCTTTGGACAACCGAAATAAGGAAGGCAACAAGTACCTCTCTCTCTCTCTCTCTCTATATATATATATATATATATATATATATATATATATATATATATATATATATATATATATATATATATATATATATATATATATATATACATAGCGCATGCGAAGGCCATCTCCAGAGGACTCTTCTGCCCCTGACGCCGCAAGGCAAAATTGCGTACCATAGCATATGATACAAAGTATATATTATTTTCCATTGTTAAAATAATGCATGAACCAAAAATATAGAAATTTGATATATTCTAATTATCAACAATATTTTGAGAACAATATTCTTACAATAAACAATGCAGAAACTATGTGATTGTCACATGGATGTGATGCTCTGTGATTTTCACATGGGTGTGATTCATTATCTTCTGGATTCAGATGTAATTAATCTGGCTGAAATATTATTTTCTTTTGTGTAAAATTGCGTTCTAATCTCTGATACTCTAGTATCACTACTACTACTACTACTACTACTACTACTACTACTACTACTACTACTACTACCCCCACTACCACCACTACCACCACCACCATCATCACCACCACCACCACCACCACTACTACTACTACTACTATAAAGTGTCAGGTATTGATACATATACTACTACTACAACTACTACTACCCCCACTACCACCACTACCACCACCACCATCATCATCACCACCACCACTACCACTACTACTACTATAAAGTGTCAGGTATTGATACATATAATAAATCAGATATATTTTCTTGCAAACAAATGTCATAACCTATATTCAATTATATTATTTCCTACTTGCAGGGAATGCTTATCATGCCGGACAGACATTGATAGAGAGATGCTTTTACAAAAAGAGGGAGTTCCATGCTGGAAGAAAGGAGACTAGCGACTGTCAGTGTGCCTTTGTGGAATAAACAACTCGTCGAGAAACGTGGGACGATTTTAAGTGAAGTCACTAACAACAGATACATAAATATTCCATACGTTATAGTATCCAGATCTGCATGATTGATAATTGTATTTGTTGTATATTTGCTAAGATGTATATTTGCTAGGTTGTATATTTGCTAGGATGTATATCTAGTGTAGAATACGCAGTCATAACTTTGTATGATCATTCTGCTACTTCTTCGGTGTTCATTCTCTCAAACTCCCGCTGGATCTCTCTTACAGTAGGACAATGGTCCTTACTAGATTTCCAGCAGAATCTAGTAGAGAGAATCGAAATGCGTTGTGTCTCCGTTTTATTTGCGCAAATGGCCCGAAACATCTGTCTTTGGCAAGATATTAACATAAATACATAATATCTCGTACAAGTAGCAGTAGAGTAGAAGTAGATAGGGGGAGGAGAGCTACGATGATGAGTAATAGTAGTAATTGTTGTAGTTGCAAATGCAGCAGCAGGAGTAGTAGTGGTAGTAGCAATTGCAGCAGTAGTAGTGGTATCAGCAGTAGTAGTGGTATCAGCAGTAGTAGTGGTATCAGCAGTAGTAGTGGTATCAGCAGCAGTAGTGGCATCAGCAGCAGTAGTGGTATCAGCAGCAGTGGTGGTATCAGCAATAGTAGTGGTATCAACTGCAGCAGTAGTAGTGGTATCAGCAGTAGTAGTGGTAGCAGCTGCAGCAGTAGTAGTGGTATCAGCAGTAGTAGTGGTAGCAATTGCAGCAGTAGTAGTGGTATCAGCAGTAGTAGTGGTAGCAATTGCAGCAGTAGTAGTGGTATCAGCAGTAGTAGTGGTAGCAATTGCAGCAGTAGTAGTGGTATCAGCAGTAGTAGTGGTAGCAATTGCAGCAGTAGTAGTGGTATCAGCAGTAGTAGTGGTAGCAATTGCAGCAGTAGTAGTGGTATCAGCAGTAGTAGTGGTAGCAATTGCAGCAGTAGTAGTGGTATCAGCAGTAGTAGTGGTAGCAGCTGCAGTAGTAGTAGTGGTATCAGCAGTAGTAGTGGTAGCAATTGCAGCAGTAGTAGTGGTATCAGCAGTAGTAGTGGTAGCAATTGCAGCAGTAGTAGTGGTATCCGCAGTAGTAGTGGTAGCAACTGCAGCAGTAGTAGTGGTATCAGCAGTAGTAGTGGTAGCAATTGCAGCAGTAGTAGTGGTATCATCAGTAGTAGTGGTAGCAATTGCAGCAGTAGTAGTGGTATCAGCAGTAGTAGTGGTAGCAACTGCAGCAGTAGTAGTGGTATCAGCAGTAGTAGTGGTAGCAATTGCAGCAGTAGTAGTGGTATCAGCAGTAGTAGTGGTAGCAACTGCAGCAGTAGTAGTGGTATCAGCAGTAGTAGTGGTAGCAATTGCAGCAGTAGTAGTGGTATCAGCAGTAGTAGTGGTAGCAATTGCAGCAGTAGTAGTGGTATCAGCAGTAGTAGTGGTAGCAACTGCAGCAGTAGTAGTGGTATCAGCAGTAGTAGTGGTAGCAATTGCAGCAGTAGTAGTGGTATCAGCAGTAGTAGTGGTAGCAATTGCAGCAGTAGTAGTGGTATCAGCAGTAGTAGTGGTAGCAATTGTAGCAGTAAGAAATATTGTAAAAGTGATAGTAAGAGCAGGAACTATGTTTTTTGGCACTATAGGTAAGCTCTAGCTCCTGCGACCACCCTTATACATAAGCATAATTCATTTAGGGGAATTTGGTTCTAGGTGCTTCGGAAGATTGCTTTTGACACTTCTAATCTGGGTGACTGTGCCGGCCGCCCCTGTCAAGTGTCGCTCCTGATATAGTAATGATTGCAGCTGCACAAGCAGCAGAAACAGTAGTAGTACTTGCATTCTTGTTATTTTTATTAGTAGTAGTAGCAGTAGTAGCATGAGTAGTAATAATAGTAGTAGTAGTAGTAGTAGTAGTAGTAGTATGAGTAGTAGTAATAGTAGTAGTAGTAATAGTAGTAGTAATAGTAGTATTAGTAGTAGCAGTAGTAGCATGAGTAGTAATAATAGTAGTAGTAGTAGTAGCATGAGTAGTAATAATAGTAGTAGTAGTAGTATGAGTAGTAGTAATAGTAGTAGCATGAGTAGTAATAATAATAGTAGTAGTATGAGTAGTAGTAATAGTAGTAGTAGTAGTAGCATGAGTAGTAATAATAATAGTAGTAGTAGTATGAGTAGTAGTAATAGTAGTAGTAGTAGTAGTTGTAGCATGAGTATTAGTAATAGTAGTAGCAGTAGTTGCATGAGTAGTAATAATAGTAGTAGTAGTAGCAGCATTAGCTGTAGTAGTAGTATTTGTAGGAGTAGTCGTAGCATTAGCAGTAGTTTTAGTATTAGTAGTTTTTTGTTGTGTTTTTGCGTTCGTTCCATTGTAATCATCACGGTTAATCGTGCGATTTCCGCCAAGAGCGTGATTACGTTGTGCCACCGTTATGCGCCTTGTAGGCCTAGCACATCCAATTTCGGCATGCCTTGATAATTCTGGTGTGCTACCCTAGCCTGTGACAGCCTCCCTATCTGTCGACAGGCACGCAGGTGTGTGGCGACTGTTCACCAAGACGATTGTAGTATTAATAGTAGTAATAGCAGTATTTGTAGTCGAAATTACAGTAGCAGTTAAGTAATATTTGTAGTAGTAGTGGTAGTAGTAGTAGTATTAGTATTAGTAATATTAGTAGTATTAGCAGTAATAGCAGTATTAGTAGTAGTAGTAGTAATAGTAGTAGTATTTATGAGTAGCAGTATTGGTATTATTTATTAGTAATTGTTTTAGTATTAGTAGCAGTAGTAAAACTAGTAGTAGTAGTAGTAGTAGTAGTAGTAGTAGTAGTATTTGTAGTAGTAGTAGTAGTAGTGATAGTAGTATTAGTAGTAGTAGTAGTAGTAGTAGTCGTATTAGTATTTATAGTAGTATTAGTAGTAGTATTTATTGTAGTAGTATTTGTAGATGTTGTAGCAGTATTATTAGTAGTATTGGTAGTAGTATTGGTAGTAGTAGTATTTTGATTTGTAGTAGTAGTAGTAGTAGTATTTTGAATTGTAGTAGTAGTAGTAGTATTAATAACAGTAGTAGTAGTATTTGCAGTAGTAATAGTATTAGTAATAATATTAGTAGTAATAGTACTACTGCTCTTGTCAAAAGAAGAGAAATGCCGCAGCTCAACAGCGAAGAGTAGCTATAAAAAGTCATATAGAAAGTCACGGATAGGCCAGAATCCGTCTACAGTGGTCATTCCATGCCCGAACTTTCCAACGACATTTACAGCTCGAATATGGCTCATTAGCCTTATACGAACCATATAAAAAGAGTTATAATTATAACTGAACTTTCAAAAGTGGGTGTAAAAAATGGTCATCATTTATGATGGACGAACGCTCACACAGAATAGTAGTAGTATTTGTAGTAATAGTAATAATAATAATAATAATAATAATAATAATAATAATAATAATAGTAATAATAGTAAGATGTAGTAATAACAATAATAGTAATTGTAGTAATTGTAGTCGCTGCTTTATTTGCAATATCAATAGTAAATAATAGTAGAAGAAATAGTACCATCATTATTAGAAATAGTACAATATTACGGACATCAGTAATCGTATATTTTTCAAGTACATGCTAAATGTCGTAGTCTGTTTAGATATACTGATAATCTGTGATTAAAATGGATTCTCAATAAAATTGTGTATAAGAGAATCTTAGGCTGGCTACATGACAAACTGGCTACGTATATAAATGTGCTAAATCGCTAGAACATAAATGTGTAACTTATATGTACACATGTGTTATCGAATTGACGTGTATGCTCTTATGTAACTTCTGTTAACGATGTTAAGTAACTATACCAAAGATAGTTTTTCTTTTCTTTTTCTGCGATTATTCCCAAACACTTGCGGTTTAGCAGGATGTAGCCAGGAAAACAGGATTCCATGTGATTTAGTTTATTGCTTAAACGTGTTATCAGTGTCAAACTTGGACATTAGATTCTAGAACAATACATAAAATTTACACCACTGAAATGAAATGTGTGAGACGTATGATTGGAGTTAGCTTGAGAGACAAAATCAGGAATGAAGCACTAAGGAAACAATTAGGGATCAGGTCAACAATAGAATACATCCAGAAACAACAAGTTAAATGGTACGGCCACATAACCAGACAGAAAGAGCAAAGTATTATCCAAAAAACAGTTAACAAACGATACGACCTATTGGACGCCCTCGTAAAAGGTGGATAGATAGTGTATTAGAGACACTCGGGAATATAACAGCAGAAGAGACAAATAGAAGGGCAAAAGGCCGCACACTCACTCTCCCCTCATCACCAAAAGGTACATGAGGACAGAAAGAAGAAGAAGAAATTTAGATGCGATGTATGCGCCTTTCAGTCGAAACATCCGATTTCAGCATAGCTTCTGTATCACTTTGACCGTATATGGGAATGAGTAACCAACACACCCCTGACATATCTTTAGTTGCCTCTTATGACATGAATAGAAGGTCACAGCATTGTTATTATGTGCTTCCCTTTCTGGCGGGGCAATATATGGGTGTGAAAGTAAAATAAATCAGACGTACAGATATATGTAAAATATCTTTTAGCTTAGGAAAACTTCAACCACATTGTTACGTGGAATATACTCGTTCTGAGCATTCATAATGTATTAATAATATTCAGTGCATGTATGTTGTAATCGGTTTTTTTTCTTCTGCGCCCAGCTCTGTCGTCATGATAGAATATCAATCCTGCCGCTAGGACGACGTCCAGTCCTCTCACGGTCAGGGCGATCCGATAGATTTGTCTCAGCTCCATACACTCTGACCAGAGGCGTCGTCTTTGCTCTTTGCATGTTGGAAATTGGAAGCTCGCCTCAGCTTCATATCTTCTGACCAGAGGCGTCGTCTTTGCTCTTTGCATGTTGGAAATTGGAAGCTCGCCTCAGCTTCATATCTTCTGACCAGAGGCGTCGTCTTTGCTCTTTGCATGTTGGAAATTGGAAGCTCGCCTCAGCTTCATATCTTCTGACCAGAGGCGTCGTCTTTGCTCTTTGCATGTTGGAAATTGGAAGCTCGCCTCAGCTTCATATCTTCTGACCAGAGGCGTCGTCTTTGCTCTTTGCATGTTGGAAATTGGAAGCTCGCCTCAGCTTCATATCTTCTGACCAGAGGCGTCGTCTTTGCTCTTTGCATGTTGGAAATTGGAAGCTCGCCTCAGCTTCATATCTTCTGACCAGAGGCGTCGTCTTTGCTCTTTGCATGTTGGAAATTGGAAGCCCGTCTCCGCTCCATATCTTCTAACCAGTGACGTCGTCTTTGCTCTTTGTATGTTGGAAGCTGAAAGTCCAGATGGGTTCATGGCACGGTTGCCAGATGGTTGGAACTGTTTCTGGTCAAATTGATGTTTTAAAAAATATTGCCAAATTACAAAATTTTTATAAATTACTAAAAACATGCTGGACTTTCCAGAAAACGACCTCTCTATAAACTTGCATTACGTTTGTCTCGAATTATCTACATTCATTCTTTTCAAAACGGCAAATTATATGCTAATATTATCTTAATCTATTTTATCACTTCTCATGTTAGTTTGAGAGTCTGAGCGTTCTCTGGACATGCTAAGCTTATTTTTTAAAGTTTGGTTTAGTTAGGTATGTTGATTTAATTATCGTCTTTAGGTAGAAAAATCCATTCATGCAACTCCCTAACGGGAAACATTCAGTGTGTCACAATTTTTTTATGTGGACATATTATCATCTTTGCACACCAGACATATCCATAGATAGGTGCTCAAATCTGCACCTCAGTAAACTCTCTGGCGGATGTATAAAATAAATTATTGTACTTAAACGTCGTATGTATAGTGGTAAGACATTTTTCTTTTCACTTTGTAGTAACTGCATGTACAGTTAAATTATTCTCAATAGTTATCTAGTGCTTTCTGCTACCATGAAAACTTATGTTTCTCACAGTTGCTGTATCTTCTTCTTCTGCGTTCGTTCTCAAACTCCTGCAGGTTAGCAGGATGTAGTCCGGAGAGCAGATAGCGTTGTGTCACAGTTTACAGCATTGCTGCGATATCTGCGCCTTTCAGCCTGACACATCCGACTTCAGCATGGCTTTGGGTCACTGACCTTATATGGGATGGGATAGCCAACTCCATCCCATAACCTCCTTAGTCGCCGTTTACGACATGCGTGGAAGGTAAACAGTATTGCTATTCTTTGCTCCCCTTTCGGGCCCCGGCAACACACGGGTGATAGTTGCTGTATTAGGTATCACTTTTGTTAAAAAAAACTTTCACTTGGACATCCTGAGAAAAGTATGATCAAATACCGGTTTGAAAAGTTTCCACTTTTCATTTATATAAATATAAGTCATATATATACAAGTGGAGTAGACAATGTTTATAAATAAGTTAATATTCACAAAATGTATTTTATGTCACACACGTTGTGCTCAAATTTATACAAGAAAAATATGGGAAGGTAGATATGTTTTCAAAATATGGGTAAAAAATGGTCAAAATAAATTTCATTTCAAGTAGCTTTTGAAAATGACTATAAAGTGGTTTGGATTCGAGATTCACGTGGACATTTTCTGTGCATTAATTCTTTAGGCTGAGAAGATGGCTCTGCAGTTTGCATTATCATGCTCTAATGCTAAATTGTGTGGTCCTGTTGATGCCTTGGGGGGGGAGGGGGGGGGGAATATTGCATTGAGCTTCTTTTGAACTTTCATTTTTTTCTTCTTCCACTTTAACACGTATGAGCCGTGGATTATGGTTTTTGCCTCTCTGTAGGACCGTTGGTGTGTATGCTTTTCAATTTTACCGTCAGTTTCGGACAAAACGTCAGCTTTCTCATTTCCAATGAATCCACAGTGTGAGAATATTCATTAAAGGGTAATAACTGAGGATTTGTGGGTATAATTGAGCTCTTGTCTGATGGTGTGCAGTAGACTTCTATTTCTACGGTTCTGTGTTAATTTCTGCTGTCAGTGAAAATATACATTAATTTCTGCTGTCAGTGAAAATATACATCGTCGGTATCATTTGCAGTTCTGATTCTGCGGCAATTATCAGTGCATGATGGGTTACAACTGATTCTGCTCTACAGTTAGAGGAATGTTATAAAGTTGAATATTATAAAGAGAAAATATAAAGTTGTATATATTGTTCTCTTGTCTTTGAGAAATTGTAGTAAAAAATGTTTCAGAAAAAAAACAAAATAGTAGGACGAAGTTTGTTTATGCATGAGAGATAGAGGGACAATATGTGTGCATATGTACATGTCAGGATCGTAGATACCTACTAGAGGGGTGTTACCTTAAAAAAGAAGACATTTGTGAGTTGTTTTTTTTTGTCAAATCCTCTTTTTGGGAAATAAATAGCTACGGATTGGGGCACGGGAGGGAATGGTGGTAGTTTTTGAGTCACATTTTTGGCCAAGTTTCTAGTGCTAAAAATCATTTTAGATTTGCTAGTTGAACACCAAAACCTCTCCATCCCCCCCCCCCTTTTCTTATCTACGGACTCGATGCATGTGTGTAAGTGTACTTGTCTGCGTCTGCATATATAGCAGCTTCTCAACTGATGTTTTTTTTTTAATTGTATTATAATTCTTGCTAACAACGTCACGTTCAAGTGACTACTCGTGCTTCATATAGCGATTAATAGCCTCTAACAGAACTGTTATTTCTCAGTGTCAAATGTGGTATCAGCAAATTCGTTACTGTTGTGTTAGCTACAATATGAATGTCTTTCACGTTCTATAACATATCATGTGATGCCCTAACAATTGTGTTTGACTCACAGAAGAGTTTCAAAAAATATATATGTATTGGAAAATGTTGTACAAGTCAAGGTGCACAACGTTGGAGAAAAAATAAATACATCAGATTCATTCACATTACATAAAGTGTCAAAAACGTGTACCAATTTGGCAGGTAGTAAAATATATTTGGATATTATTCTGAAATTTGTCATCGTATATATATTATGCAAAGTAAAAGATACGCTTTACAATATTATATATGTATATACTTTTTTGAATTCTATCTGTCAATTTAATAATGTAATTTGGCTTGCGGCTGTGAATTAAACTTTTAATCAAACTACATTTCTCTATTTTTATTGTTTGTATCGTTGATTTCATTCAATATTAAAGTGTTTTAATATTTAAAACACTAGCGGTCCCATTTATAGACAAATTATCTTTCGTGCTCACCCCACCCTTCCCGCCCGGGGCGCCTAAAAGAAGGAGTTTATAAAAAACAGAGGATTTATGAGCTTCATCACTATAATTCTTGTTCATCAGTAAAATATTTACAATATGTAGTCCCCTGAATGAGCCTGTGGTACCCTCTCCTTATTCCGCAAATTTTAATATTTTCTCCTCTGTGGTCCACAGGTGGACCGTATAGTAGCTATGACAATGTTCTCAACTAAATCAGAAGTAAGTCTCCGTGGCCCCCGGGGGAGGGGAAGACCATATGGTCCACGTTGAAAACCACTAAAATATCGGAATGTTTAGTAAATGCTTTCGGTGTGTATAATCTTACAATGTCACGGTGTGTATAATCTTACAATGTCACGGTGTGTATAATCTTACAATGTCACGATGTGTATAATCTTACAATGTCACGGTGTGTATAATCTTACAATGTCACGGTGTGTATAATCTTACAATGTCACGGTGTGTTAAAAATAGTTTCCTCGTAACTGTTTTAAATATTCATTAAAAAACAAGAATATTATAGTAATATTACAAGTCGAAAGTTGATTACGTGGTTCAATTAATTGTTTCAATGCTAATTTCTGTGATTTCTAATTTTGAAACCAACTTGTGTATGACGTAGACTTGTGTATGATGTAGATACAGGAATGTGTACTATCTTATCGTAGTCTACTGATGTGTGTAAATCTTTTGATCTGTTGTCTCTTAATATATTCCAAGTTGGGGTTGTGCCACATCAAAAAAAAAAGTAATTGTTTTGAAACGCCGCGAAGATCACGCAATCAACACCTGACCAGGACTCTACAGGAGTCTACATACACTGGGATGGCTACTGGAACGGAGAGCGGAGTACTTATGGGAGTGCCCTCTTGCTGTGAAACTTAATGTTCGTAGCTTGGGTCATCCAATGGTCTGCACTGTTGAAATAATCAGCAACATGAGTACACGACCGATGTTTGATACTGTGCAAATGTCAACAGAACAGGTCTCCTAGACTCAACACTGTCTCCCCTATGTACGTCATGGTGTAACGTCTGCACATTATTGAGTAAATGACGTTATGGAAGACACATGTAAAATTATCTTAAAGTGGGAAAATGACTTTTTGAAATGTGACACAACGGGTCTGTGCTTCATTAGCACAATGGTAGCATCTCCTCTATCTAAACCTAACAGTGTTAAATGAGTCAAGACGTCCGGCCTAAGACGGCTATGGACAAAAATATCTCTGAGGTTTTGGCCACGTCTGTAAGCAACCAGAATATTTCATATGATTTTCTTTACAGGCACCTTCCCCTTCTTCAGCCGAATTCCCGAAAGCATGAACTATTCAGTAGCCACTGGTTGTTTGCAGGCGTGACTATAACTTCAGGGATATCGTGGTCCACAGCCGTCTATGGTCCGACAGCTTGGGTCATTTTGATAATGTCATCTGTGAACGCAGTAGGTGCTACTCACGTGCATTTGTCGTACAGCCCCGTTCTATCACATCCCTTAAAGTCGTTTTCACCATCTAATAGGATTTTACGTGTGGTCCGTGGAGTCATTTACACAACAAATTACAAACGTTGGACCATCACGAAAACAGAGGAGACGAGTTTAAGGATTGGAGACGGATAATACCAATATTTGCGTAATATCAAACACCGGTCTGGGGCTCCTGTTACTGACCACTTCAACGGCGCAGACCATGTGGGTGTCTGTGATGCCCGGGTTATATCCTGGTATATCCATCAATTTCGCACACTACAGCTCCTGCGGATTAATATCCTTCATTCATATGTGTATATATCATGTTATGTTCTGTAATTTGTTTTCAGTTTCATCGATGTGCTGTGACATTCTGCCAACTTGAATGATTTTGTTTCATCTCTATCCTTCAATTTTTTCATTTATACTCGTTCTAACTTCCGAATTTATCCCACCTATAATCTATTATGTGCATTGGATAGTGCCTTTCTACCTCGCGTGTGTTGTTCTTTTTCTTGATGAAGGCCTTTAGGTAGAAACGTTGGTTTTTCTGTTTCATTATGTCTGTTACTAACATGATCAACAAACGGTATTACTGTTCCAAGTTTTGCTATTTGGTAAATTGAGTATTCCTCTTTTATGTCTCCCTTTTAAGTTTGCATTCCGTTACAAAATGTTATTCTCGGATGTTGAACATATTGTTTGTGGTGTGATTCCTGATGTATGCCTACAGATAGTTAGACTACAAATTAATATAAGGATAGGATAATTGCCTTCAGACAATCAAATGGTGAAGATATAACTCTGGGGATGACTACGTGCAAGTTCTCAACAAGTTTTAAGAGTGATTTTGATTAGCTGACACATTTCAGCTACTTAAAAACTGGCTACAAAATCCCTCCCTGCAACTCCTTAACGGTAAACATGCAGTATTTGACAGGGGTTTTTTAACTGGATACTTAAGCGGAGGAGAAATTTGGTTAGATCCACGGAAAAGTTGATTCACGATGGTTGAGTGGGTCACGGAAATAATATGGTTGAGAACCACTGATCCCATAATAGAATTTTCTGACATCCATTCCTGCCCCAAGAAGCAAAACTCAAAGATGTTAAACCTAATTGGTAACCCTAGAGACAATTGGTTGCTACCAGAAACGCAGATAAAGACAAGAATTTGGGGGCACCCGCCCCCCCCCACAGCAAATCTAATATGACTATTAAAACATTAATAACGTCATCAAAAGTTCGATAAAAGTCCTTTCCGTGGCAGTAGATATGGTTACCTTAAAATGTGGGGTTGCATCTAATTTTGAAGACCTATTTGCTTTTTTGTGAAAAAATTTTAATTGGATGGTTTTTTACCAAACCTTTCGGTTAAGTTCCTAGGACTGAAAGTCATCTTCAGATTTGCTAAAGGTGGGTGGGGGGTGGGGGGGTTGAACCACGTAACCCCCTCCCCTTATCTACGAGCCTATCTCTCACTGCGATTTTTCACATAAATGTCTTCAAATTTTCTGTCAAACAACGCAAATTTACACACATGAAAACTGACTAATACTTTTTATTAAGGTAACACTCCCTTCTTAAGGTAATCATGTCTACGGCCCTGGTTGATACATCTGTCTGATCGTGATCAATTAGACATAAAGGGCATAATTAAAAGTGTACAGATGTTGCAACAAGTAAAACATTATCAATTGGGGGGGGGGGGGTCACATAGGATACATAATCACAAATGACGGCAGTTGTGAAACAGAAGTTAAAAGGAGAATATGAATGGCTAAATATATCTTCAATGGCATGAGGAAAATAAATATCTGAACACAATGCAAACAAGCTAACATGGGAATTATAAAATGCTACATCTATTGTATATTGATGTAAAATTGGTTCAGAAAAATGGACAATAAACAAACAATTAGAAGACAAAATTGATGCCTTTGAGATTTGGATATATGGAAGAATATTCTTGGAAACAGAAGAAAATCAACAAAGAGGTTCTAATAACACTTCGTATGAAGAACGAATTATTACAGGAAATAAAGATCAACCAAATAAAATATTTTGAACATATTAAAACACGTGATACTTTGTTGAAGATCTTACTTTAGGGTAAAGTCGAAAGGAGACGATCAAGAGGGAAAAAAAATGATGATGTTCGTCCGTCGTAATCGACGAAACCTCGACCATAATAATATTAATAAGTAATAAAAAATAATAAAGTTAATAGTGCGTTTTTAAAAGACTAACAAATCCAATGCGAGCACAACAAGTTCTTCTACAAAATGGACAAATGTAGATAGTGTCCATGGGACGTTGATATGTTTTTTTTCTTTTCTACGTGCCCGCTTCTGTCTTGCAGTATATTGCCTGCGTCCATTCTAAGGCTGTAACGCCATTCTGTTCTATCCTGAGCGAGGTTCTCCCAAGAGCCTACGTCAATTTTAAGATGTTTCAGTGATGACATGAGCGTGTCTTTTTCTGTACACCAGCTTTTCGAATTCCTGTCTTGAGTGCTCCATAATATATTTGTTTTGGCAGACGCGAGTCCTCCAGAAGATGTCCTGCCCAGCGTGCTTGCGTCTTCATATGTAATGTGTAGATGCTTATTGAGGTTGATTTTTCCATACCTCGTAGTCTGGCACTTTTACCAACCAATTAATTGTTAGTAATTTACATAGGCAGGTAAGATGTAAATGATTTAGTTTTCTTGCATGTCTAGCATACACTGTCCACGTTTCACAAGCGTATTGTAGGGCTAGTATAACAGGCTCATGATATACTTGAAGTTTGGTGGCTGTTCTTATACCTCTTTTGTCCCATACATTGCTGCGTAATCTACCAAATACAGCACTAGCTTTTGCCAGTCTATTGTTAATTTCCACATCGATGGTTGATATCCCGAGAGAGAGAGAGAGAGAGAGAGAGAGAGAGAGAGAGAGTGTGTGTGTGTGCTTCCAAGGTAAGTAAAATTGTCGACTACTTGCAATTTTTCCTGTTTGACGATGATGGAAGTAGCAGTATGTTGGTTATTTTATGTTGATTGATGCATGACTTTTGTTTTTTGTGTGTTAATAGTGAGACAAAGATTGCTGCAGGCATGTGAGAAGCGGTCTATGGTGCGCTGCATGCTTACGACAGAGTCAGCATACAATGCACAGTTGTCAGCATAAAGTAATTCCTAATAATGCTAGATTTAGTTTTCGTATTTGATTTTAGACAACGTAAATTGAAAAGACCACCATCTGTTGGTGGTCATTATACCAGCTGTTTCATTGCTACGGTGTGCATCCATTAATTAAATAATGTAAATAACAGACTAAACAGGGTAGGGGTTAGCACATATCCCTGCTTTACACCATTTGTGACAGTGAACGCAGGAGACACACCTCCGTCGCAGATAACACTAGCCATCATACCGTAATGAAATTGTCGTATCACAGTGACAAGTTTTGAGGGGCACCTGAACTTTGTAAGCACCGTCCACAGTTCTTCTCTGTTAACGGTATCGAATGCTTTAGTTAAGTCCACAAAGGTTGCTAAGAGTTCCCTATGTTGCTCTTGAGATTTTCCCTGAATTTGTCGTGCAGCGAATACCATATCAACTGTACCACGACTTGCATGAAAACCACACTGACTCTCTGGCAGTAGCTCGTTTAATAGTGAGTGATTTAATCTATTGAATATGACACGAGCAAGAATTTTACTAGCTACAGACAAAAATGATATACCCTTGTGATTATCACAATACTGTTTGGTACCTTTGCCTTTATATAGGTGCACTATAGAAGCATCTTTTAGATCTTGAGGCAATATACCTGAGTTCAAGAAAATGCCAAAAATGTCGGTTTTTGAATCAGCAATGGTCCGCCATTTTCATACATTTCAGCAGGTAAGGCATCTATACCAGGAGCTTTATCATTTGACATTTGCTATCATCGTTATCATAACCTCTTGACTGATTGGAGGTATATCAAGTTCTTCTCTTATCCTAAGTTGTGGCATTCTGTTTATGACTTCTTCATTTTTTACTGATGGTTTGTTTAGAATTTCTTCAAAATGTTCAGCCCAACGATTTAAGATGTAATTTTTATCAGTGAGAAGCTTCGACAAATCCGCATTTAATAGAGGTGGTGAGTATTGACCATAGGCCCTATAGTTCTTAAAGCCTTAAGTTCTTAAAGAAGAAGAGATACAAGTGCGTAACATGTCGAGTGGACAGGTTACAACATAGCAGTGTACCACCAAGATAGAGGCAGAGTGCACCCATCATCATTGCAAGGGATGTTGGAGATCTGTGGTAGCCAACCTGCATTTCGGATACGGTACTTGATGTGCATGTACAGACAATGTTTTGGGGATTCATTTGATATAACATCCAATAGGAAATTTCATTTGAAAGCGAACTATTTTGTACGCCTTTCGTAAGAAATAAAAATTCTCATGAAAAATATTTGTGTCAAATCATTTACGAAATATATATTTTAAATTAAAATAATTACATTAAAAATACAGATTACATTTATTTGTTGAAGATAACCACAAAATAAAACCATGTGAAAGATCACTTTACTTAATTTTTCAAATTATCGCAGTAGTTTGGTATACAAAATGAAATAGGCTACTTTTACTGCATTAACGCTTATGCTGCAAATAAAATATAGCAGCAGTTTGATGTAATTAAGATTTATTCATTTTCCTTTTGCGCTGAAGTTAAAGCATAGGGCAGAGGTCAGATCTCTTCAATTATGTCTGTTCAAAGCTATTCTGTGCTGTTTTTGAATAGTATGGTTCTATTTTTATATTAATAATTAGTTAGTATGGTTGAATAGTTGAATAGTAATATTGAATAGTTCTTGAATTAAGATTGCCCTGCTATATAAAAAAAAGGTTCAGCCTTGATTATATTCGTATCTTTGTGTTCCACTTCCATTTTTAAACAGCTGACGATCTATCACGTGATACAAAATCACATGATCTTATTTCTTCCTATAAGTTAGCTTGCTCTGTATTTCGGAGTCGACAGTGATATTAACAGTGACAATCACACTGCCATTTAGTTGACAGTTTGTGATAATTTTATGCAAAGATGAATCTAATATTTCCACTATTAGTTCTATGTTTTGCATCGTTACACATTGCTGTATGCGACCGATATGCACCAAACTGGGATTCGCTTGATGCCCGTCCGCTACCAGGTTTGTAAAAAAAATAATTATATTTAAATGAAATTATTGTATTGTCAATGACCACGCCACACATTTTGACGATTTAAATTTTAAAATTACTAGGCCTAGATAAAATTACGATCGATTGTTCTTGCTGTTACTGTTAGTACATAGTTCACAAACAATACTTGAATTGAAACAATGCAGTAGTCGTAGTTAGTAGTATCTCACTGGTGTGTGTTGACTGTTACTGTAGTTGTATGAATAGAATAATCATGTATTAGCACTAAATTTTCAAATTGGGTTTATAGCATTATAAACACCACAGCTAGATAGCCCTTGAAATTTGCAATTCAACGACACCTCAACCAAGTCTGTAGGTCAATTCTGTGAAAAGTTATGAATTTTTTGATCGAAATTTAACAAAAAGATAATTACATGAGAACATATAATAAAATATTTAAAGGACTGATGATGAAAGTTGTGACCAAGAATTGAAGCCGAATTAACAATTTATGAAATATTTTAGTTATTTAAGATAAAATAGGCATAAAACTATACATTTTTGTGTCCGGGAAGACAAGACACATCTTTTGAATATACTGCACACATTTTCAGACGTAATTGGGGCTAATTACTATTCAAAATGGTGGCTAATTTGCATAATTTAATTTCAATTTAATAGTCTAATTATTTAATATTTCACTTATTTATGATAAAATACCCTACAAACTATACATTTTCGTGTTCGGAAATGCCAGACACATCTTTTGAATATACTGCACACATTTTCAGACTTAATTGGGGCTAATTACTATTCAAAATGGTGGCTAATTTATTTTGAATTTAAGTATAATTATTAAATATTTTAGTTATTTATGATAAAATACTCATAACTTCATAAGTATAGACCAATCTTTGTTTGACATATTCTTTAAATGTTTCGTCATTTTGATTTTAACACGCTTCACAGATGAAAGAAGAGAACATTCACTGATACACTTATCTGGTTCCGCAGCGAGCACGAGAGTCTGGATCTTCCTCATCACATCTACTGGGGTATTGGTGGGGTCCAGTAACAGCCGTGCGGCATAGCCTTTCTTTACTGGGTATTCAGGTGCAAATTGAGCTACGTGTGCCTTCAGATCGTGTCTAGTCTTCTTGCTTGCCATCATGCCGTCTATAAAAACAAAAATATAATATAAATATGTTTCTGCATCTAAAAGAACAAAATGCAGAAAATTTCATTGATATATTAAATAAATTACATTTCATTATACATAAAATGGAAGCCTCACAAACTCCAGGCAAAAATATAAATATAGGACAGGTACTCAGCTGATTGTTTCCAATATCCTTTATGTGCAAGATCCCTATTGCTGCCTTGCAATTTAGGACTTGTGTGAGAAAATTTGAGCTCACTCACTACATGGGAAGTTACTTAAAAGTTATGTACCAATAATGATTACATAGGCCTAATTAAAATTCAACTTACTAACATCATTAGGCCTTATGCCTTATATATTTATAAAATAGGTATAGGTCTAATTCAAAATTATTAAGGACTTTTCAACAAATTTATGTTCATTAATCCTATATGTTATTGATAAAAAACACTTACGTTGTCATGGCAATGGCATGGCAGAACAGACTCGCAAATGTTGATATAAATTTTACATTGTTACTACATGATCTAGATATTTATACAGCAGATGCGCATATGATTTTTAGAAAAGCAATATGTAACTGAGAGACATGAGAATTACGATACTAAAACAAGAATATTTATTTAAATACATGATTGTTACCTGCTATCAGCATAGCAAGAAATAACAGCCAGTAAAAAAAATAAAAATGGCGGACAAGCATGTCGATAAAAATTGGATAGACATAGGTTTGCAGAAATCGAAAAAGCAAGGTCTATACAAGAACAAGAAGCGTTCAAAATTCATACATATGTGAACAAATGGTTTATGAACATTAAAATAAATTAATTGTTCTCAAATGGTAATGTTTAAGGCACTAATATCAGCTATTTTTAATGAAATTCACTTACTTCAGCGTGTCCAAGAGCTTGTTATAAAAACTACGATGTTAATCCACTCGAAGAACAGATCAAACTGACCTCTGACTTGTCCCACAAATGAAAAGTATAACGTCTTTGTACTTCTAGTCACGGACGCTATCGAAATGACAATAGAAAGTGGTCATATCTCGCGTGACCACAATTTTGGGTTTCAAAATGGCCGCTAAAGGAATAAATATCAAGGGACATAACCCATTTTGTCACAAAATTACTAAAATTATCTTACATGCTAATGCCTAAGAGTATACTTACTAATACTAAGGAATGTAAGAAATGACCAACAAAGAAATAACTTTGACCAACTCAATATTGGAAGTCATGAGGTACCATGCTGGTGAAACAATATCATTGGCACACAGTCAAGCAGGTCTCAAACTTCTCATAAACTCCATTAAAGGGTGTTTACTCATTAAAGAACATGATAGTGAAAAACATAACTTATTTCTGAATGCAAACAAGTCCAAGATTATGACAAACAACAAAACCAACGGAAAGTTCTCAAGCAGTATCAAGTTCAACAGCAGCGAATTAGAGAAAGTCAACAGTTTTGAATACCTTGGTTCTCTTATCAACAGTAATAATGTTGATTGTTAGGAGTCAGAAAGAGGTTGGTTGATGCATCAAAGAGACTGATGTAAATAAAAAACATATTACTGAGCTATTGCAAAACTAACATTCCTAAGAGCTTGCATATTCCAAGTGGCAATATATGGGTGAAAATCTTGGACAATCACAAACAAAAATAAAATAACATTCAAAACAAAATGCCAAGGAAAATACTCAGAATAACGTGGACTAAAAAGATCACAATATAGCCATCCCGAGAGAAAATGAATGTGAAAGAAAACTGGCTAAACATCATGGTTCTTTCCAGAAAACTACAATTTTTGGCCATTAGCAACACATAAAACACAAGCAGGCATATATTGGACAATATGGGCATGGACATTTTCAATAGATTATAATAGGCACTAATTTAAGATTGAGACTTTTTTCATTGAGAAAGAGGCTACTCAAAATGCAGATGGAAATGAAGAATATCCTTCACGAGAATGAGGAAATCAGTAGACCTACAGCTTGCAACCAATGTTACATATAAGCCACGCTGCAACCAATGTTACATATAAGCCAAGCTGCAACCAATGTTACATATAAGCCAAGCTGCAACCAATGTTACATATAAGCCAAGCTGCAACCAATGTTACATATAAGCCAAGCTGCAACCAATGTTACATATAAGCCAAGCTGCAACCTTGCAACCAATGTTACATATAAGCCAAGCTGCACTGTTATGCAGCAGTAGCCTACACATCAGATTGTGGTTCGGTGCTTGGAATTTATTGCTGTGCACCTTATCCAGAACAACAGATATAAAAAAGGTCTTCTAGTAACGGAAATTACACACAGGTCTATAGTTTTGCTTCTCCCCAATCCGCTGTGTAATCTGCACATGCAGGACATGTTTTAGAGGGAATGTATATTGTAACAGAGTTTAGAGACTAAACAAGTGACGGTGAGGGCATTGTTCTTCAAAAGTCGCATAGCCTACATTAAGAATGCAATTGCAATGTGTCATCCTATTGTTGTCACTTTTGTTTTAGCATCTCCAAAAAAGGGTGACTATCGCTAGGCCTATATTATTAATTAGGTCTAATCCTCAATAATCTGTAAACAGATTGCAGTGTCATGTTCTGCAGTTGGTCTGTGGTAACATCCGACTTCAGTATGACTTTTATGTCACTTCGTCATTCTGTCAGCTCCTTTTTTCCAGTGAGTTTTAAGTCTCTTTTAGCAGATGTTTGAAGAGTCTATAGTCTTATACATATTGTTACATCATGTGCTGGTTTTTAATTTTAATGTTGGTAAGCCCTATTAAAATAATTACTAATTAGGGTTTACCTGTGTTTGCATTCATACTGTTGGAGATTGCTGCATGTGCCCATAATAGCTAGTTTTTGTTACATTATATGCTTGTATTATGCAAATATTATTGGTGTGACATGTAATTTCCTAATTATTAAAGAGTTACACTTACTTTTTATGGGACAGCACAACATTTATAGAACTTATGCCATAAAATAAATATAAAAATACATTTTATGATTGTTTTGCAAGTACCATGGCTATATACCGTATTTTAACTTTTATCTGTAGACAAAAATACATTAATGTAATTCTGTAACATTTCAGCTTGGTATGATGAAGGCAAAGTTGGAATTTTCCTGCATTGGGGAGTTTTTTCAGTGCCAGCTTATAGTAGTGAGTGGTTCTGGTGGCAATGGCAAAATGACAAAATCCCAGCCGTTGTCTCGTATATGAATCAGAACTATAGACCAGGCTTCACATATGCAGACTTTGGTCCCATGTTCCATGCTGAGTTCTACAATCCAGATCAGTGGGCAGATATCTTCAAAGATTCAGGGGCCAAGTAAGAATTAATGTTCATACATTAAGAGAGTATAAAATGATTTCTATACATATAACATAATTAATTGTTCTGTATATTTTATTGTGAAACACATAATTGACAATAGAAGGAAAATACAGTCCCAAGGAATGGACACATGTTTACATAGATGTATCTGCGGAGGGGTGGTAATGAATGGTGGAGGTGGTATATTCATACTCAAAGACTGGAATACAATTTCTAAAGCTTTTCCAATTGGAAAAACCTTCCACTTTAGAGCAGCAGCAGTTGCACTCCTTCATGGAAAGTTCTCATGAACCAGAACTAAAAAGACCAAAGAAGATAGCTATTTTACACTAACTGCAGATCCTTACTGAAATCAACCCAGAGCACTAGAAATTAAAGCCTTCTGTACATCAGACAAGAACTCTGACATGAAAAATCCTCAACTATTACCCTTCAATGGATACCATCACACTGGATTTATGGGAAATGAGAAAGCTGATGCTCTTGTCAAGAACTGGTCATGAAATAGAACACCACCACAGACACCCATTGTCTTATAGAGAAGCAAAAAACACACGTCAAAGTGAAAGACAAAAATGAAAGTGGAAGACAAACTTGATGCAATACATTACCGCCAAGATCACACTATTTTGCTTTATAGCAGGTCACTGCAGACTGGTGGTCTAACTTTACCAACTGAGGATCTCACACACAGATGAATGTCCATGTGAATCAAGAATCCAAACCCCTGAAAATATACTTTAGAACTGTCCAACATACAAAGAGTAGAAATAGCGGGTCTAGCAAGAGGATACAGATTTGATCTAGCTGCTCTGACCTGGAGAAGACAGTGGACTTCGCTCGCCGTAGTGATAGACTTGACAATCTAGCATGACCACAGAAGAAGAAGAATATAATTGAAAGTAAATCCGCCGCAGGCGGATGTGTCGGGCCATTGACACAAATAAAACAGCAACACAACGCATTTCCATTCTCTGGACTGCATCCTGCTGGAGATCTAGTAGTACTTCTACAGTAGAGATCCAGCAGGAGTTTGAGAATGAATGCTGAAGAAGATTGAAAGTAAATATTCAACAATTCTCTGACATTGATATGCAGTATTTTAAAGGTCTAAATGTAATCTTACATCAAATGAGTTATTCAAAATTTTAGCTTTGAGATGGCCCACATAAGAAATGCTTGTTAATTGAGAATTAACAGACATACAGCTTAAAAAAAATTGATTTGAATGCAAACACAATACATAAGTGAAATATAACTGAATACAAACACAATACATAAGTGAAATATAACTGAATACAAACACAATACATAAGTGAAATATAACTGAATACAAACACAATACATAAGTGAAATATAACTGAATACAAACACAATACATAAGTGAAATATAACTGAATACAAACACAATACATATGTGAAATGTATCTTTTCTTCTTCCTCCTTCTTTGGAAGGGGGGGGGGCGACTAATAAAAATTATATGTAGCAGAGTTGTGGTTTTATAGGATGTTAAGAACACCACAGACAAATAAATAGCGTAATGAAGATATCATGAAAGTAGTGAACTCAAAAAGATAGCTGCTTGCCAACATCAGAGAGACGGTCCACATTTTTTGGACACATCATGAGAAGAGGAAAGATGTAACATAATGTATCAACAAATTAAGGAGCAAGAGGGGTAGGGGAAGACCATGATAGAAGATGCAAGGGATAACCTGACATTGTGGCATGTGAGAACATCGGTACTGAAAGTGATTGATGGCATACAAAACTGAATGATGTGGAAAGTTTAAAAAAAAGTAAAGTAACCCATGGCATTTATTAATGCCGTAGGGGTGTGAGATGTTAGTGATCTCACATTTCACAGGCTCTGCAAATGAGGGCGGTAGCCATCTTCTCTCCCTCGCAGTCTTTACTTCCCGGATTAATCCGGTACCTATTTAAGGCTGGGTCAACCTGGGAGCAGATGCGATCTGAAAACATTTCCGCGATGCGATCTGGAAACATTTCTGGGGAATGAACCCAGGACCAGATGTGGAAAGACATGATGCCAAATGGCATGGACCATAAGAAGTAGTATAACTGAAAATATATAAACGCACAACACTCTATATCAGTAGCTAAGATTAAACTGCCAGATTAAAATTTAGCACTCCACATCAGTAGCTAAGATTAAACTGCCAGATTAAAATTTAGCACTCCACATCAGTAGCTAAGATTAAACTGCCAGATTAAAATTTAGCACTCCACATCAGTAGCTAAGATTAAACTGCCTGATTAAAATTTAGCACTCCACATCAGTAGCTAAGATTAAACTGCCAGATTAAAGATTCCTCATATTCTAATTTCAAACATGTTTTTACAAAAGTACCTGGTACAATTTTATAAGTGAAAGATAACTGTAGTTGTCTAGATTTCAAATGTTTCATATCTGTAACCAAGATTTCATGGACAATATTTAAATATCCATAGATTCCTATTTCTCCTCCTGCGAGAAATTGTTGAACATCCAGTATAATATTGGTCATTTATAGAGTGATTTGTTTTAGGTCATCTTGGGTTCCCAACAACTTGTTGTACAGAAAGCTCCTGTGGGCCATATTGTCATTCTGTGAACAGCGAATCTGGTGAATTCTGTGGTATGGTTCTGGTGTCTGTTGCCGCTCCGTAGATGCAAGTCACAGAGTTGCTGACACTGATTTGGTGTAAATGTACTTTCGAAGCATAGTGACCATCTCGTTGAATTTGTTCATGTTGTCCTACCTTGTACTAGTTTTCATCCAACTCTCCACCAAAGTTGTATGGATTGTCCCAGCAAAGACTCCATTACCCTGATGTCTTGAGCCACCTGGGTCCTAGGGAGGTTGCCTCCTGCCCCTGCCAATTCATCTGCTCTCTCAACACCAGGGATATCACAATAAGCTGGCTTCCATTGTAGCACTAATGTAGCCTCTCTAGATAATTTGAAGACACTTTGATGATGTGAATGAGCCTGTCTTGCCTGGTATTTTGGATGGTCTGCAAGACTGACCTTGAGTCAAAGAAGATTGCACTTTCTAATGGTATGGACTCTGCTGTAGAGTATTTGAACAGCTGTGAGTATGGCAGTTGAATCTGCCCTGAAATTTGATCATTATATTCTTGTGGCAAGGGATTGTTCCTATGTGGTGTCATCTGGAAACGTATATTCCACAGCCTCCATTTATTGTTACTTGTGGTGCTGATCATTTGTGTACACATACATCCAGTTATTTCTAGGATATTGAGCTTTCAACACTTGAAAGCTATAGATAAACCTCTATTCTGTTTCTGTATGAGTGGCTTTGTAGTTTATGTCCGATATTTCAAAATATTTTTGTAGTTTTTATGATTGTGTCCATGGCCCAGGAGATAAAATCTTGCACATGTTAATATCATGTTCTAATTATTCAGCACATTGCATACATGATTCTCTTGCCAAGTGGTTTGGATCCTTCCCCAAAAGTCTGTTATCATTTTTTGAAATGCATTGTTCAGAGGTTTTGCTCAGCCCTTTTGATATTTCATATTGTAAGATAATTTTGTATTTTCTTCATATCTAGAATTGTGATGTCAGGAGTTTTGGTCATTTCTATCATGGGGCTGCTTTTCATTGCTCCAAGTATTATTTGAAGTCCCATTTTGTAAATTGTCTAGTTTTACTGTTTTGGTTGCAGAAACCCAACAGATGTAAGGGGTTTATTCTATAGCTCTTCTTCTGTGTTCAGGATTCTTTTGATCTTGCAAGATATTCAGGACGAAGCTCCCAGTCTTCTCTAGGTCAGAGTGGCTGGTTGGGCCCTTTTGAGGCTAAGTAGAAGAGTCTGGCTCTGCTCCTCTCCGGTTGTTGCTGGTAGGAACGATGCCGCAACGATAGACTAGATTATCGCAAGATCCTATTCCTGATGGTGCGTAGTGTCCTAATTTTCCCTGATACCTGCGCCATAGGCTGACACTCTCGTTCTTCGGCAGGTCAGGATCATAGTTGTTCTGCTTTCCCTGTATATAATTGTTTTAGTATTTTTGAGTTGGTGCCCCAGTACATGCTCACTAGTTTTTTCATTACTGCAAGTTTTTGAAAGTCTTTTGTTGTATTTTCACGATGTTTGGTTTCCAGATGAGTCTGGTGTCATAACTTTGAGAAAGGTTGGTGAATCAGTTTGGGATATCTAATGGTTATTTAATTTTATATGAATGTGTTCTTTGCGTGGTGAAAGAGAAAACATAGTTGCTAATAGTTTTTTAGCGGATTATTTTTAAACCCCAGTTTACCATCCAATTTTCTACTTTCTTAACTGTTGTTAGGCAGCTGTTGAGTTGAAGTCTTTGAAAGTCCAAATTACAAAGTCATCTGCATGCATGATATTCAAGATGTTGTTTGTGTAGATTATGAAGCAGTACGCTTCCTCGGGAGACTCTCTCTCCTAATTTGAATGTCCTGCTAAGATGGTTTTCTTTAATTTTACCTGTGCTGTTCTTTGATAGAATACAAGAAAATATGTTGTGACTCCCACTTAAGGATTTTTTAAATTTAATTTTAAAATCAATCATGAAAATTTTGTGAACTTTTCCCACAGACATCTCCATCTCTTTAGTGGGGTGGTATATATATGTTTGTGATGGCTAAGATACTGAGTTTGATCCCTGCCACAGGCAAATGTGCATCCGGATCGTTCAGAAAGCATTGGCACACTACTGTATGTATTTATATTGCCTAGAAAATCACAACCAAAAAATGCTGGGTGCTGGCTACGTCCTGAATAGGATATGCTACCAATTTTTTTTTTCTACAGACACTGCGCTTCTTATTTTCTTTGATATTATTTATCTCACAAAATTGTGTTTTTTTTCTGTTTGGACTTACTATATTGAAAACTAGTTTTAGTTTGAATATTTGGGACAGTGTAGGCAAAATCTATCTATATAGATAGATAATGTAAAAACACTCTTAATCCCTTACATTTTTGTAATCATAGTAACCATTTTCTTACCACTACCAATTATTTATACATGATTATTTTGAATATTTATATCTTTCTTTTCTCGTTTCTGACTGCTGATGTTTCTTATAGTATAGGCAAATTATATTAAAACAAATTATAGTATATCATTAGATTTATGATCAGTTTTTCTATTAATCAATGTTTTTAAAATACCAGCTACCTGGTGTTGGTGTCAAAACATCATGAGGGTTTCACAAACTGGCCTTCCAGCTATTCCTGGAACTGGAATGCCGGAGATATTGGACCAAAACGAGATCTTGTAGGTTAGTATAATACAATATCTAATTTGTGTTCAGTGTCTGCAGCTTATAAGAGTTTCAACTTACCCTAAGATTAAACTTACCCTGTAGCATATATAATATTTAAAATTTGTTGGGGCCAACTGAGCCACTGTGGATCAGCCAAAATTGCAGTGAAGTCTGTTCTTTAAACCAGTAACCATATTCTAATTATTAATCATTGTATATTTTAAAGGAGACCTAGCAAACTCCATTCGACAGAGAACCAACATCAAGTTTGGAGTCTACCATTCTATGTTTGAATGGTTCCACCCATTGTTTTTACAAGATCAGGCTAGTGGATTCACTAAACAGGATTTTGTTCGGGTAAATTAGCTACTCTTTTATGTGCAGTAATATGTGGATAAGCTTGTATATAAAGATACACCTCATCGATGTGCACAAATTATCAAGTAACTATTAAAAAAATGCTGGTTACTGGTCCAGTGATCTCAGTGTTTTGATCCAATATCATTGTGTAATAGCAGCATGTATTTAATAGCTGTTTATACCAAAACAGATGATGTTTGGCGAGCTCCTTAAGGGAAAATAACTGGCTGGTGGACAAAAAAAATACCCCTATTGACTTTGATAAAGAGCTTCGACCTCACAAACTGGAAATCCATTGTTCAGAATTAGCCAATGGGAGGCAGCAACACCAGAAATGGTGTCTGCATTACTGAGAAGCATCTAATGTCAGAGTCATGAGAAAATATGTTGCCCAAATTCATAGAACAACAAAAGCAGATGTCGAATTATTACCATAAAAGAAAAACTTTCATTACTGAGTTATTTCCTATTACTGGGTGTGTGCAGGGAGGCTTTTTGTCTGTGTAAATAAAGGCCGCTTTGCCACATGTGTACTAGAAGATGTGCAAGAAGAATTTTTATTGCACCTACGAAAGACAAAAAAATCCTTTTCCAATCATGGAGTGAACCCGGGACCTCGGTTTTTAGGACAGTGTTCTAGCCATACGACCACATGCTCTACATTATCATATGGATTTCTGTGTTAGAATTATCATCTGCATACACCAGAGAGATTAATAACATAAGTGTAAAACTGTTATTGTCATCGCCTGTAATGGACAGCATTTATGAGTTTCATTCCATTTATGTAACCTCAAAGAGAGAAGAATGTGTCTAACCCTATGTGACACTAGACATTCTAATTGGTGATGAGCAACAGTTTTATGTGCACAGGCTCACCCCGAGTATTATTCTTCTTTGGTAGCATTCATTATCAGAGTTTCGCTTGGTCTCCCTTGTAGCAGGACAATGGTCCTACTAGATTTCTAGCAGAATGTAGTCCAGAGAATGGAAATTAGTTGTGTTGCCGTTTTATTTGTGTCAATGGCCAGACACATCTGTCTTCTGTGGATTTGGCTGTTCTTGTCTTCCACCTTTCAAACAAACAAAAAATGTTGTTTTGGTATTTGTGATGCCATCCACATATTTACAACTCGCCTGTCAATATAGTTTATTTAATGCATTTTAAAAATAACTTTTGATTACTCAATGTTTATTTTCAAATCAATTATTGAAAACTAATGTATTGTCCTGAAAACTAGAAAAAAGTTTATTAAAAGATGGGTAAAACAGCAAAAAGAGCGAGTGACATGAGAAACTCTTTGCAGAACAATCAGAGGTTATGACTATGAGTCTCAAAAACTACATACAGTAGCATCACATAACTCAAACTGGAGAGCACTGGTTTCTGCCCTATGCACTTTAATCGGTGCTGTAGTAACAGATTAGAAGTAAGTAGCTACGTGGACAAGACAGTTTGAGAAGTAATTCTCATGTGTATGAATAGTTAGTTTGAAGTGATTTATTTATACGGATAGCTATGCATATGACTAATAGAATACAGGATAGTTGTGTCATATGTATACTAAACATTTATTTATATATATACATACTTATGGCGCATTTCACGTTCAAGTAACTGTTGTGACCTTTGGCCTGGATTCACGGGGTTTCCTAACCTTTGACGGAAGTCGGTTGTGGAATGTGATCTCGAGGTGAAGTGTTGGGCGGGTAGTTGGGTAAGATGGTGGTTAGGTGAAAAGGAAAAAAAAGAAGAAAAAAATGGGGGGGGGGTTAGGGTTAGCGAAGCCCACCCCCTTATATTACATTCTGCAAAATAATTCATTTCCTTCACAATTAGCTAGTGAAACTATCTAGGGAAAGGGTGACGTCACTGCATCCATTAATTTCATTGGCAGTGCGCGGAAATCCATGACGTCTAGTAGTCCGGAATATAAACATTGCGCTGTTTATAGCACAGTGGTTACTTGAACAAGAAATTTACCATACTTATTTGTTATGTTTACATGGATGATAAAATCATATAGTTAAAAACATTTTCTTACATTGTTTTACTTGTTTCTTAAACAGACAAAATCATTACCAGAACTTTATGAATTAGTCAACAAATATAAACCTGAAATTGTATGGTCAGATGGAGAATGGATGGCATTAGACACATACTGGAATTCCACAGAGTTTATTGCCTGGCTGTATAATGATAGGTAATTTGTCTTAAGTATTTAAAATAAAGTGATGTCTGATAGTCTAATTATGTACTCCTTTTATTGCTACAAAGAGTAGAGAAATATAAATCAGTTAATCTCAGATTCCTGCAGATTAACAGGATATAGTCCACAGAATGGGATGTGTTAAGTTGTGATTTACAATTAGTTACTATATCTATGCATTTCAACCCAACACATCCAACTTCAACATCTAATTAATGATTATACTATAGGGAACTCAAGTTCTGTATAAATTAAATGCATATATGATCACATTCTTGGTGTTAATTAGTGTACAGAAACTTACAATGTATCTATTTTCAATAATCCTCTGACAAACTTCTCTTTGCTATGATTTATGTTATTTTCAATAATCCTCTGACAAACCTCTCTTCTCTTTGCTATGATTTATGTTATTTTCAATAATCCTCTGACAAACCTCTCTTTGCTATGATTTATGTTATTTTCAATAATCCTCTGACAAACCTCTTTTCTCTTTGCTATGATTTATGTTATTTTCAATAATCCTCTGACAAACCTCTCTTCTCTTTGCTATGATTTATGTTATTTTCAATAATCCTCTGACAAACCTCTCTTCTCTTTGCTATGATTTATGTTCTCAATAATCCTCTGACAAACCTCTCTTTCTCTTTGCTATGATTATGCTATCATATCAAATCAGATTATGCTATGATTTATGTTATTTTCAATAATCCTCTGACAAACCTCTCTTCTCTTTGCTATGATTTATGTTATTTTCAATAATCCTCTGACAAACCTCTCTTTGCTATGATTTATGTTATTTTCAATAATCCTCTGACAAACCTCTCTTCTCTTTGCTATGATTTATGTTATTTTCAATAATCCTCTGACAAACCTCTCTTTGCTATGATTTATGTTATTTTCAATAATCCTCTGACAAACCTCTCTTCTCTTTGCTATGATTTATGTTATTTTCAATAATCCTCTGACAAACCTCTCTTTGCTATGATTTATGTTATTTTCAATAATCATCTGACAAAACCTCTCTTCTCTTTGCTATGATTTATGTTATTTTCAATAATCCTCTGACAAACCTCTCTTCTCTTTGCTATGATTTATGTTATTTTCAATAATCCTCTGACAAACCTCTCTTCTCTTTGCTATGATTTATGTTATTTTCAATAATCCTCTGACAAACCTCTCTTCTCTTTGCTATGATTTATGTTATTTTCAATAATCCTCTGACAAACCTCTCTTCTCTTTGCTATGATTTATGTTATTTTCAATAATCCTCTGACAAACCTCTCTTCTCTTTGCTATGATTTATGTTATTTTCAATAATCCTCTGACAAACCTCTCTTCTCTTTGCTATGATTTATGTTATTTTCAATAATCCTCTGACAAACCTCTCTTCTCTTTGCTATGATTTATGTTATTTTCAATAATCCTCTGACAAACCTCTCTTTGCTATGATTTATGTTATTCTCAATAATCCTCTGACAAACCTCTCTTTCTCTTTGCTATGATTATGCTATCATATCAAATCAGATTATGCTATGATTTATGTTATTTTCAATAATCCTCTGACAAACCTCTCCTCTCTGTGCTATGATTTATGTTATTTTCAATAATCCTCTGACAAACCTCTCCTCTCTGTGCTATGATTTATGTTATTTTCAATAATCCTCTGACAAACCTCTCTTCTCTGTGCTATGATTTATGTTATTCTCAATAATCCTCTGACAAACCTCTCTTCTCTGTGCTATGATTTATGTTATTTTCAATAATCCTCTGACAAACCCTCTCTTCTCTGTGCTATGATTTATGTTATTTCTTACTTAGTTATTAGATCATCATCATTGCACACAGGAAACATCCCTAGGTGCTCTGATCTCCTTTTGAGCATATTCACAATTACATGATGACTGGCAGTTTCCATTTATCTGCTGAATGACATTCTTCTCATTCCATAATGATGCTCATAATTGGCAAAGCCACATTTCAAGCCCAGCTTCTTCATTTTGAACATAAAAAGGGAATCGGCAACCTCATTTATTTTTGAATATCATGCATTATCTGTAAAAGAGGTCACTTTTTGCCTCATACACTTGAATGACTAGACATAAAAATGAATATCACTGGACCCCATTCTAAAGCTAAGCAGATCACGACAGACCACAATTTTTAGGCTCTGCACTGTAGACTACAAGCACATCTCCACAAAATAAAGGTTGTCCAAATTGACCAATGCCCATGTTAAAAGTGTCCCCAGACTCCAGAACACATTTTACAGACATGTCCACTCTGCGATGATTTGAGAACTAAAATTTGGCCCCGACAGAGATCTGAAGGTGAAACTGAGAAATCATAAGGACCTCCTGCTGACAACTGAATTCATGGAGACAGCCCACCTTCCTGTATATTGCAGAAGAAGAATATCACACCTTTCAACCTTGATCTCCACACAGTTTTGTGCTATTGTTTACGAACACAATCCACTTGTATTTGTGTGATACTCATTGAGTTGCTGAGAATGCAAATGAGTTGTACTCTGTATCATCAACCAGTTTTGTTACCGCCATAATCTCCATACTGCTCATAGGTAACAGTGAACGCTCCATCTTTGAAGAGAAGCTGTATGGCAGTGTCAGAATTCTGAAACAGACAATCTTATCTCTTTGTATATTTTTGGGCATAAATTTCAGATGTGTTCAAACTTGAATCTTTTAAAAAATGTTGTGCCTTCAGTTAACTCAGAGTAGGAGATTTATTCTTATAGCAATACTTTCAGATGATAATCTGGAGTTTCTTAATATTAAATACAGCTCTAGCGAGAGACCATATCTCACACAAAGTGAAATCTATCTATCTATATGCTGTGGCACTTGTTTGCCTTGCGGCATCAGAGTTGGAAGAGTTATCTGGAGATGGCTTTCTTGTGTGCTGTTTGTAAGTGAACTCAATCCCTCATATTCCTAGGGTTGGAAAGCAATCATGCAATAACTCTTACATTACATGTTCTTTGTTTACACATTGTAGATGTGTAGAAATAAATTGTTGAAAAACTAAGAAAATGCTCCACAAGTACTTAATTAAAAACAGTAGTCTGCCATAAGATTTATATTAACAACATACTAAAACTTGCACAATGTTTCAGTCCAGTGAAAGATACAGTGGTTGTAAATGACAGATGGGGAAATAACACTCGCTGTAAGCATGGAGGATTTTGGGATTGCAATGACCATTATACACCAGGTACAGTTGAACTGAGAAGTTTAATTACAGGGCAGAGTTTACTATATATATTCAATCATTTCATATCACTAAACATATAGATGTCCTATAGATTATATCACTAAACATATAGATGTCCTATATATTATATCACTAAACATATAGATGTCCTATATATTATATCACTAAACATATAGATGTCCTATATATTATATCACTACACATAGATGTTCTATAGATTATATCACTAAACATAGATGTCCTATAGATTATGTCACTAAACATATAGATGTCCTATAGATTATATCACTAAATATGCAGATGTCCTATTTCTTATCTAAAAAAATGTGTCCAGCATATGTCATGACATATAGATGCTCTGCAGTTTATTTCACTAAAAATATAAATGTCCTACATTGAACATCACTGTGTTGGCCGTTTGAGTCTTGCAGGTGGCCATTAAGTAAAAAGAAAAAGGAACCCATTGAGCATTTTCTCAAGAACGGGGACTTTTCAAACGATCATGTCACAGCAGCAGAAGATCTTTGTTTGTGTCTTTCTCTTCTTTCTTCCATATCTTTAAACATATTTTTTATGAACAACGTTGCTGCCCCTCGCTTGGGATTTATGTGCCCAGACAGCTGAGTTTCGGCCGTGTTTTCCAAGTGAACATCACTAGGCATATATATATACTACAGTTTGCATTGTATATAAATATATATATTTCATCTTCAGTTAATGGAATAAAGCCTTAAGTGTAAGAGTAAAAACTCTTTCTGAGATCTTTCTTGCTCGTGCATCAGAACATATCACCTTTGTGCGCATTAATGTGTCTGTTTTGTTGTTCGTCCATCACAAGTGATGATGACCATTTGTTACATCCACTTTTGAAAATTCAATTTTAGTTATGTCCTTTATTATAAGTTCGTAGATGGCTAATGAGCCCTATTCGAGCTGTAAATGTCCTTGGACAGTTTGGACATGGAATAACGACTGTAGACGGATCTTGGTCTATCCGTGACTTTCTAGCTTCTCTCCTCTGTTGAGCTACTGCATTTCTCTTCTTTTCACAAGATGATGCGCTCTTTTTTATTTTAGAACGCCATGTAGATCTATTTTGTGCAAGTTCTTCCCATGTATCGTGGTCTATTTCAAAGGCTTTCAGTGAGTCCTTGTAGCGCTTCCTTTGGCCACCTTGAGATCGTATACCCTTCTCTAGCTCACCATAGAGAAGTATCTTTGGCAGACGATGGTCTGGCATACGCACCAAATGACATGCCCAATGAATCTGTGTCTGCATCAGGATCGTGTCAATGCTTGGGATACCAGCTCTATCAAGGACAGTGGTATCTGGAATCTTGTCTTGCCATCTGATGTTGATAACTTTTTTGAGACAATTTGTATGAAAATGATTGAGTTTTTTCACATGACGTCTATACACAGTCCATGTTTCACTAGCTTATAGCAGCACTGAAAGTACCACTGCTCTGTAAACTTTCAGCTTAGTCTGTAGGTTTGAATGTGAAAATGACTTGCACTGGGGATTTTGACTAAAGTGAGGAAGAGTTGTGCTAAGCGTCGCCCTCACTCTCTTATCGGACCTCATTTGAAACCAGTGGCAAGAAAAATCATTAAAGTGTCTATGGTCATACCGACGGAGCAAGCAAGTATTGCTGGCCAATGATAGTATTAAGATTTGTGAACAGGTCCAGTGTGCAATGTTGTTAAACAGGTTTCTATGTATGACTGGCCTGCTCGTGATATTGTTATAGACACCCAGCATTCTGTGAAATTGGTAAAACACTGAACGTGTTGGGTACCACACTGAAGTTCAGGTCATTTGTACAAATCAATCACACAATGCTTCTCTGTTCTTGTGGCTAAATTCTGCAGGAATTCCAGTACAAGAGAGACCAAGTCAGTTTGAGAACAAATGCTAAAAAAGTAGTAACCTTTCTCATGAATAAACAATGTTGCATGGTTGTAAGGGATTTTGTGATTCATGGATGTTGTCTTTTTGTAATATTAGATATTTAAGTACATGCATACTTCTGGATCTTGTTGCTCTCACTACTGTTCCATAGATGCTGTGTTCATTATTTGTCTTCTGGGTCTCTAGTTATTTCTCTTGCATGACGATAGATGATAGTTTCGGCACCTACAGTGGTATCTATCCATAGCGCATGTTTATAACAAATTACATATTTAAAAATATTTACAAAAACCAATTGTTTATAACGCATATCAATTTTATTAAATCACATAAATATTTTGTCAGTCTGGACCACATTGTTATAATGGAATTTTACTGTACTAGACATCTTGCGCAAATCACTTCTTAGGCCTCACTTGATCTATTCTTTGGTATCAAACCAAGATACTGTGTGCCAATAGTTAAATTCTGTATGAGGCACTAACAAGATAGTGCAGCAGCACAGCTTGGAGGGAACATTGTGTGATTCCACTGGAACATGTGTGTTCTAGACAGCAAATATAGCTTGTCCTTGTGTCAGGCTCAACATCTGGTTCAAATAAAACAGTGACACAATACATTTACATTCTCTGGAAATCTAATATGACCATTATGACGCAACAAGAGAAATCCAGTGGAAATTCGATAATGAATGGAAAAATCGTATCGTTAGATTGTGAAGAATTTACTTTAACCAATAGTCTGCCTCAATTCTCTGTACACTCAAATATCCATTCCAGGATCAAAGAAAGCAGCTGCCAGCATTTTATTTCAATGTTCTCATTTGTATTAATCTACTTTTAACAGGTGTCCTTGTTCCTCACAAATGGGAGAACTGCATGACCATTGATAAATATTCATGGGGATACAGAGCCAATGCTCAACTGTCAGATATTTACACAATTGAAGAGTTACTGTTTCAGCTGGTCTCCACTGTCAGGTAATTCTTGCAGATTTTTATTGAATAATACCAATTGTTCATTGATCAGCACATGTGCTTGTTCATTTATCAGTACTTAAACTTAGACACTGCAGTCTCATTCAACAGTTCATCGGTAGACCAAAACATTATGTAGGAGGGTAACTGGTGAACTTCAAACACATGGGCCTAGTTCACATACAAGAAATAACAAGAAGATCTTGTTTTTCTAAAATTTTGATACCAGCATACACATTTGTACGTGCACAGTACCTTAAATAATGACTCATGTAGAAATTGTGAAAGATATGCCTAGACCTAATCAAGAGCAGAGTAATCTGGAACAATGTCATTTGCAGGATCGGATTTCTCATGAAATTGCTCAATATTGGCGTAGCTCAGCTGTTTTGACTATTCTCTACCATTACTAGGCCTAGCGTGTTGTAATGGAATGCACTGTGCGTCATCAATTAGTCCAACACTACAGATTATCTCTACTTTCACCTTGCACTTCCTAAACTAATTCCTTATCAATATTCGATTAATTCATCTGAATCATAAGCAGGTCCGCTCTGATCAACTTTTGAAGACAACAATAAACATTTCACAGCTAAAAACCACAGCTGTTAGAAACAATTAGAAAATTGATTTTAAGCTGTCATTACTACTGGTCAGATGAAGCCAGAATAGAGGATTGCAGTAGCCTAGTGATAGCTTGCTTGCTATCATTTGGTTACAACGTGCCAGGTTCGAAACCACATCCGGACATTAAAAAAAAATCCGGGTTGTGATTTCTCACTTGACACGACCACTCCTCCAGTTGACTCAGCTGTAAATGAGTACCGGACGCATGAGTTAGGGAAGGTAAAAAATAGCAAGGAAGGGAACTGGTCACCCCACCTAATAGTTGCTGCGGCTTAGTACATGAAGAGTTATCTTCATCCCCGATGGCAGATGCCATGGGACCTACCTTTTTTTTTTACTACTGGTCAGATGGAGGCTAAATTTACCATATCTATTCACATGTAAACAGTGAAGAAAAATAATTTAAATAAATCACTGTACGAGATGGGAGTAATATTGTACGTGCCTGCACCATACCAATACGAATTACATAGTTGTCTCCCTGCACGCCAGATTCTTTTATGACAATTGCGTAATTTTATATAAAATGATTGACCCCACGTGTTCATGTCTGATCTCCTAGTCTTATGAAATTTATAATCTGTTTAATATCTGTTTAAATATGTCCATAGAGGAGGGAGGTCAACTCACCCAAGATCGCGAGGTGTTCAGAAGTTCCATAAAGAAGACTACATTCTGGAAAGAATATATCACATGATGATGATGATACCAAATGTTTGATATTGCGTAACTTAATGTTATATAACTAATGTTTGATATGATGTGACTTAATGTTGTATAACTAATGTTTGATATGACCAATTTCCCCAGTCTTGGTGGAAACATTCTCTTTAATGTCGGCCCAACTTCTTATGGAGAGATCGCTCCAATTTATGAAGAAAGACTGCGCCAGATTGGATCATGGCTGAAAATCAATGGAGAGGCTATTTACAAGAGTTATGTATGGTCTCATCAGAATGACAGCGTAACTAAAGATGTCTGGTATGTACATCATTGATCATTCATTTATTATATTTTTTTGCCTCAGTCCAGCTCTGTGGGAGAGTGCATCTGTGACAGTCAAGGCACCAAGTTCGATCCCCACCACAGGCAATTGTGCATCCTATTTAAGCAATGGCAAACTATTGAACATATTTATATTGCCTAGAAAATCACTACAGCCAAAAAAATGCTGGGCGAATGGCTACTTCCTTAATAGGAAATGCTACCAATTTTTGGAACTGTACAATATCAAGGAAATACTGAATATTTCATCAATAACCGGAATGTGGAGCGAAGTTAGATACCATGCAAAGGTTCATTGCAAGTACATTATGGTTTGGATACTTTTCGCAAGGTCAATGAAATGACATCACAAATTGCAAAATGGCATATTTCAGCAATTGTGCCACGATTTAATGCCATGAGTGTACATCATAAGAGATGGGATGCTGCTATATTTTATTGGGGGGCGGGGGGTGTTTTCTGAGAATTGTAATTTCAGTAGTCATGTAGAGATATCAGAGTTGTAATTTATGTTACCTTGCAAGTGCCGCTAATAGAAGATGTATATATATAAACCATCTATCCCAGGTGTTTTAATCGGAAAATTTGCCGTAATGGTTAGAAATGAGAATTGTGGGTACACAATATAAAGACCTTCAGCTTCATTTGCCTGTCTTTGTTTTCAATTAATATTCTGGTCACATGTGTTGATGGAGACTGAAACGGCACAAGAAATATTAACGCTCACCTGCCATGCATACCATAATATACGACTAAGGAGGTTGAATGTGGGATTGGCTTGAAGCTGAAGACCCATGTCTTGAACTACCGTGAAGAAATATCCAGCTGGTAGCATTGCACATTATCATACAGCCAAAATTTAACAAAACAGCTATCCAGGACTTCCTATAATTCTGGACAATTTCCCTTAAAATAAGAATGGAAGGAAAACACTATTCTGGAGTTGGAATTAATTCCATTCCATGGCATAGGTAAGAGACTCGTAATATTCAGCATAAATATTCAGCATAATATTCTAGTATTGTGTACTGAAGTGAGGTAACTTTCACAGATGTTCTGAATAATCTCATATCTAAATTATCATATTGCTGGGTCTAAATGTCTTGTGCATATAGGTTGAGAATCCATATGCTTGCATATTTCTCTGATATTTAGATAATGTGAATTACTTACTGATCTTTCTTTTCGCTTCGCAAAAAATTTTTTAAAAAAATCTTTGCGTTTTGGCAAGTTACACAAACATCTAATCCTTGATCATGACAGCAGTTATATCTAGAAGTTTTGTAATTTTATTTCTATTAAAAAATATCCAATAGTTTCCAAACAAGTTTATAGTTTTTCTTTTTTATATTTGATTTAGGTACACTGCAAAAACAAATGGAACTGCAATAACTGTTTATGCAATTATGCTCTCATGGCCTCAGACAGGCAACCTGACACTAGGATATCCTATAGCCTCACCTTCAACAACTGTCTCACTGGTAGGATATCCACAACAGCTATCATACACTGCAGTCACTGGAGGTGGTATTATAGTCAACATTCCAGCAATCCCAGCAAACAAAATGCCAGGCGACTGGGCTTGGACTCTCCGACTGGAAGGTCTTGTAAACCAGAAGACAAAGTTGGATGCTTTAAAGTTTTCTAAGAAGTTAGAGGCATTGAATATGAAGAAAAATGTGCCTCTTTTCAAGCACTGAGAAATACTTTTTTAATCATTGCATAATGTTTAACTGATATAAATTTATGTTGAAATTAACTGAATGTGTGTTGCACATCTATGTTGTAGTTGTCTTTCTGCCTCCTGGTTTTTATTTTGACATCATTGTTATTAGTTAATCCACACCACTTTGTCTCTGTATGATGCACAGTGTCATTTACAATCACCAGTTTTACCAGGACCCAAATGGGCAGTTGACTATCACACTACATAAGTCAGTGACCTAAAAGCCATACTGAAGTTGGATGCGTAGATCAAAAGATGCAGATTAAATCCAATAAACTGTAAACTATGTCAACACATTCTGTAATCATCATCAGGTGCCATGAGGGATGGCGTAGGCGGTCATGGCTCTCCACAGCTCTGTCCACAGTATTATGTATCAAGATCGTTGTTGTTTCCCTGTCGTGCCAGGTTGTCAAACTGTCTAATATTTTCACATGTTGTCGCCCTCTGTCTCCGTTGACTTCAATTTTGCCTGTTGTGACTATGTTCTCCAAACCTCCCTGTCTCATGAAGTGGCCAAAAAAAGATTGCCTTTTTCTTATATTATTGATTAAGGTCTGTGTCGCATTTGACTCTTTCAACACCTCTACATTAGTTTTTCTGACAGTCAATAGTATTCTCAGCATTCTTCTGTAGAACCACATCTCTATTGCCTCTAATTTCCCACTTTCTAGTTTGTTTATTGTCCAAGACTCGCACCCATATGTTAGTATAGGGGTTATATAGCACTGCAGAACTCTCTTTCTCACCTATAATAACAAGGTCATATTACACAGTATATTTTTTATTTTTCTGAATGTTGTTTTTGCCTGTCCTTTTCTGCATCTTATTTCTGTTGAACTTCTTCCATCTGCTGTACCTAAATATTTGAATTGGTGGATCTGTTTTAATACTATATAATTCACTTTGATCTTGCAAGGTGTTATTTTGTTTCTTTGAAATAACCATTACTGTTCTCTGTACTACATCCTGCTAATATTATTGTCATTTAACCTCTTGCTTCCTACTTGAATTTACTTGTCGATTGTCTTTCCCTGGGTGGTTTGTGATCCACTCATGCCGTTAAGCGTAGGGTGATTGGAGCTCGAGCTTGTGTTCCAAAGCCAGATGTGTGGCCTCGGCTGTGCTATGACCGTGTCTGTTCAGGATGTCCCTGATGTTTTCTATCCCATCTTTTCCGTGGTCTTCCTCTGGCCGTGTACCCTGATCTCATTTGGTTATATGCTTGTACAGGCAACTTTTTGTGATGCATTCTCATAATGTGACTAAACCACTTGATCTGTTCTCTCTCTATGTAATCTGTACAAGACATTATACCTATTCTTTCCCTGATATATTCAATTTGCAATCTATCAAGCCTGGTGACACCTGCAGCATTTCATCCCACAATTTCATTTCAATTTACTTGTATAATCTATTATTTGAAGCAACATTGTTCTATCTCTTATCCTGGTCTATGTAACATTGAAGAACTCTTGACTTCCCATAGATGATTTGTTGAAAATATTGCTCTCTCTCTATAATGCTGCTTTTGCTTGGTCATGTCTATGTCTGATGGAACATCTGCCATTTAATGTCATCATAGTTTCAAGTTATTGAAAAACTGTACTTGAATAAGAACGTTGAATTAACTGTGGTGGCATTCTTGTGGAGTGTCTTAATTTTAGATGTCTTAAATTTTAGATGTCTTATGTAAGTATAGACCTTTCATTTTGCATTCATTGAATAACCTGTAGACTACAGTAAAATTATAAGAAATTGTCCTCTGGCTTCCTACTTAAATTTACTTGTATAAACAATTATTCGAAGCAAAATTGTATTGTCTATATATGTTATCCATGTTTACAAGAAGACCTATCGGCCCTTATATAACCAATACGGATATTATGTTATATGTTTGTTGTTACTGAGGATATTTTAAACCTGTACGGGATGTTTGTTGTTGTTGTAATAGTCCTTGTCTCGATCGGTCCGTTCTGGTGATTTTCTGTGCACGGTTTTAATGGCTTGATGAAATTGCATCTTTTATTGGAGATGCGGTTAGTCAAGTACGGAAGAACGCGTGTTCAATAGTTGCTAGGCGATTTGGTGCCGTTGAACGGACTGGTTCAATTCCCGTTAGTCTCAAGAATTTAAAAAAAAATTGTCATCTGGCTTCCTACTTAAATTTACTAGTAAAATTATACCATGTTGTAAGTGAATATTTAAAAAAAAACCCATTGTCTTGCTGCAGCTCCCACTTTGTCAATGGTGAACAGTTGTATTGCAGTCTTCCTGTGAGTCAATACAATATGTCCGAGCTATATCATCTGCATTTTATTTTTTTTACATATCAGAATTGGTTACTAGATGCAGTCATTTTTTGGTTGTAATTTTCGTGGCCTTTTGAACTTTCATAAATAAAATATCTCATGATTATACTTGGAAGCGTTTGTAATTATTTCCTTTGCCCTCTATGTAAGAACAGTTTTCTAATAACTGCCCATTATTAAATAATTTCTAAATACTGCCCATGCTCTGAATGAATGGAGACTGCAGTAAAACTCTGCACCATATGGTAAATAAACATTTAAATAAGTATAAAATGTGATTGAATAGCAGTTTTACGTGGAACACACAGAATCAACATTTCAACCAAATAGGTCTTTATCAAAATAAAGATCAACAAACACGGAATGGAAGCACAAAGACTACATGAAATTATGTCATGGTGGAAACTGACAGATCTGGAAATAAATGTAACAAATAAAGAATATGATGGAAATATGCACATTTGCACCTCAAGAAACTCTAGTATACAAAGAAAATTCATTCTGAGATCAGTTACCTATGCTCCGAAGTCTATGCAGACAGGAAGTCAGCCTCCATGAATTTAGTTGACAGCAGGAGGTCCTCACTATTGCCCCACAGTTTCACATCCAGTTCTGTCTCTTGGGGGCCAGATTTTAGTCCTCAAGTCATCAAAGAATGTATATGTCAGCACAGAATGGTTTCTGGGGTCTTATGAAAATTTCTTCCAAAGGGACATCGATGTTTAATTATTTCATAATTCTATCAGGTCCAGGGGTCTTCTTTTTTTTGAGGTTCTCAATTTCTATGTCAAGTTCTGATTTTTGAAAGAGTGAGGTCATTGTGCCTGAGCATGGTTATTTTTTTCTCTCACACCTGAGACTGGATGAACTTTTAGTTTTTAGGAGATATCAATAAACCAGAGGTGGGTGTGTTCACTATTCACGCCCACTGTCAATTCAATTGCAATTAGAAATTTCAAGGGAAATAAGAGATACCCTTCAATTGTCTGTTGGTGAAATCAGGGGAGGCAAGCCAGAAACATGGCAGGTAGACATCATCTAGTACCATTTCTGCAACAAAGGTTGGCTGCAACAGATCTCAACATCCCCTGGCTCTTGTTTTGATGATGCACTCTGCTAGACTGTACCCTTTCCATCTTGTGATGTTATTATTGCCGTCACTGACATTAGAATATCTTCCTCTGTTTCTGTAGCAGGAAATAACACAGGCACAGATACATCATGATCATGAACATTATCAGAATTATCAAAAACTCTCTTTCTTTTTATGCTGCCACAGTTCATACTTTGATGATGACTACACACAGAACATTCTAAAACAGTTAGGTTAGGATGAAACTCCATCCAGATATGGGCACTGTTAGTAGTCATAAATTTGACTCGAGCTAGAGATTTACTATCCTTGTTGATTTTGAGTTTATGATTACACATTTGACACACAATGTGGTTGAATTTTTTGTTTCACTATCGTCCATGATATGTATCCCATAAATACTAGCCAGGTCACTTTGATATAAGCTACAGGACCGTGGTTTCTTCTGCATCCTTTTATCTTTCTTAGATAATGTTCTTCCTACACAAATTCTGCACAAATCATTAAAAAATCGCATGTGTGGTGAACTGCAGTGATCCATCCTGTTTTAAAATAAATTTTAAAATATTATTAATACATTCTCACAAAAGAAACGTATAACATATACTTATTATATTAGTAAGCAAATTATTATTCTGTGTATGTGTAGCATGCAACGACCTTATTTGAACGGTTGTGGGGATCCAACAGCGATTGATAACTATCACACAGAACAAATTCATAGTGTTAATGTTACACAATGAATGAATCTTTTACATGATCTAATTGCGCAATGTAACTAATTTCGATCATATTTGCACAAGTAAAATGAGATTAAACTAGTTTTGATCGTGGCATAATAGGTTTATTTTGGACTTAATATTTGCCGACCACGAATTGATAAATTATCATGAAGACACTTTCGTAGCGTTAATGCTACACACAGAACTAATCTTTTACATGATCTAATTGCGCAATGTAACTAATTTCGATCATATTTGCACAAGTAAAATGAGATCTAACTAGATATACATGCTAAACTAGTGTTTGATCGTGGCATAATAGGTTTATTTTGCACATTCTTATGGTAAACGATGATCTAACAAATTTGACACTGTATGTAACGTAATGATATTAGGCCTACTATATTAACATGAAGAATAATGAAATTGACGTACCAGTATAAATATGAGGATGGAGAATGTTGATGGTGCTTGCAAATGCACAAACTCTGGCTGCTGTATAAAATGCGCATAATTGCAATTGAGAAACAGTATCTTTGAACCAGAAGCGAAATCCAAGCCTCCATGCGAATTATTTCATTCACCGCTGGGTAATAAATATGTCAGGTCTTTAACACCCCTTCAGCACTACAATAGCTGAAATGCCTCGTGTGTGGCCGAACTAAGAGTTCACATTTTGATAAAGAATAACAGGTGTGCTCTCATCTGAATTCAGAGTTGTTGTTATCCTAATTTTGCATATTTCAGCATAAGAGTCAGCTAGAACATTTGCAGTCTATGTTCCAATATAGAATATTCTTGTCTTTGAAGATGAATGGTTGGGAGTTGTTATCTTCATTCAAGCACTTAATCAAGGACCACCACATTTTATTCAGTTTTTTTTCCATTTTGAGTGTTGCTGTTTTTTCTTTCCAACTGGATCTAATGCTGTTTAGCTTTTCCCTCCTTAAAATTGCCTTTACTCTGTGTGTTCGATGATATTGGGTTTTGTTGGTCTAGTTTCAATTTTGGATCTTGCAGCAGATGCCTCATCATGCATTGCCTGGAGGTTTCTGTTCCAGAAGAATTTGTAGTTTTGGCTACTGAATGGCCATGTGAATCAGGAACCTACACTACTGAACACATACTTCAGGATTGCCCAACATGCAGAGACAGCAGACCTGGCCAGATGATACAGATTTAAGGCAAAAGCTATGGGGCAGCTGCTCTGACCGGGAGAAGACAGTAGACTTTGCCCTGATGACAGGCCTAACAATATAACATGAATGCAGGCGTCCTCTGGGTTCCATGCAATTTCTGAAGCAGATATGTTGTTTTATACCATAGTGATGATTCCTCTGTTGTGATCCAGAAAAATATCACAATTAATACATCTTCCGAATTTATCACTGTTCACAACGCCATCTACTAGACCCAAGTCAAATTCAAAATGAATACAAATAATTGTATTAGATCCTTAGCAGCATTGTAGTTGGAAGCATATACTATCTTTGTATCTTGGAAGTGATGAAAACAAAAAATACTAAATGATATACATGCTGTAATAACAAAAATTGAAATTTATTGTTTTAAAAAAGGAGGAAATATGGACATCCCACTGGAATATAGGAGTTGGGGACCTAAGAAATTGTTCATCACAGAATATGATGATGTGATGAGACCTGCTGTCAGTCATAAAGTGACTTCTGTGGTCTGATGAGTATGACCAAGTGACAGTGAAAGATATCTAAGGCACTATGGCTAGTATTGTTGAAATGGGCCATCATGGGTATTGTCATGATGGATGTCATAGATGTCACAACAAGAGCTGGAGATCAGTTCCTTTATTATATATAACTTGGTAGCACATATATATTTGTATAAATTATATTCGAGCTGACACAAAAGATGTTATCACTTCCTCAGTGGACCTACAACAAATGAATCTTGCCATTCTAGCCACACACAAAATTGTGTAATTCTAACTAACAAAGAACAACCACTCGACATTGTGTCAACATTATTTTATTTTGTCTATGGTATTGCTAAATAACTATAAATCACAAAGCCTGACAAAATGCTGAACACAATTACGATAATGAAAAAAAGTTGGATTTGTTGAATAAATAAATGTAAAAATCAATTTATGTAAAATACGGAAATAAATTAGTTATAAAATAACATGTTGACTAATAGAATCAGATATTTTTTATATTTAATATAAAATTAAAATAAATTCAAAATATGCAAGTCTGATAAAATCAATGTACATTGTAGTGCATTGAATATACTGCATTATCAACCAAAAGAAATAATGACTAGAAATTAGATTCAATATTCAATTTAAATTCAATATATGATATTGCTTCATAAAGTTCCAGGAATTTATGGATTATATCGAGAAAAAATGAATTATCTATACTACATGTCCTTTAAAGTAGTTCCCTTCGGCAACTACACACTTCTGCCAACATGCTTTGATACCATTATCAGCTGTGCTGTTACATCGGTGATAACATCATTTGCATCCTTGAATAGCTCTTCTTTTGGAGCCGATTTCAGGCGAGGGAACAAGAAAAAATCAGCTGGTGCAAGGTCAGAAGAATATGGAGGCTGTTCCAAGGTAATCATATTGTGCTTTGTGAGATACTGCTTTGCCAGTAGGGATGGAGCAATCCAACTGTTTGTTCTCATTTTTCTGGCCGTTTTCTTCTGATTCTTCTTCTTTCTGTCATCATGTACCTTTCGGTGTTGAGGGGAGAGTGAGTGTACGGTCTTTTGCCCTTCTATTTGCCTCTTCTGCTGTTATATTTCCGAGTGTCTCTAATACACTATCTATCCACCTTTTACGAGGGCATCCAATAGGTCGACTGTTTTCGTATCGTTTGTTAATTGTTTTTTGGATAATACTTTGCTCTTTCTGTCTGGTTATGTGGCCGTACCATTTAACTTGTTGTTTCTGGATGTACTCTATTGCTGACTTGATTCCTAATTGTTTCATTCCTGATTGTGTCTCTCAAGCTAACTCCAATCATACGTCTCACACATTTCATTTCAGTAGTGTTAATCTTATGTATCGATCTAGAATCTAATGTCCAAGTTTGACACTGATAACATCTTCTGATTGCATCTCTTGCAATATCTTCATTGTGATATCAGCATATGCTGTATTAAGCAATGTTGGTGTCCCTGACAATGACTTCTCAAGCAAAACACAGAATTTCACATCTGTATATTGTTCAATCAAGGAAATTTTCAACTCCCACCATGCACCTAATCCAACACACAAACAAACATCTGTATCTTCCCTTCTAGAGTATATGTAAAGATCACATCTGCCATGTCCTTTTGTCAAGTTCATTACCAACTTCTAAACACATATTCTCCATAAAAACATATTTCATTCAAACTAGTCAACTATTCAGGAAAAATTAATGAAGCTACCTCATCAAACTTGATAAATCAACATTTCAAATGTTATTGCACAATACTATAGCTCTTTCTTGATAATAATCAAATTCATTCAAATATTTGATATTTGACAGTACCACCTTATCAGGTAAATGTATTATAAAATAAGATTGCATTTGCTGAAACAAGTTACATCTGGCTTACTATGTTACGTTGTAAGAGATAACTAATGATGTATCACATCGGAACTGCTACAGGACAGAGAAATATGAACAATAAAGAAAGATGCCTGCATACAATGGAATATTTGAAATTGTATGATAATACAACCGATGAGAAATTTATAGAAAGAAGTAACTGAAACTGCAGATAAGATATACACTGCAAAGACAAGAAAATATTGCAACAAGAGCATTGGTCTGAAATCGACACGGGAAAAAAAGAGGAAGACAAAAATTTCTGAAGAAAACAAAGGGTACTATGATCGCAGTTCAACCCGTTTTCATTCTTGTTTCCCATTAGTGCCTACCTATATATTTTGTGGTTAATTGATCTAAATATTATATCAATAAATAATTAATTGAAATATTAATTTTTTGGGGTTATATTTTACATAACCCTAACCATAAATATATTTAAATTAATAAATGATTAACATGAACTGATAAACATAGGCAAGGGAAATAATTACACAGGTAGGCACTAATTGGTAGCTGTGATCGTAGTACCAAAAAAAATTTGACACTGCAGAGAGACATGATATTGACACTGTATAAGACATGAGTTGATGATGTTCGTCTGTCGTGATCGACGATGACCAAAAACTCAACCATAATAATAATAACAATAAATAATAAAAATAATAAAAGTTAATAGTGCGTTTTTAAATGACTAGCAAGTCCAATGCGCGCACAAAATGTTCTTTTACAGAATTGACAACAATAGAGAGTATCTACCGGTATGTGAGGTTGAGATGTTTTTTCTTTTCTACGTGTCCGCTTCTGTCTTGCAGTATCTTGTCTGAATTCTTCCGCCGCTAGTGCTCCCGTTCTAATGCTGTAACGCCATGCTGTTCTATCCTGAGCGAGGCTCTCCCAAGCGCCTACGTCAATGTTAAGATGTTTCAAGGATGACTTGAGAGTGTCTTTGAAGCGCTTTTTCTGTCCACCAGCTTTTCAAAATCCTGCCTTGAGTGCTCCATAATATATTTGTTTTGGAAAACGTGAGTTCTCCATACGCACAAGATGGCCTGCCCAGCGTGCTTGCGCCTTCATAAGTATTGTGTGGATGCTTATTGAGGTTGATTTTTCCAAGACCTCGTAGTCTGGTACTTTGTCCCACCAATGGATGTTTAGTAATTTACGTAGGCAGGTAAGATGGAAATGATTTAATTTTCTTGTATGTCTAGCATACACTGTCCACGTTTCGCAGGCGTATAGTAAGGTTGGTATAACAGCAGCATGATATACTTGTAGTTTGGTGGTTGTTCTTATACCTCTTCTGTCCCATACATTGTTGCGTAATCTGCCAAATACAGCACTAGCTTTTGCCAGTCTATTGTTAATTTCCACATCAATGTTGACATCGCGAGAGAGAGTGCTTCCAAGGTAAGTAAAATTGTCGACTACCTGCAGTTTTTCCTGATTGACGATGATGGAAGTAGCAGTATGTTGGCTATTTGATGTTGCTTGGTGAATGACTTCTGTTTTTTTGGTGTTAATAAATATTTAATTAGTAAAGATAAGTAAATAAATGGGTTGAGAAATGACTAGCGCTGAAGTTGGTTTATAGTGTGGAAGAGTTGCGCTAATCATCAACCACACTCTCTCTCCTGAGTTTTATCTTGGTCCAGTGGCAAGACAAAGTCGAGACAACTGGGAGAAAATCAGGTGCAGTGGATGGTCAGAGCGTACTATGTGTCTAACTGTGCCCTATGCTGTCCACACAGCTCTGCTGTTAGCGCCTATGTACCCGTTGAGTTACCTGCCAACTTCTTCCGAGTATTTCGCCACAAACAGACTTTTTAAGCCTAGGTAGACAAAGCCTTTGTTAACAATGCTAGGTTGGCTTATTTCTTAGCACTGTGAGTGTCCATAATAGTTACAGTGTGTCGCCCAATATCACGTCGACTGTAACAGGTTGACACTGTGTAAAAATAGGGCATACCATTTTGACACGGTCAGTGAACCCGCCCCAGCGGCGAGAATAGGTCACCAAATGAGATGTTTGTATCCGATTTACATTAACAAAAAAACTAAGTTTCTCCTTTGTCAACGCTCGAATCTTGCAAATAGTAACATTAAAATGCGGAAACATATCCATTTATCACTTGAGTACACAATTAAACAACACAACTAGCACAATCCACGAAATTCGAATCACATAAACAGTGAGACAAAAAAATTGCGACTAGCATGGTCGCCATCTTGGACAATAACTAAAATGAGTACAAATGGAAAGAGTAACTAATGATGGAGCAGGTTTCTTGATTTCCCATACATGAAATGATTGCAACACATAAAAAAACAACAGATCAAGTGGTTTTCACACACTTCCAGATTACCAACAGACAGCATGCCACAGATGGCCATGACACATAGACATCATGGATATAAAGCCAGAGGTAGACCATATAAAAGAAGGACCACAGGAATAAGCTTACAAATAGCACACAAGAAGGCCATCTCCAGAGAACTATTCTACCCCTAAGCCGCAAGGCAAACAATGGCCACGGCGTATAGATAGATAGATATGTGAAGTAAAAGACTTTACTAACATTCTCTGTATGACCACTGCTTTCTTTCAGCACATTACCAGTATGTATTTAGAGTTTTTAACATAAGATTTCATATCAAATTCTTATTATTGGTTAACAGATCTGACAATAGTAATTCTGTAGGAACTCATTATTTACAGTAGATATCATAGATTGTGCATGCTGATGGTTACTGTCAATCACTGATAACGCATTATTTAACTATATAATTTATTATGTTTTGTACATTTTAATTCTCAAAAATAACAAGATATATATATATATATAGTACCTTTTTGTGCAATTGGGAATGTTTCTCCAGCACTTTATTTCATACTAGAAGATTGCAAATAGTTGAGAAGACTACAATGTATATATGAACAGGGCATGAGGTGTGATGAAAAGCAAATCTGTGCAGGCAGAGAGCCAGAATCAGGCATACATGGTAGCCTTCATAATTGGAGATCTCCCTTGGATAGCAGAGAATGCATAATTGGCTGCCCCATCCATCCCATGGTCATGGTCCAGACCTGGGTTGCTATTATCACCTCTGACAGGAAAGGAAGCTTGGCAAGGAAATTTATTTTAAATTTGCTATTTAATTGGCCAAATTTCAGTTTTATGGTTTCTGGATATGTTGGTTGGGTTGGTTGCTGATCCAGCGGTCCATGGGCTCATGCCCTTTGACCCAATGGCATTATGTTGCTGGGAAGTCTGTGGATTTTCGGCCCATCCCGGGACAGAGCCAGAGAATAACTATCACACCTCCAGGAAGGTAGGTTTCAACCTATGCACTGCTCCGAGTCACTGTAGCCAAGATAGGGTTCACTGTGCTCATTGCCCATACCAAAAGACTACTGGTTATGCTGAACTTCTCTATTGCTCTAGGCATGCAACCAAATGTTCAAGTCAAAAGGATTGTCACGTCCTGAGTCACTGTGCCTCTATAATGGGTCTCAGCCATAGGAAAAAACAGTGCTGCCAGTTTCCTCCTCCCCAGTGCTGCACAGTACATCTCTGGCTCCCTCCCAACCACAGATGGTGCATACATATATTCAAGTAAACATGAAACACAATTCAACAACAAAATAACAGCACAAGGAGCATAATTGAATAGATGACGAGCCATGAAGCTTCTATAAGAAGATAACCTCAATATAACGGCATGTCATCTACTAAGGTTTTCTGTTGCATGGGTGATTTGTCTAGTGGGCCATTGGTGAGACCCACAGACGCAACCACATGCATTTCTGGATATGTAAACAACCAGCTACATTAAGCCAAGCAACAATTTCTTTTCAGATTAAAGAAGTGATGTGATTAACCTTGAAACAAATCTCCATGTTTCTTATTTGCAAAGAAAGTGTTCTGACTTGCTCACCCTAAATTCTACAAAACATTATAACTGATCATGCAATCAATGTCAGAATATATATTTAAAAATATAATATAATAATATTGTAAAACAATTCACAATTGGAATACATATGCCAATAAGAATGAATATATACAACTTTGCTAAATACATTGGACTAGAAAAATTACGAATGCAACAGAGCAATTTATGTCAATACAAACTGCAAAATACCTACAACAATGCAACTTGTCTCAATACAAACTGCAAGAGAGAATACAGTGGAATTCCTCTATAGCACATTCTGTTATAACAAATTTTCCAATATAACAACACTTTTCACAATCCCCAATCATATTTATTCTATAATGTTTGAACTATATATAACAAATTCCTGTTATTACATGCATATTTTGTTGGCCTGAACCAAGTTGTTATAATGGGATTCCACTGTACCTACAACAATGTAACTTGTCTCAATACAAACTGTAAGGGAAAATTCCAACAACAGTGCAACTTGTTTCAATACAAACTGAAAGAGGAAATTCTGACAACAGTGCAGCGTGTCTCAATACAAACTAAGACAGAATTCTGACAACAGTGCAGCGTGTCTCTACAAACTAAGAGAGAATTCTGACAACAGTGCAACTTGCTTCAATTGATGTTTTGAAATGAACTACAATAAATACCCCGTATATACTGAGAATTATTGGAACTGTTTTCACTACTGAGAGGTGGACAAAGGGACAGGTAAATGCTGACTGAGAGGTGGGCAAAGGGACAGGTAAATGCTGACTGAGAGGTGGACAAAGTGACAGGTAAATGCTGATTTATATATAAAGGTTATACTAAATTTAGAAAAATGTAACAACCAAAATTATGGAAACAAGACAAAAATAGACTTTCCGGTACAATTTGGCGGCTCCTATATTCAATTATAATTCTAATCAAAAATCATTCAAATCCTTCAAAAATAGAATACGGTGTCTGAATTCTCATAAGTTCATAGAATTCATCCTCTGTCATATGAACATTTGGGTGTATATCATCTTCCTCACTTTGATCCATTGTATTACTGATCAAGCACTTTTTGAAAAATGAATAATTACTGTTGGAATTCTTCTTGATTAGAAACTGGCCTCACGGCACGTGGGGCATTCCCATAAGTGCTCTGCCCTCTGTTCCAGCAGCCATTCCAATCAATGGTGCTTCGAGTCCACTGTTGCCGAAACAGACGCCAACATCAGGGCACAACTCAGGCCCTTGCGATGGTTTCTTTGTTGTTCCGCCCACCCACGCTGTGCCCGTAACTAGTTCAAGCACAACGTCGGCCTGTCTGAACAACATGGTAACTGTTATCGAAGGTTACGACTATAGGGAAACTACTTCTTGGTTTCTACTACAACTACTACTTGGTTTCTTTATTTTATTGATGAAATCTCTAGCCAAGCTCCTTTTCCTCACTTTGTGATTGTGACCACATCATCCTTTTTCTGAGCTGCCATCTTCTGTAACTGCTTCATCAGAAGATGCCATCCACTCAATCATCAAAATTAGGCATTATGGTACTATGGGCACGCTCTTAATTTGGTCCTTAAAAAATTTAAAAATCATAGGATTTCAGTCATTATTCTATTCAGGCTAGGATCAACCCTGCATTTTTTGGTAAATACTAAATAAAGTAAACAAGTTACTGTAGATACCTAACTATCAATATAAAATAATAATAAATGACAATAAAACATAGAACAAAGATAATTATTGACTTGTTGGCCCTATTGGGACCTTTTATCAAGAAACATATAACAGTAAAGAAAACACAACCATTAAAAAATATATAACCATGATTTAATAGGTTATATTTATAATATATATAATGCACTAGGTAATATTTTTTTGGTGAGGAAACCATTCCCAGTCATCTTGGTTATATATTTTTGTATGGTTGTGTTTTCTTTACTGTTATATGTTTCTTGATAAAGGTCCCAATAGGACTGACACGTCAATTGTCTTTGTTATATGTTTTATTGTTATTTATTATTATTTTATATTGATAGTTAGATAGCTACAGTAACCTCTTATTTGTCTGGTTACTGCAGAACTTTCTATTCTGTCGAACATCCTCCGATATTTTGGTTATTTGTATCTGCATTTTTTGGCTGTAGTGTTTCCTAGGCAATATAAATGTATGGTAGTTTGCCGTTGCTTTCGAAACGGTCCGGATGCATAATTTTTTCCAGAGGAACTCAAACCAAGTACCTTGACCATCACAGCACTTTACAACTCCACCACAGAGCCAGGCACAAGGCCCTACATAAACTAAATTAATTTTAGTTGTGGCAATGCTTGAATTGGATTTGCCACTCATAACCAGATCAAATGCCCCATTGTTCCTGTCTAGTTTTGCTGCTGCACTAAATCCAATTTGCCCTACTTCTGTCCTTAAACGGTGTGTGAGGACAAACATCAAGCAGGAGTGAGGTAAGGCCTTCAGGAATAAAAGTCACAATTTCACATCATCATTTTCTACTTTCTGTGTGTGGTGTATACTTTTTACCTCTGCATAAATACATACATCAATCATGTGAAGTCCCTGCAACATACATCAATCATGTGAAGTCCCAGCAACATACATCAATCATGTGAAGTCCCAGCAACATACATCAATCATGTGAAGTCCCAGCAACATACATCAATCATGTGAAGTCCCTGCAACATACATCAATCATGTGAAGTCCCAGCAACTTACATCAATCATGTGAAGTCCCTGCAACATACATCAATCATGTGAAGTCCCTGCAACATACATCAATCATGTGAAGTCCCCGCAACATACATCAATCATGTGAAGTCCCTGCAACATACATCAATCATGTGAAGTCCCAGCAACATACATCAATCATGTGAAGTCCCAGCAACATACATCAATCATGTGAAGTCCCAGCAACATACATCAATCATGTGAAGTCCCTGCAACATACATCAATCATGTGAAGTCCCTGCAACATAGGTTGGCTGAAAGATACTTCTAACATCTTATGCCTCTTGCCTTGGTGGTGTACCCTGATAGACTGTATCCTGTCCATCTGATCATATATCACTGCCACTTGTATAATGCATATGTACTTAGATCAGTAGAAATTTTCAAAGATCCACACGTTTTCATTGAATTTATTGTCAATATTTTTTTTACATAATTTCACTTTGGCTTATGTAGAGACTTACAGCTTTGGTCAATAGTTATAGAAAAGTAATATATTCAGCTTATACATGGATGGGATTATACAGTGGAATTCCATTTTTAGCGAATCTAATTTTAACATTTTTTTCCATTTTACAACACTTTTCAAATTACCCAATTTAAAAAATTATTCTTTGTCTTAATTTATAAATGAATGTAATATTACATGAATGTAAACACATCTATAGCAACAACATTTAGAAATAATCTTCTGGCAACAAGTAGAAAATCTGAATGTTTGTGCACGAGTGTTTAAAAAAAATTTAAATATTGTATACAAGACTCCAACACTGTAAAACATTCTATGTCACACAAACTGTTTGGACAAAGTCTTCCTCAGCACAGGTACGAATATGTTGAAATTCAGTGTTTATAACATTCTAATGTTCTGATATACAAGAGGGAAAAGCGATAAATTGCAAGTAAGGGACAACCCAAAGCACTTAAAATAGTGTGGGGGTGTGTGTGTGTGTTTTAGAAAGGTGACCTTGTTTTCCATTAGATGTATTTACATTAAATCAACTTGAGGCATTTACTTCTATGTATAGGGTTGAGCCTGAAAGAGACAAAACTTATCTGTGAAGATGGTAGTGGAGTGCTAAGAGACTGAATAACTCATAAAGTCAAATACGTATACATAAAACTTTTCCTCCCCTTCTATTCATAAAAATATAACAATGAAAGACAAAGATATTAAAATACCCGGTAATACACTTCACTGTCCCACCGTAAATGACATCAAAGAAATACTAGAACTCCAAGGAGGCTGCACTATGGCAACAGCATCACAGCTAGCTAAAGAAAGATAATTTAAGCTCCCCATGACGCCTAGCAGCACACATAGATAGGACAATCAAGACTCTCCCATCCCTAAAAAGAAACCACAATGAAAGTCCTGATACCAAAACAAAAACTTAGATACATTTTCTGGCAGCCCTAACCAATTCACCTGTTATAATGGAATTCCACCATACAAGGTAACTGTAAATAAAACAGTGAAATATTTGTCAAACTGGACTAGAATAAATAAGGATTCAAGATTCCTCAACACAAACTGGACTGAATGAGCAACATGTTGTGGCTGTATATTTGTAAGCACAAAATTAGAAGAAAAAAAAAAAGGAAAACAGTGTAGGAATAAAACTAAAACATGTACACAAATCAAAACAATGAAGTTCTCAATATACCGGTAAATGTGGAGAAAAAAAAAGTGTTGAAATTAATTTAGTAATGAGTGAAACATTTAAAAAAAATACTGATATAAATAAATTGCTAACTAGATGATTTCATCTGAATGGTATATTTATTGTTATGTATCATTGCGAACATTTATTAAATCCAACTTATACAACTTGATCTGCCGAAGATGGAGTGTACCAGATACTGTACAGATTCTGTTTAAAAACAGGGCACACTTGACTACAGAAATGTGATCATGCAACAACCAAAGCTAACATTGTGTCATCTCTTTTTTTTAGCCTTCATTCTCAAATCATAGAATCTTTCTTGTAGCAGGATGTAGCCCAGAGAATGAAAATGTTTTGTATTGCCATTTTATATGTGCCAATAGCCCGATGATATCTGAATTCGGTTGTATACCTGGTAATAAGTGGAATCTGGCCCTACCTATAAAAAATAGGGATTTTGCCAAATACCATGGGATAAATTTCTCTAATAATAAGCCTGAAAAATCTAATACCTACAAATTTTACTTTTAAGCTGTGCATCTATGTAGAGGGTAATTAGAAAAAAATGTTGACATTCAATACACAAAATATAAACTGTGTGTGTCATGTGACCTGCTCTTCGAGACGTAGTCTTCCTTATGAATCTCCTGAAATCCCCATGATCTCTGGCAAGTTGTTCCACTTCCTCTAGCGACACGTACATGCATTCCTGAATATCCTTGTCCAATAAACTGTAGACATAAACAATCCTCAAACACCAATCAAGAGTATCTGCACATTCAGCCTAGTGATTGTGTAAACCTGCATTCAATTCATATACACGGAGAAACTTTTAGAAGGAACATAGATGCCTAAACATCTGATCACAGATAATGACAAGAATTGAAGTATTTTTAGGAAAATATTTATATGTTTACTGAATATTTGAGATATATAATGTGGCAGAAAACAAGGTGAAAATATCACAGCTATAAAATAGCAGCACAATACAATTATCTTTAACTTGTTCAATCACAACTGGAAATCGGTGGCTATTATACGTAGAAGTCATAGAAAGTTAAAAAATAAACTGTAAACAAGCATAATCATTTATCTAGAACTATCATTTTCTTTTAACTAGAGTGAAATAAGAGAAGCTCCTAAAACTGGCCGGTAAGAACTTATGGAACAAAAAAAATGTACAATTGATTTCATTAGGATTACACAAGACTGTTTTAAAAAGAACATGTATTCAATTGAATATGGTCATTGACATATTTGCAGTCTGGTGCATTAAGCTTCTTAAATCATGAATTATTATCGATTATAAACTGACTCACTGCACTCTGGGCAAACCATGTGAACTAGAGAGAATGTGAGATAACTAACTTGTAAACAATCGCACATCGGAGGTCTTTTTTGACCTCTTAATAACAACACAACACTATTGTGTGTCACTATGAAAGACTACTTTGTTCTTTTCATTGATTGGCGATACATGACTAGCCTGTCAAAATGACATGCAATAGTGTAGACTTATGGGATGTTTCTGTTGATAGGTCCAAAAAAAAGGACTCAGATAAACAGATATTTATGTTTAGTTGAATTTCCTTCTCTATTGTTCACTGTGGGGTAAATCCATAGGTGCTCAATCTGCCTTCAGAAAATATTGAAGTGTATGAATACTGGTGGTTCCCATGGCTTGCAGATTGAAGAAATTTCTCATTCTGCTACAGATGTCTGGTCTAACTCGCACCACACAGAATACTAAATTATCCCAATTGTATCCTAGATGCATCATCTACAGTAGTGTCTACATTCAACAATTGTATCCTAGATGCATCATCTACAGTAGTGTCTACATTCAACAATTGTATCCTAGATGCATAATCTACAGTAGTGTCTACATTCAACAATTATATCCTAGATGCATCATCTACAGTAGTGTCTACATTCAACAATTATATCCTAGATGCATTATCTGCAGTAGTGTCAAAATTCAATAATTGTACCATAGATACATCATCTATAGCAGTGTCTTGATTAGGAACAAGCATCACAGGACTAGGGGCATTCCCATATATGCTCTGCATGCCGTTCCATCAGCCCTCTAAAAGTCATCTATGATAGAGGGTTTTGGTAGTAACAGTTGTTTTCGCAGGTCTTGTAGTGTAGGACATTCAATAAGGTGGTGTTTTATTGTTTCCTCCTCTTGTCTGTTGCAGTATGGTGTACATTTTGCAGTAATTCTTTGTGTTTAATAAGTTGTACATGTGTTGTTCGCAGCCTAAATATTGTGGTTTGATCATTGTGGTATTGTCTATATATGCTGTAGAGTGGATTTGGTTTGGACATGTCTACATATAACACTCTTCCTTTTGGTCCAGAAGAACAGTGGTCCATCCATTGTTGTTTACAGTTTGTTGCAGATAATGTGTTTAGCATTTCTAAGGTTATTGGGAATTCCTGGTTGGGGGCATACTTGCTCCCCTTTTTGCCAGTTTATCAGACTTTCATTCCCACTGATACCTGTGTGACCTGATATCCACTGTAGTGTAGTATTGATACCATAGGACATAAGTATGTTTGTAGCTTGAATTATGCTGATTCCTGTTTATAAGGGCTTCTAGAGCAGACAGAGAGTATGTGAATATTACTAGTTTTTTTTGTGATATTGCATAATTTTTGTGTTTGGTGGTGATGTATGAGAGTGTTTTTGATATTGCTTTCACAATATGATTTTCTGCATCGTAGTTACTGCAGAACTCTCCACAAGGAGCAGATAACTCTATTCATGTTTTGTCAGGGAGGACTATGAGATAACCATATCCTGCATTGATGGTGGCTCTTTGAAGGCTGGCCCATCTGTGTTGTGCATGTTTGGATCCAGTCCTTGGAGTAGGAGTCAATAGTCCCTATAATATATGTTATGGTATATCATCATTAATTTGTGTAGAAAGATGGCAGTACCAATGACACTGTGAAGTCATGGTAGCCAAATGTGTTAGGCCAACAGGTGCAGATAACATGTAGATAACAGTCTCGCTGTAAACCATGACACAGTACATTCTCCTGACTATATTCTGCTAGCCGGCAGAAGTTTGACAACAAATGCAAACAAAGATAACAAAAAAATGATAGCAAAATTCAATGTACATGGTTATATTAACGTGAGTGAAGAAAAGAAAGACAAAGAGAGGTAGGCTAAGGATAGTGGTAGGGAGAGTCAATGAAAGAACTAGGTCACAAGAAAACTGCTAATCCAGTTGTGAAGTGCTCTCCAGTCAACCTCAACACTCTATGGTAAAACATAAGTCACTAAATAAACACACTCAATGTCCAAATCAAATGTGTTGGGCCATTGACACACATAAATTGGGAACACACTGCATTTCCTTTCTCTGGATTGCATCCTGCTGGAAATCTAGTTGAACCATTGTCCTGCTATAAAAGAGATCCAGTGGGTGTTTGCGAATGAATGAAAAGATTTTTTTTTAAAGAAACACATTCAAAGCTAACAGTAAGTGATGGTCTTCTAGGTTCTAAATGCATGATTTACACTGAAGAGAGATAACATTATTTAGACTGATAGACCTAATAAAAAATACAGTTGTTCTTTCATATCTGTTGGTTTTGCATCTTCTGATTTCAACCATAGCAAATCTAAAATGTTATAGAGATAAAACACTAAATGTTTTATAAAAACCAACAAAATTATAATCCCCCGAATTACATGGAGGGTCAACTGTATAATTGTTCATGCTAAAACAAAAAAGCACCATGTTCCTGCCAGTACAACAAGCATCATGTTCCACTTCTCTCACAAGAACCAGTGGGTTCTTTCAAATCCTTGAGCTGTAACAAGAAATTGAAAATAAATATATGACTTACTATGTAAAACATTGATTCTTCTTCTTCTCTCAGAACCTGTCCTGCCTTTCAGTATCAGGATAAGAGGATATTTCTAGGGTCAACTTTGATGTGTTATTCACCAATAGTGGTGTTTGGATATTTCTGGAGAGTCAGTTCTGATATCTGAGTATTCCAAGTTGGTTGTCATATATTTCTGGAGTCAGTTCTAATATGTTAGTATTCCAAGGTGGTTGTCATATATTTCTGGAGAGTCAGTTCTGATATGTGAGTATTCCAAGGTGGTTGTCATATATTTCTGGATTCAGTTCTGATATGTGAGTATTCCAAGGTGGTTGTCATATATTTCTGGATTCAGTTCTGATATGTGAGTATTCCAAGGTGGTTGTCATATATTTCTGGATTCAGTTCTGATATGTTATTCATCCAAGGTGGTTGTCATATATTACTGGATTAAAGTTCTGATATGTGAGTATTCCAATGTGGTTGTCATATATTTCTGGATTAAAGTTCTGATATGTGAGTATTCCAAGTTGGTTGTCATATATTTTTGGAGAGTCAGTTCTGATATGTGAGTATTCCAGGTTGGTTGTCATATATTACTGGATTAAAGTTCTGATATGTGAGTATTCCAATGTGGTTGTCATATATTTCTGGATTAAAGTTCTGATATGTGAGTATTCCAAGTTGGTTGTCATATATTTTTGGAGAGTCAGTTCTGATATGTGAGTATTCCATGGTGGTTGTCATATATTTTTGGAGTCAGTTCTGATATGTGAGTATTCCAGGTTGGTTGTCATATATTTCTGGATTCAGTTCTGATATGTGAGTATTCCAAGGTGGTTGTCATATATTTTTGGATTCAGTTCTGATATGTTATTCATCCAAGGTGGTTGTCATATATTACTGGATTAAAGTTCTGATATGTGAGTATTCCAATGTGGTTGTCATATATTTCTGGATTAAAGTTCTGATATGTGAGTATTCCAATGTGGTTGTCATATATTTTTGGAGAGTCAGTTCTGATATGTGAGTATTCCAAGGTGGTTGTCATATATTTCTGGATTCAGTTTTCATGTGATTCATACATGTCATATATTTCTTGACTCAGAATTATTCAACTATTCATCCACCCCCTTTTTTCAGTCACTGAAACACATTAGTGTTATAGTTTATTTTGGTGTTATAGATTTATTTATTTAGTGTTATAGTTGTATTTATTTGATGTTATAGTTGTATTTATTTGATGTTATAGTTGTATTTATTTGGTGTTATAGTTGTATTTATTTGGAGTTATAGTTGTATTTATTTGGTGTTATAGTTGTATTTATTTGGTGTTATAGTTGTATTTATTTGATGTTATAGTTGTATTTATTTGATGTTATAGTTGTATTTATTTGATGTTATAGTTGTATTTATTTGGTGTTATAGTTGTATTTATTTGATGTTATAGTTGTATTTATTTGGTGCTATTGTTGTATTTATTTGGAGTTATAGTTGTATTTATTTGATGTTATAGTTGTATTTATTTGGTGTTATAGTTGTATTTATTTGATGTTATAGTTGTATTTATTTGATGTTATAGTTGTATTTATTTGGTGTTATAGTTGTATTTATTTGATGTTATAGTTGTATTTATTTGGTGTTATAGTTGTATTTATTTGATGTTATAGTTGTATTTATTTGGAGTTATAGTTGTATTTATTTGATGTTATAGTTGTATTTATTTGGTGTTATAGTTGTATTTATTTGATGTTATAGTTGTATTTATTTGATGTTATAGTTGTATTTATTTGATGTTATAGTTGTATTTATTTGGAGTTATAGTTGTATTTATTTGATGTTATAGTTGTATTTATTTGGTGTTATAGTTGTATTTATTTGATGTTATAGTTGTATTTATTTGGTGCTATAGTTTTTTCAGTCACTGAAAAACAGTGGTGCTATAGTTTATATTACACAAAAATATAATTCTGTATTCTTCTTCTTCAGCATTCATTCTCAAACTTCCAGTGGATCTCTCTTGTAGCAGGACAATGGTCCTACTAAATTTCCAGCAGGATGTATTTCAGAGAATGGAAATCCGCTGTGTTGACGTTTTATTTGCACCAATGGCCCAACACATCCGTCTTTGATGGGATCCTGTAGTCTAAAATTATTACTATTGTATGAAATATCAAATATATCACAGTACACAGTTTTAACATTTGAAGATGATATAGCCAGTTATCATCTTCACTATCCCACCACCCCATAACACACTGAATATTGCAACTAGATTGACTGGAGTTTAATCATACAGAGGTATATATGCTTTAATCTTGTGACTTTTAAATTAACACTTAAACTATTTAGGTATAGACAAATTCATATTTTAAGTTCTAATATTCTTCTTCTGCGTTCATTCTCAAACTCCTGCAGATTAGCAGGATGTAGTCCGGAGGACGGAATGCGTCGTGTCATGGTTTACAGCATTGCTGCGATATCTGCACCTTTTGGCCCTGACATATCCGACTTCAGCATGGCTTTGGGTCACTGGCCCTATATGGGATGGGACAGCCAACTCCATCCCATAACCTCCTTAGTCGCCTTTTACGACATGCGTGGATGGTAAACAGTGTTGCTATTCTTTTCTCTTCTTTCGGGCCCTGGCAATAAACAGGCAAAGTTCTATTATAACACTAAGGGTAAGACAATAATATGTTATTTCTACTAAAAAGCCAATAAATAAGTATAAATAGTAAATGCAAATTGAAAAAAAAGACATTTCCACATTACAGCCATAATGGGGTCTTTATCAAGAAACACTGCAGGAATAAAAATATTGAAATAAAAATAGCAAACTAGAATGTTTTCATTGAATGTCCATCATTAACAAAGCCCATGTATCAATGACAAGACACACAGTGTCTCAGGTGACCATTGGATCACCATGTGCACCAAAGGGTGTACTGACAAAAGGCTATGTCAAGAAATAGACATTACAAGTATTTTATAACTTCCCTATATATACTGTATCTACTTCTTCTTCGATCAGATTTCTGTGCACAGAAGTCTATACAGGAAGGAGGAGGCTGCCTCCAAGAATTCAGTCGTCAGATGGAGGTCCTCATGTTTGTCACGCAGCTTCACCGTCAGATTTATCTCTTAGGTCCATATTTTAGTTCTCAAGTCCTCGAAGAATGGACATCTGCAGAATGTGCTCTGGAGTCTGGGGACCCATTTTGACATGGGAATTGGTCAGTTTGGACAGCCTTTATTTTGTGGAGATGTGTTTGTAGTCTACAGTACAGAGCCTAGAAATGTTGTCTGTTGTGATCTGGTCAGCTGTAGAATGGGATCCTGTGGAAAGTGGCTGCATGTTCCCTGATTCCATGTATGTGTGTATTTTCTTTTGATGAGTTTTTGCTTCTGTCAATGAAATTCTGTGATGGAATTGTTCCTTTTTTGCACATGCTTTTACCAGTATGTCAGCTGCCTCATTTCCTACAATTCCACGTTGTTCAATTGTAAATTCTCAGGGATCCATTGCAGCACAAATTTATTGCTAGCAGACAGTTGATTTAAAAGTTTTACATTTAATTTTTTTTAGATCTTTACCTTTAGGTTCATTTTCTATGCTGTATAATTCATGCATTTTTCCATCCCCTAACCTACAGCTTCCATATTCCTTTTCAAAATATTCAAATAACTAATCTATTCTCATCTGCAACTACTTACCAATACTGCACAAGATAATTTTTGCCTGAAACAAAAGATAAAAACAAAGGATAATATTCATTATTGTCACTAGGTGAATGTATCACATTTCATTGTTCACATATAATCTTCAGTAGATATGAGATCAAAATGATTACTGAGCATCTGAGGCAGACTGATGCAATAGTGGTTAAGTCATTTTAACTTAGTGGTTAAGTCATTCGCTTTGTGCTTAAGATGTCGTGGGTTTGAATCCCACATGATGTCTTGTTTACAAATTGGATGTAGTGCACAGGGATATGCATTGCTCTCATGCAAACCCAGGGTTAGTAGATAACCAAGATCACAAAAGCACCTCCTTGTGGTGCATCCTGGAATCAGATTGCTTCAAAGTTAATGTAAAGCAATTTGGCGGATGCTTTATGGATCGTGTAGAAAAGGCAGTGTAGACAAAGATGGAATGAGAATTGTGGACACAAGACAAACAATATTTCTGAATAGAACCTCTTGGCCCCCACAGCAAAAACACTTGCTAGACATTTCAAGACAATGGCTAACCTGGAGAGCAGGGTTGTCATATCTGAAAGTACACTAAGCGCAAGAATGAAAAAGTCTCTGGAGAAGCACACTGCGTGTTTAGTACATGCAAAAGCAACACAGCACTAGAGGGCAGTGCCATGTGCAAGAATAAGTGATAAATTATAACAATAATTAAAGCAATGTTCATGCTCAAGAAATCTTGGTTTACATCAATGACCTAGTTGCTGAACTACCACATGGGATCAAAGTGGCAATGTATGCTGATGACCTAGTGATCGGAAGAACATGCGACAGTGGTCACTAAACAAATACAAAGAGCTATCGATGCCCTAACCTTATCGGCAATTAGATGGTGCATCAGCATTAATACAGATAAGTGCAGCACTACGCTCTTTACCCTCTCACCACAACAAAAAGCCGGTCATATCAAGATACATTAAGAGCTCTTGAAAGAAGACAAACAACCCACATATCTCGAAGTTACTTATGATGATAAGCTGACATGGAAGCAGCACATAAACAAAGCAACAACAAAAGCCAGGAGGAAGTTAGCTATCCTGAGAAAACTAAGTGGAACCACATGGGAAGCCAGTGGGAATATACTCAGTAAAGTTTACCAGCAAGGCATAAGACCACACCTGGAATATGGTTCAGCTGCGTGGTGTCCTGCATCAAACACCACATTACAAGATCTAGATAAAGTGAAAAACCAGGCACTTAGAATAATGTTAGGAGCAATGAAATCAACACCCATAGCAGAGATGCAGAAAATGGGAAGAATGCAAACACTTGGCGAACGCAGAGACACAAAAGTACTAATTCAAGAAGAAAAGTTTCAGTGTATGCCAAGTCATCCAATGAAGGAAAGATTACAAAATCTAGCAATGGTGCGACTGAAAAGAAGCAGCTTAATCCATCAAGCTAAACGACTCCGTAGACAACTTACAGACCTACCTGAAGTTGACAGCCCCTTAAGGTCTGTACCAGAACAAACCCTGTGGAGTGAAAGGCATGGAATGCCAATATACATTCAGACCCATGTGAAAGGAATACTAAGCTAGGATGAACAGAATAGCATGCAGCGAAGGACAGTCACCCTCAGTTTCCTTGATGAGGAATATCCACAAGATATATGGGTCAGAGTATACACAGATGGGTCAGCACAGAATGCAGCGAGGAATGGAGGTGCAGGTGTATATATAGAATATCCACACAAGCCTAGAGATACAATCAGAATACCGACAGGAAAATTCTGCAATAATTATGATGCAGAAATCCAGGCAATTAGTGTGGCAGCTAAAAAGCTGCTGAACTCCAACTCTGACCTACAGCCTGTGGTATTCCTGACAGATGCAAAGTCAGTGCTTCAAGCTCTCCAGTCTGGAAAACTAATAGACTTGAAAAAACTACTTAGTGAATTGTCTTACCAGTACAGGGTAACCATCAGAAAAAACAGATGATCAAGTTAATAAGAAAGCCACAAACACCAACACAAGATGATTATCACATTATGAACAGATCAGAACAAGTTATAATTCTACATCTCAGAACAGGACACAACCGACTCCGCAGTCACATGTATACAAAGTTCAAGATTGGCAACACTGCCATGTGTACATGTGGACAGGCAGCACAGAGTGCCAAACATATACTTCAAGAGTGTTCTGAGCATGAAACGCTGAGGCAGACATATTGGCCAGAGGAAACAGCACTGGAATCAAAGCTCTATGGGACACTGTATGAACTACAAAAGACAGTGAGTTTTATTCAGGAGACAGAATTACAGATATAGACATGTTTCAAGTGAATGAAAGAAGAAGAATTCTCAAGAAACAACCTTTCAGCTGTCTTCCAGCAACAAGCTGTGTGGTAAGGCAAAGACTGGATACAATACCGATCAGGTACAGGAAAAATATGGGTAGAAGCTCAAATTTCAATGAGGTATTCACAATATCAGTAAACGAAACCTTAGCTAGAGTGAACTAACCCCAATTCAACTTAACTGTTTGAGAAATTACCTATACTGGAAGTGCACAAATTTGAGATAAGGGCCATTAAGAGACTGAGGACACAGAGAGCAATGACATCTAAATCGTATGAGACGTGTTCATTGACAGAGGAACACCTTATATGAGATAGACGTAGTCGATCTAAGCCTAAATCACTGCTGTTTTGCTGAAACTTCCACTCAGGAACACATTTTGGCCTGCAAAAACCTAGTCTATAGTGGATGATAAAATAGTCACGGCATAGAGCACTCATTTGTTTATCTAACAAGATAGGAAGGCTGTCATGGGTTGAAAAAACTTAACCCAAAATAAAAGCATGCTGAAATTGGATGTGCTTGGCCAGAAGGTGCAAATAACAGCTCTGCCGTAAACCAGAAGCATTGCGGAAATCATAAACATTTTTCCATTGGTTATCTGAGAGCAAGTGTAGAGAAACAAAGAGGATTTTTTGGAGAATCCTTGAAGATTATTGCTTGAAGCTGCAAAGCTACCAGTATGTACTGTAGGTGGTACTCTCAGCCGGGGGTGTGCCACTTCATTGAGAGTGTTGATGTACTTATGGGGTAACCCAAGTAGACAATCCTCTATGATTTTTCAACTTTCAGACACAGACTGTAGATATTAAATGTGAAACATGAGCACCTAAGAAATGAAAAGTTTAAAACCAGCCATTTCTTTGTAGTGTGAACCAAAACATATACATATTTTTTTGTTATTCATCCACCATATGACATTAAGTTATCCATCCATCATATCACATCCACTACATGACATTAAGTTATCCATCCATCATATCACATCCACTACATGACATTAAGTTATCCATTCATCATATCACATCCACTACATGACATTAAGTTATTCATCCACCATATCACATCCACTACATGACATTAAGTTATTCATCCACCATATCACATCCACTATATGAAATTAAGTTAAAGTTATGACCTTGTCTATGAGTTTGTATGTGGCTGATATGGTGACTCTAAAGGTCCTAGACAGTTTGGGTATAGAATGATCACATTCGAAGGTGTTTGATATTTTGACATATTATGTAATCATGTCACAGAAGTAGGTAGTTAATGAGTCTACCTTTTTTTTTGGAGAGGCGTGCCCCTTTCAACCAGCGGACAACAAAGTTCAATTAGGTTATATCAGGATACACTTCCATAAAATAATAGAGGTAGTGGAGACGCCATCATTAAGTTCTTCGATGTCACAGGAATTTGTTTAACCAGATCCCGGTGGATGCTTTTTTACTTGTTTTGTTGCGATTGATATTAATTTTTTAGTTTGCGTTGAGTTTATTAAAAACAATGATCATTGCACAGATCCGTGGTTTAGTTTTCTGTTTCAAAATCGAAGCGACGTAAGACTGATTCATTACAAATTTTGAAATTAGCGAAGTTTTAGACCTAGTTCTGGAAATGGAAGATATTATTTGTATGTATACTGATGTGACCAGCCACAGTTACAATGGAAATATTCATGGCGCAGGTGATTTACATGCTGTAAAAGATGTAGAAAGTAACATTGAAGTTCCTGTGTTTGATTTTGATAGTGATTCAGACCACAAGGACAAAATTAGTAACACTAATAGAAGCATCATGATGATGACTGGAGTGACGTAATTTTTCCTGTAGAAGTCAAGAACTTTATTGAAAACATTGGCACCGTGCATGATCTTGATGTGAATGCTACTCCTTTTGGTTACTTTAGTAATCAATTCATCATCAATGAAGAGTTTTATCAATTTGCAGCCGATCAGGCCAATTTGTACGCAACACAGCATCAAGAACTAGCAGGAAAAGAAGACAAGTACTGGTCACCTGTAACTGCCAGTGAAATAAAACTCTTTTTCCCTATTTATATCATGATGGGCATACATGTATTGCCTGAGTATAGCATGTATTGGAGTACAGATGACAGGCTCAATGTCCCAGGAATATCTTCATGCATGGGGAAAATAGATTTGAGAAAATATCCCAATATTTTCAGCTGAATGACTTTTCTAGGCAACATCTCAAGATCACAAAGATTATGACCACCTATATAAAGTCAAACATTTCTGGATATGGTCAAACGGAACATTGCTTCTGTTTTCTCTCCTGGAAAGAATATAAGCATTGATGAAGCTATGATAGCTTACAATGGTCATCTTTCCTTCCAGCAGTACATCAAGGGTAAGCCAAACCGATTGGGAATCAAGGTCTGGTGTGCGGCCAACTCTACAACAGGTTATCTGTTAGACTTTGATGTCTATATTGGCAAAGTCCTGGAACCAATGTCACATGGATCTGGACATTATGTTGTCACTAAATTATGCCAGCCTTTCTTTGGAAAGAATCACCATATTTTTTCTGACTATTTTTCCTCTGTGCAGCTGGCAAACGATCTGTTGCAAAACAAATCATACTCATGTTCCACGATACGGCCATATCGCAAGGGATGGCCAGATGCTTTCAAACCTGAGTACCAAATCTATGACGGGAGGTGACGTGCAGTATAAGCAGCAAGGTAATACAGTGGCCACTGTTTGGAGGGACAAGAGGTTTGTATCCATCCTGAGTACAAACACAACACCAGGTCTCACAACGGGGACACGCCATACCCCACACAGCAAAATAAATGTGCAGATACCATCCCCAGTGGCTGTCTACAATCAGTCTATGGTAAGAGTAGACAGATTCAACCAAATTTGTTCCCTGTGGGCAGGAAATCTATAAAATGGTGGAGGTACATGTTTCGCTTCCTCCTGCAAACTGCCATCATCAACAGCTACATCCTTCACTCTTGTTCGCATCAACCTCACCTGAAAGAAAAGAATGTTGCGCAGACAGCTTTCCGATTGAGTTTGAGCTCAGCTTTCATAAGTGGCAACATATCTAAAACAGGGAAGGCTCCCACCAATCAACCTGCAACTCTAGGTGTAAGCAACAATAACCTGCTTGAACACAGGCTTATTCGCATGGTAGGGAACAAAAGGGCATGATTCTGGTGTGTGAAGAACGGGCAGTATGGGAGCAGAAAGAGAACAAATGAGACAGTCTACGGTTGTAGTTTGTGTCAGATTCGACTGGGCAAAGGAGAATGTTTCTCCAAATATCATGCCACATTGACAAGTTTGTTTCTCCAAATATCATGCCACATTGACAAGTTTGTTTCTCCAAATATCATGCCACATTGACAAGTTTGTTTCTCCAAATATCATGCCACATTGACAAGTTTGTTTCTCCAAATATCATGCCACATTGACAAGTTTGTTTCTCCAAATATCATGCCACATTGACAAGTTTGTTACTCCAAATATCATGCCACATTGACAACTTGACTACTGATGGTGAGTCCAGATACTTTTCCTGTTCTGAAAATGTAAGTTACAAATTTTTTTCCCCTCATTATTCTAACTTTAACAGTTTATTTTTTGGAATGTATAAGTGTTAGATAATTGTTGGTATAGTTTCCTGTGAGACTGTTCATTTTTCTGTTTATCTGCTAAGTCTGAGTGTGATAGGACAGATAGTTTTAAAGAAAATGCATTTTAAAAATCATATCAACAATTTGGAGGAGTTAGGAATCCCTTGTCTTAGGGATGGGGGATTGACGATTGGGAAATCTCATAAGGGTGATAGGGTTAATAAGGGATTGGTCTTTCTGGAGAAAGACACGCCCCTTTCAGCATTGAAATGATATTCTGTGGTTACATCAAGGCGTATCTGGTGGCCGAATGACCTGGGTTGTCCTGTTTGGGACTGGTGTTTTGACCTGTGGACTGGTCTGTTGTCCTGATAAGGACAATAAATATTGGGGGGGGGGGGGGTTGTCGCAGGAGTAGTAGGTAGGTAGTTAATGAGTTTGCCTATCTTTTGGAGAGGTGTGCCCCTTTCAACCAGCGGACAAAGTCCAATTAAGTTATATCAGGACACACTACCATAAAACATTAGAGGTAACAAAGACCCCAAGGATTATTTTGAGTTATTTTTTGCTATGTCATATCTTCTGTATTCTTGCTGTTGATTTTGGCCACCTGAGAGAACAAGTTGGTTATTTTCCTCATTGCTGACTAGTATCGTTGTCAACACAGAAAGGTATTGGGAGTACTATTACTCCTAGTTTATTATCCAGATTTACATACACACTAAGAGTTGCTACAGTAAACATAGGTCAATACAAAAATGTGTTTTCAATAATCTACCTCTGCCGCATCATCACTTTCAAAGACATAACACTTGAAATCTTTGGCCATGTTGCAAGTTGTCTCCCTGAAAATTACAAAGATACATTAATCACAACTGCACAGCAGAAACAAATTTTTTTCATTTGTTCAACTATGACTACAAGGACTTCTGCCAAAATGGCAGATGAAAACGAATGTACGAATGGTTAGTTTTCGTTACAGCATCAAATTAACGGATCCCCCCCCCCCAAAAAGAAAAGGAAACCTAAAGGAATAAAGTGCCTAGAAATTCATAATGGATACAATGAACAGTGATTGAACTAACAATAATGGTGAAAGTAGTGTTTTTAGTAATGAAAAAGGATGAAGCAGGGGCAGTAGTACATCTGCTGGACATGAACATAAATCAGTGTATGAAAATCAGGAACACACTAGTCAAAATTATGATGTCAACAGAACAAATATAAAAGTAGTAATAAGGACACTAAAATAATTCTTTTAAGATCATGTGTTTTCCCAGTGGAAAAAAACGGCTGCAAGACATGGACTTTAAGTGAGACAATACAGTCAAATCACATTATAACATCTTGGTCCGGACCAATGAAATGTGTATGTAATAGCAGACATTTTCTATATATAGTATAAACAATAAAGAATAAATATAATTGGGTATTTTGAAAATTTTATTAAAGAGGAAGATATATTATAAAAGGATACACCACTATAGAAGGATTCTACTGTATCAAGAAGGATAAATTTATTTCAAATGAAATGTTATAGAAAGATTATATGAATATCATGGACAGAGAAAAAGGAGACCATAGAAGTTTTAAAAATACTGAAATGAAGTGAAGGGTCGTTTCTAAATACAATAAATGTAGAAGGAAGCTAACAGTGTTTTTGGACACTTAAAGAGACATGATGGCGTGGAAAGGCTAATTCTGGAGAGCAGAGAACCAGGAAAGTGAAGAGGAGAAGATGTTGGACCAGCGATATGGAAGAATGTATGAACATGCCTCCAGCCAATACAGACCTGATCATCCAGGGCAGAGAAGTTTTCAGTGTATCCACAAAGAAGATAATGTTCTGGAAAACGTCACTTGATATATGATTACAAAATTTAGTGTTTTTGTCACATTTTTGTTTTAAAAATCATTATTTGAAACACACAGAAATGGTGAAACAATCATGGTTTTCTTGTTCAATTTCTACAAATTCTTAATGAATCTGAGCAAAACCATGTTAGCACTTTGCAGAAAACCTATACCAAAACAATTTGTGCAATCTTGTAGTCACAGTTTCAGTCCTGATAGTAGTAGTTTGAGGCAACCTGAGAACCAGCAGGTACCATATATTTTCTAATATAATACCATACATTTCATAATATAATATAATATAATGTAATGTAACGTAACGTAACATAACATAAATATAAATATAACATAACATAACATAAATATAACATAACATGACATAACATAACATTACAATACAATATAATTATAAGCTGATGTAACTTAATGAGACTGAACTAATGTGATAGAATTACTGCAAATGAACTAATGTAACTGAAATACTGTATGGCCAGTATTTTTTATTGATATGATTCACCTGGGGATGAAGTGATCAGCAACTGAGCTACCATGGCCCATATCCTTTCACCGAATACCTCATTAATTTCAGAATTTATCAGACATACATGTTGTCAGGTTTTAATGATAATCCTTGGTTTACATACCCAGCGATATAAGAAAAATACAGCAGCATGTCTGTTCTTCTACCACAAGCAGAAACTTCAGTGTATGAGTGGTTCAAAATAATCTGTAAATAGAAATTATGAAAATAAAAACATCCAGGAAAATGAATGAGAATTGATAAGATCTTTGCTAAATAGGTCATTCACGAAATAATACATTTATCTTTCATTACTGCGTGTTTTCCTTTTCAGAAGTGCAGGTAGGCTTTTTTGCTGTGGAAATAAAGGCTGCTTTGCTATAGTTGTTGATGCAACGTGTACAGGAAGAATTGTTTAATTGGACCCCGAAAGACAAAAATCCTTATCCCAACTGTGGATTGAACCCGTACCTCAGAATTCTGAGACTGGCGTTCTAGCTATACAGCCACAAGCTCCACAAATAATACATAACTTATATTAATTGAATCTGTACTTGTTGCTCTCTGCTAAGACAAATATGGCTCAAGAAAGTAACTGGTTCTCTAAATCTACTAAACCAAATATTGAGCTCGAAACCTTCTATAAAAGCATGCCTCCCTATTGGGGTAGCAGAAATACTGGCTTAAGATTTGTGGACTTGCCCCAGACTACTACCATATATATGGCTAGGAAGAACATCCTGATAACACTACACTCAGGGAAAAAAACCACTGCCAAAACTCAGCAAGAGTATCATGAATCTTTGAGGGGGGGGGGGGGGGTAGGGAAAGGTTGATAATCCATTGAAAGAAGAAAAAAAGTGTCAAAACTCAGCAAGTGTATCATGACATGACAGTCTTGGGGGGTTAATAATTCATTGAAAGAAAAAAAACTTTCAACAAGTTAGTCAGGAAAGAGTTTTCCCAGTTAGTCCACATCTGGTAAAAAATTTGCAACCTTGTAGAAAAGTCAAAGAAAATCAAAGCTTTCTTGTAAACATAAATAACATAGAAGAATAGAAGAATAACTAAGAAGAATAGAAAATGAAGAGTGCTCAGGAGACCGTTAAAGGAAAAACCATCAAATTCGGATCCATTAACATTTGCAGACTAAAGAACAAAACTGAAGACCTAATAGAAGAAATTGGATTAAGTGGTTTTCACACACATCCAGATTACCAACAGATGTTATGTTCCTCCAGGGCTATAGGCGGCGCATATGGCAGAAACCATAGCTTTCCATTTCTGTCTCTTTGTGTTGCCAGGTCTTTCAATTCTTCTGTGTTGTTTAGGTTCATTGACATGCCTTCTCTGTTAATGGTTCTTCGTAGAGTTTCTCTAGGTATCCCTCTTCTTTTTATTCCGGGTGGCACCCAATATAGTGACAGTCGACTTAATAGTAACTATGGTTCTGGTTCATAAACAGTGGTAGGTTTTACGTTGGCAGTAGTTTACACAACTGAACAACCGAGTAATCCAAGAATGAAAACACATCTTGAAAACACACAGGAACACCCAACAGATAGTATGCCAAAAATAGCCACGACGCATAAACACTATGGCTATAAAGCCAGAGGGAGACCATGCAAAAGATGGACCTCAGAAATCAGAGGCTATGGGAACAAGCCTACAAATAGCACACAGGGAGGCCATCTCCAGAGAACTCTTCTACCCCTTACGCCACGAGGCACAAAATGGCCACAGCATATAGACAGAGAGGCAGACAGACAGACAGATAGATGTACGTCTCATGCACCAATCTTCATAAATTGTAAATAATCATAAAATGACTATAAATGTCTACTCGAGATTAAAGAAAGTCTGCTTTTTATTCACTACTGAACACATTAGAAAAACACAAAATTTTCAAATGCATAAACACATATTTTTTTTAAAACAGACAAACATAGGAAACATCACTAATAAATCACTACAACATAGCACTGAAGCGTAATTTCTAATGTTCAGAAACTTGTATATATACTAGAGGAGCTAAAATACAATTATACTGGGAATTCATACTTCATTATCAGAAAATCGCCTAACTTCAACACCTGTCTCTGTTGTCTGAATCTTCACTATCTGAAATAGTAAATATAAACAATCACATTAGGCGTGAAAGTGCAATAAGATACCTCACAATGTATAACATTAATTAGTATTTCCTGTTTATAGAAAATTGCCTTAGAATAACACAGATCTTTCCATGCATTTCTGACATGCATGCACTACTTCAGTTGTTTTAGAAACAGAAAAATAGATTTTTCCATTCATTTATGTCCTGTCTATTTTATATAGGTCTGTCTGAAACTTCTAAGAACTGTGTGTTTATTACTGTTATAAGTATATTGTTTTTCTTCTTATGTGATAATTTGTTCAACATCCAGTCAGATATTGACTATGTATAAAGCAGTTTCTTTTATGTCATCTTGGGTTCCCCACAATTTGCTTCGCAGAGAAGCTCTTGTGGGCCAGATTGTCATTCTGTGAACAGGAAACTGGGACAATCTTATCCTGTAGTATGTGTAGGGGAGATATATATATATATATATATATATATATATATATATATATATATATATATATATATATATATATATATATATATATATATATATATATATATTTCTAGATGCAATGATGGTTGGCTGCTACAGAGCTCCAATATCATCTATCTCTTTCCTTGGTGGTACACTCTGACAGACTGTATCCTGTCCATCTCGTGACGTTTTCCTCCCATTTGTATCTCTGCCTAACTCTTGCTTGCCTCCCCTCAACCTTCCAGTAAGGTGTTCAACAAGGTGTCTTTTAATATGTCCAAGGTATTTAATTTGTTTTATTTTTATTTTCTTTAATTTTCTTTAACAGATTTTATTTTCATATGCAGTGTTGTCAGAATCTCTGGTCAGTCTCTTCTCCTCTTCCATTTTCAAACCAAATGTTCTGTGTGTCACCTTCAAAACTAGTGCCCTGTGCAGTGTTCTATTCATGAATGTTGCCTGTCTTACCATGACCAGAAAGGGAAGCACGTCGTAAGTACTTGCCTGCAAGTCATAAGACAGATATAAATAGATTAGATGTTGAGTTGGTTTCTCACCCTAAGATCTCCACAGTGATCAATACCCATGCTAGGACTGTTTAGATGTTGAGCTGGTTCCCCACTCTTAGATCTCCACTGTGATGTTGAGCTGGTTCCTCACCCTTATATCTCCACTGTGATGTTGAGTTAGTTCCTCGTCCTAAAATCTCCACTGTGATGAATACCCGTGCTGGGACTGCTAAATGTTGAGCTGGTTCCTCACCCTTATATCTCCACTGTGATGTTGAGTTAGTTCCTCGTCCTAAGATCTCCACTGTGATGAATACCCGTGCTGGGACTGCTATATGCTGAGTTGGTTCCTCATCCTAAAATCTCCACTGTGATGAATACCCATGCTGGGACTGCTATATGCTGAGTTGGTTCCTCGTCCTAAAATCTCCACTGTGATGAATACCCATGCTGGGACTGCTATATGCTGAGTTGGTTCCTCATCCTAAAATCTCCACTGTGATGAATACCCATGCTGGGACTGCTATATGCTGAGTTGGTTCCTCATCCTAAAATCTCCACTGTGATGAATACCCATGCTGGGACTGCTAAATGCTGAGTTGGTTCCTCGTCCTAAAATCTCCACTGTGATGAATACCCATGCTGGGACTGCTATATGCTGAGTTGGTTCCTCATCCTAAAATCTCCACTGTGATGAATACCCATGCTGGGACTGCTATATGCTGAGTTGGTTCCTCATCCTAAAATCTCCACTGTGATGAATACCCATGCTGGGACTGCTATATGCTGAGTTGGTTCCTCGTCCTAAAATCTCCACTGTGATGAATACCCATGCTGGGACTGCTAAATGCTGAGTTGGTTCCTCATCCTTATATCTCCACTGTGATGTTGAGTTAGTTCCTCGTCCTAAGATCTCCACTGTGATGAATACCCGTGCTGGGACTGCTAAATGTTGAGCTGGTTCCTCACCCTTATATCTCCACTGTGATGTTGAGTTAGTTCCTCGTCCTAAGATCTCCACTGTGATGTTGAGTTAGTTCCTCGTCCTAAGATCTCCACTGTGATGTTGAGTTAGTTCCTCGTCCTAAGATCTCCACTGTGATGTTGAGTTAGTTCCTCGTCCTAAGATCTCCACTGTGATGTTGAGCTGGTTCCTCACCCTTATTTCTCCACTGTGATGTTGAGTTAGTTCCTCGTCCTAAGATCTCCACTGTGATGAATACCCGTGCTGGGACTGCTATATGCTGAGTTGGTTCCTCATCCTAAAATCTCCACTGTGATGAATACCCATGCTGGGACTGCTATATGCTGAGTTGGTTCCTCGTCCTAAAATCTCCACTGTGATGAATACCCATGCTGGGACTGCTAAATGCTGAGTTGGTTCCTCATCCTAAAATCTCCACTGTGATGAATACCCATGCTGGGACTGCTATATGCTGAGTTGGTTCCTCATCCTAAAATCTCCACTGTGATGAATACCCATGCTGGGACTGCTAAATGCTGAGTTGGTTCCTCGTCCTAAAATCTCCACTGTGATGAATACCCATGCTGGGACTGCTATATGCTGAGTTGGTTCCTCATCCTAAAATCTCCACTGTGATGAATACCCATGCTGGGACTGCTATATGCTGAGTTGGTTCCTCATCCTAAAATCTCCACTGTGATGAATACCCATGCTGGGACTGCTAAATGCTGAGTTGGTTCCTCGTCCTAAAATCTCCACTGTGATGAATACCCATGCTGGGACTGCTATATGCTGAGTTGGTTCCTCGTCCTAAAATCTCCACTGTGATGAATACCCATGCTGGGACTGCTATATGCTGAGTTGGTTCCTCGTCCTAAAATCTCCACTGTGATGAATACCCGTGCTGGGACTGCTATATGCTGAGTTGGTTCCTCGTCCTAAAATCTCCACTGTGATGAATACCCGTGCTGGGACTGCTATATGCTGAGTTGGTTCCTCATCCTAAAATCTCCACTGTGATGAATACCCGTGCTGGGACTGCAATATGCTGAGTTGGTTCCTCATCCTAAAATCTCCACTGTGATGAATACCCGTGCTGGGACTGCAATATGCTGAGTTGGTTCCTCATCCTAAAATCTCCACTGTGATGAATACCCGTGCTGGGACTGCTATATGCTGAGTTGGTTCCTCATCCTAAAATCTCCACTGTGATGAATACCCATGCTGGGACTGCTATATGCTGAGTTGGTTCCTCGTCCTAAAATCTCCACTGTGATGAATACCCGTGCTGGGACTGCTATATGCTGAGTTGGTTCCTCATCCTAAAATCTCCACTGTGATGAATACCCATGCTGGGACTGCTATATGCTGAGTTGGTTCCTCATCCTAAAATCTCCACTGTGATGAATACCCGTGCTGGGACTGCTATATGCTGAGTTGGTTCCTCGTCCTAAAATCTCCACTGTGATGAATACCCATGCTGGGACTGCTATATGCTGAGTTGGTTCCTCATCCTAAAATCTCCACTGTGATGAATACCCATGCTGGGACTGCTATATGCTGAGTTGGTTCCTCGTCCTAAAATCTCCACTGTGATGAATACCCGTGCTGGGACTGCTATATGCTGAGTTGGTTCCTCATCCTAAAATCTCCACTGTGATGAATACCCATGCTGGGACTGCTATATGCTGAGTTGGTTCCTCATCCTAAAATCTCCACTGTGATGAATACCCATGCTGGGACTGCTATATGCTGAGTTGGTTCCTCATCCTAAAATCTCCACTGTGATGAATACCCATGCTGGGACTGCTATATGCTGAGTTGGTTCCTCATCCTAAAATCTCCACTGTGATGAATACCTGTGCTGGGACTGCTAAGATGAAATAAACTCTATATCAGCAGCATGCATTGAAAAATTTGAATAAAAAATACACAGCAAAGTCCCTTCTGGAGTAGAAGTCTTTCCATGTCATGACAATGCACCTTACAGCCACATGAAGTACAAGTCATCTGAGACTTATAAATACTCTAGAAAATGTTCCTATCAAGAAACCAAAACATGCCAGAAAAACAGTAATCTGAAGCTGAAAATCAAAGGCATAATAAACAAGAGTGACAACCTCATACTCTCTAGGGGTTCTATCATCATCCATGAATGTCTCATATTCTCTGATTAATGAAGATTGCCTGATGGACCCAAACTAAACACCAATAGGAGCATATAACAATAGAATATCCAGCCATAAAGCTTCAAAGCTTCCATCCAACTTTCCTTCCATAATGCACCTCATTGAAGTCTAGCCATGTGTTATATTATGTCTCAATGAAGGAAATATTATTTGTTATTATTAACTCACACAATACTTGACACCGTTGTTAACTCACACAATACTTGACACCGTTGTTAACTCACATAATACTTGACACCGTTGTTAACTCACATAATACTTGACACCGTTGTTAACTCACACAATACTTGACACAGTTGTTAACTCACACAATACTTGACACCGTTGTTAACTCACACAATACTTGACACCGTTGTTAACTCACATAATACTTGACACCGTTGTTAAGATCAAGAAAGGTGCTTCAACAAAGATAAATTGTAGTGATGGCCATATTTTGACTCAAATACAGAATAAGGATGATATTAATATGATCCAATTAGAGCTAGTACACAACAAAATTTACCTCTTTCTGATGTCCTTTGTTTGTTATCACACTCTCGATTGAATCGTGAATCCTATCTACTCTACCATCCTAGAAAATAAAACAAATAATCAACATTACTAAAAATATTAAACAATATTTTATTTGCACATCTACATATCTTACACACTGAAATTCAAATATCTAATCCACACACATACATTCAAATAATATCCTATTCACACATCTATATTCAGCTTAGAACTTAGAACAGAGAGGCGTTCAGAGTATCCACAAAAAAGACAACATTCGTTCTTGAAAGAATATGCCACTTACATATATATATATATATATATATATATTCAGCTTTATTGTCACCAATAGAAATGTTGAGAAATGTTAAAACAGCAGAAAAATTCAGCAATATTCTTATTATAGTATTAAAACTGCTAATGACATTTAAAACTCTTATACATTTCAGTTGTAACATAATAATTGGATCTCACTGCTTAACTAGAGTTACCATACATCCTCTTTTCACCCGGATATGTTCTCTTTTTCATACCTTAAATTTGGGTCCAGCCTGATTTTTTAATATGCATAAATAATATGCTCAGATTTTTTCTTTCCGCACATTTTTTCAAATTTTCCTTATTAATATTATAATGAATGATATAAAAAGGTCCAACTAAAACATTTAAAATTATGTCATGCAGTATTTATAGTAAGTTTCAAATATGTGCTTCTCATGTAATTCTTAAAATTAAAGATTTCTCTTGTTTTAACTGGATAACTTTTGATGAGGCACTAAATTGGTGTGATGTAGAATCTGCTATCCAGAAACTGATTATGACAGGAGTATCAACTGATTAAGACAGGAGTTTCAACTGATAATTATAAGCATTTTAATCAAATTACCATAAAATTAAATAAAAGTAATTTTAAAATATTTGTGGAAAAATAAGAATGATAAAGAGTTTATCAATTCTTGATTAGAAACTAGCTTCACAGCACATGGGGCATTCCCATAGTGCTTCACCTTCCGTTCCAGCAGCCATCCTAGCATATGTAGACTTAAGAGTCCTGGTCAGGTGTTGATTGCGTGATGCGACCTATCAAAAGATTTACTTTTCCTTCCCTCCCCTCTAGATACACCCAATTCTAACATTCTTTGTATGTGTACATTCTCAGCCTCATTGACATCCCCTTCCTCTTCAGCTTTCACTCTCATATAACCACAATGAATATTTCGTGTGATTTCCACCGGGGAGCATGAAGTTCATTGTGCTGCAAGTTTCACAGTAGAACTGTGTTATTTGCACCTCGGTTGGCCACTTGTGGTCAGGACATCTGAGCTACAGCACATCCGTTTTCATCATGCCTTTAATTCGGGTAGGCTTCCCTAGTCCATGACAGCCTGTCTATCTTCACGGGCATGCTGGTGTGTAGTGCCTCTTTACCAAGACGCTTGCCGAGCGTGTCTATATGGCACGAGGTGTTCAACCGTCTATGAACTGACCTCATGCAAATGGACATACTGTGCCTGTGTCCATTGGGTACTGAACCGTTTCTCATCCGCTAGCCTGGTTCCGTATGAGGAAGAACTCGCCGGAAGAGTTGGACCCTGGCTCATTCGCCCTCCTACCCGAGGCGTCGTTAACAGACATCGTGAACCCCTCGCCCAAGTTCGAGTCTCACACCACGCGTTTGAGAGCAAGGCGTTCTCAAGCTGAGCGACCTTGTCCCAACAGCGCCTGAACCCATCAGGTACTGAACCCTTTCTCTCTGCAAGTGTATTTCCGGTATAGGAAAGCTTGACAGTAGAGTTGGGCCAGGACAGCCATCGTTGTCCCTTTTTGCCTGAGCCCCTCGAGTACGGAACCCTTTCTCTTCACGAGCATATTTTCGATTTAGGAAAGCTCGACATTAGAGTTTGGTCAGGTCATCTTGCTTTTCCGAACGCCCATGACTGGGTCTGGATCTCTGCCTATAAGAAGCACAGGTAACTAGAAGCTCGTCTCGAGCTAACAGAGCTTTTAGTTCCCTTTCTATTTGCAGTTCGTGCTGCCCTCTGGCGCTGTTCTGCCCTTTCATTGTGTCATTGTACTCAGTATTAAATCTATTTGTGTCCCACCATGCATCTACCTTTACGTGCCTTTTACATTAGCCGTCCCTCCAATTTTCGGACTGGACTGACTAGCGTCACCGTATGTCGACAGTGTCACTGTATGTGGTGGTGCTGATGATGTCAGAGATATTGTCTGTCTCTAATGCAGTCAAATCTCTTTCCATCTGCTTCTTGCCACATTCTTGAACACGATCCCCAAATGATTTGGCCAGAATCAGCTCGAGCTGCTGTATTTCTGTTTCCAGGGTGCACCGCGAGGAGGTACATGTGGGATCTTGGTTATCTGCTAACCCTGGGTCCACCTAGAGCAATGCATTCCCTTTGCACCCCTCTTCCTCTTGAAATTACTTTATTACTTTAATTTAATTTAAAATGAGAATTTATCACATATTATCACATTAAAAAATTGACAAAATATTGTGAAAGATCTAAAGGTATGAACTTGATTCGGAATTGTTAAAAGTTTCTCAATTCTTCTTTTCTATCTCTCTTCACAATGGAAATGTGGAACATCATTTATCTTTTATTGACTAAGGAGGTTAATCAGTAAAAAGTTATTGAATCTGTCAGAGATCTCTTATTTGTGTAATAGAACTTCAGAGATATGTCTTGTCAACATTTTCATAGTTACTTAAAAAGTATAACATTGCTAAAACAAATTATAACTTCAGATAAGTATAAGAATAAGGTCATGGAAGAATGGAAATGATGAGAGCAACATTTGTTTCTGTAGATGTGCATATAGATGTAGTGGATATGTGGTATATGTAGTAAATATCTCTTTAATTTGACGAAAGTAAGAATTTTATAGATACATTAGTACAATACAAGAATCAGTGGACAGGTTCATACGGAACGAAATTCTGATAAAGTCGCATATACCGATGCATCCAATATTCAACAATTTGCACGATGAGAGCCCCTGACCACTCAAGATGCACGTTGCACACTGAGTGGGAGGTGAAAGGCTAGTTCATTGCGTGCAAATCGCTAGATCGGTATTTTAAGTTACGACTTTTTAAGTTTCCGAGATATTGCAGTAGTATATGAAATTAAAAAGTTGGTATGTTGTCACATGATTTGTCCACTGATTCTTGTATTGTACCGATACATTTTTGTTATTGATTTTCTTTTAATGTCTTTTAATCTTTTTTGATGTTAAAAAAACCTGTTTGTACAAAAAATCTCTTTAAAAGATGGAAATGTGGTAAAACTAGTTAAGCCATTAACTTTGTGCTCAAGAGATCAATGATTAGAATCCCACTCGAGACATCTTGTTTGTAAAGGGAATTTTTTGGGGGAGGAGATACCTGCAGATTATCATCTGGAATGTATTGCTACAAAGTTACACGCTATGAGTAATACTTGCGGCAGGTGGTTTCTTGGTTCACTGAGAGGGACAGAGTACATGTGACATAACCCAAATATAAGAATTTTCTACACCGTTTAAACATTTAAGAACAAAATAACTATACCTCTTCTTCTTCTTTGTTTGTTCTCAAACTCCTACAGATTAGCAGGATGTAGTCCGGAGAACGGAATGCGTTGTGTCATGGTTTACAGCATTGCTGCGATATCTGCGCTTTTCGGCCTGACACATCCGACTTCAGCATGGCTTTGGGTCACTGACCCTATTTGGGATTGGACAGCCAACTCCATCCCATAACCTCCTTAGTCGCCTTTTACAACATGCGTGGAAGGTAAACAGTGTTGCTATTCTTTGCTCCCCTTTCAGGCCCCGACAACACACAGGCGTCTTGAGTAATAATACTTTTAAAACAAAATTTTCAATGGTGTAAATACTTGAGAACGTTTGTAACTTGAAACAGAGAGGATGTGATGAGTTGAAAGATCAATAAAACAATTTATATATCAATAACAGTGGTTTCTTACCTCACCAAGTGGGCACACACCTCTGTATACAACTGTGTACTCTGCTCTGTCAAGGAATGTATTTCAAAATGCTAATTGATTGATTAAACAGATTTGTAATAACTTACTTTACTCATCATTATCATCAGGTGCTATGCCGGCTGGCACTGGCAATCATGGTTCTCCACAGCTCTCTATCCCAAGCATATTGTATCTGTTGTTTCCTTGCTGTGCCAGGCTATCAAATTGTCAAATATTTTCTCACATTTCTGCCCTCTATCTCTGTTGCTTTCAATATTGCCTGTTGTGACTATGTTCTCCAATCCTCCCTGTCTCATGAAGTGGCCAAAAACTGAAGATTGTCTTTTTCTTATATTACTAATTAAGGTCTATTTTGCATTTGACTATTTCAACACTTCCACACTAGTTTTTCTGGCAGTCCATGGTATTATCAGCATTCTTCTATAGAACCACATCTTAATTGCCTCTAATTTCCCACTTTCCAGTTTATTATCCAAGACTTGCATCCATATGTTAGTATTGGAGTTATATAGCACTGCAGAACTCTCTCACTGCAAAAAAGTATAAGATGGAAAGCATCTACCCTTGTTGATCAGCACTGAGGAAGACGAATACAAATTGGAACATCCTGGAACATCAAATATGATAATTAAAGACTAACACATCAACACAGTTCTAAAACAGTAAGCTGTTAATCTGGTGGATTTACTGAAATGATAATTGGAGCATTTAGAGACATAGCTGGTCTGTGCTGATGACAGCATTCACTCATTTTCACATATGTGTCATGTGACATATTCCTACCAGAACGTTGTCTTCCCAATGAACTTTCTGAACCCCTCTCTGTCTTGGGAGATGCGGTTTGCATTTTCTAGCGATGTATTCATGTAATCTTTAATGTCGTCAGTCCATTGTCTTCTTGCCCTGCCCTTTCTCCTCTCACCAGATACTCTTCCCTCCATTATTTGTCTTTCTAAACAGTTGTGTCTCTTTATATGACCAAACAGGCATAGTTTTTTTTTTTGTTATTGTGTTTAGTAACCAACACTGGAATCTTCAATGTGTTTATAATATCTGAGTTTCCCTTTTTTTATTCCATGATGTTTTAAGTATCTTTCTGTAGCATTTCAGCTCGAAGGCATTGATCTTCTTTGCCGCTGTTTTACTTAGGGTTCATGTTTCACAGCTGTATGTTGCAATCGGAAAAATAAAAGTTACGAAACATTAGCAATTTCGTTTCTATTTTGTTGTTTGTCCATATGTTCTTCAACCGTGTTATTTTACAATATGCCATTGCCAATCTCTTCCTTATTTCTGCCATGCAGTCTCCTGCACCGTTGATGTTTGCTCCTAAGTATTTAAATTTATCCACACATTCTATCTCGGTATTGTCTATTCTGATTTTTGTTTTTTGTATGTTTAAATACAAGTTTTGTGTTTCGCTATATTTCTTTGTATTCTTGATTAGTTGTTCCAATCCCTTTATATCATTTGAAAGAAGCACAGTGTCGTCTGCGCAGCGTAGTTCAGGGATTTCGAATCCACCAATGTTTAAAGCGTGGTAGTCAGTGTTGTGTATATCTTCTCTCACATTCCTCATTATATTTTCTGCGTAGATGTTGAACAGGCATGGGAAGAGTGTGCATCCCTGCCTTACTCCACTCTGTACTTCAAACCACTCTGAGAGATCACCCTCTAACTTCACTGCAGCCTTTTGATCTTGGTAAAGTTCTTCAATTAGATAGATCAGATGTCTTGGGAAGCCCATGATATTCAATATCTCCCATAGTTTCTGGTGTTGGACGAAATCAAACGTTTTTGAGTAATCTATGAAGCACAAGGACAGGTCAGCGGAAAATTCCCTACACTTTTCTATGATCAATCTCATGTTAAGGATGTGATCTCTTGTTCCTCCTCTGAAGCGGGCCTGTGTTTCGTTTATCTCCATCTCTAATTTGTGTTTGATTCTTTGCATAATGATGTTTAACATTATTTTACTTGCTTGACTTATAAGGGCTATAGTTCTGTAGTTAGAGCAAATCTGAAGGTGGCCTTTTTTTGTAGGCGTATATTTAATGATTTTTTCCATTCCTCCAGCCATGTGCTGCTTTCCCATATTTTGCAGCAGAGTTTGTGGTAAATCTTGATTCCGGCCTCGCCCTCGGTGTGTATCATTTCTGCTGTTAAGCCATCATTGCCTGGAACATTTCCTTTCTTTAAACTTTCTATTGCATATCTTACTTCTTCCTTTGTAGGTTCTGGCTCCTTGTCATATTCATTTATCATTTTGTTTTTTCTTGGATACATATCACTGCAGTATTCCTTCCATCTATGTAAAATAAGCTTCCCTTCCGTTAGTATGTTTCCATGTTTATCTTTCAGCACTTTTAATGATGGTTGAAGTTTGTTGTCTCTTAGGTGTTGTACATTTTCGAACATCATTTTACTGTTACCTTGGATTTTCTGCACTATATATATTCACATATATTTATATTAAAAAAAGGCACTTACTTTCCATCAGGACCATGGACAGGAATCTCATCTTGTTCTTCCTCTGGTAACAATGCATGGGCAGGTTTCCGTGTTCCTTTTACAAGGTCAGGTTGAATTTCTTGACATGTGCCAACTTTACTCAGGTCGAGGTCTATCTGTCGCAGCAGGTGAGATATGGGTCTATAGATCTGGCCGTTTGGCAATCGACCCTAACACAGGAATAAACAATATTCAATTTGAATACAAAAGTCTGGGCATTCTAGGTATCATTATTACAAATACCACATTTAAGCAAAATTATGGCAAAAAAATGCTAATACATAGTAAAAACAATTTTATACTGGTCCATCCAACTGACCATCTGGCATCTAGGAGCAGCACTTTAGGTAACGTAACTCAGTCTGACACTAACCATCTCACATCTAGAAGCAGCACTTTAAGTAAAGTAACTGACACTAACCATCTCACATCTAGAAACAGCACTTTAAATAAAGTAACTGACACTAACCATCTCACATCTAGAAGCAGCACTTTAAATAAAGTAACTGACACTAACCATCTCACATCTAGAAACAGCACTTTAAATAAGGTAACTGACACTAACCATTTCACATCTAAAACAGCACTTTAAGTAAAGTAACTCAGTCTGACACTAACCATTTCACATCTAAAACAGCACTTTAAGTAAAGTAACTCAGTCTGACACTAACCATTTCACATCTAAAACAGCACTTTAAGTAAAGTAACTCAGTCTGAACTAACCATTTCACATCTAGAAGCAGCACTTTAAGTTAAGTAACTCTGTCAATCAGTATTCTAAAAAAAATGCTAGAGCACGTTTCTCACAGCTGTAGAATCAGATGCTCTCAATCAATAATACAAATAAATTAACACACAAATTGTATAGGTATAAATGTATAAAGTCATACCGGGCTGATTTAATTGTTCTCAGAATTCCACAAATGTACTATGAAACTCTCAAAGCGGAAAGCTAACTCTTGATTGCTAATACTTTCTGAGAAAGAATAACTCAAAGGTGCATAATTCTCTAATTTGAGTAATATCCAGGAAATTAAAGAAATGACCTCATTTAAACCAAACAACATAGCTCAATTTTGAACCTATGACCTCAAGAGAAAATAGCATAACAATTTCATCTCAGAGATTCCAAATGCATAGATATCTCATTTTCATAAGGAGTACACCCATCTGTTGCTGGAGACTAAAGAATAGCAACACTGACCTGCCATGCATGTTATAATGAGGTTTATGGTGCTAAAAACGAACATTTTTATAGAAATATGGAAATAAATTGTTAAAAATATGGATTTATGGAAAAATAAGTTGACAGCTATGGATGTGTTAGGCCAAAAGGTACAGATTTTCCTGCTAATCTGCAAGAGTTTGAGAACAAACACAGAAGAATAATAAAATGCTGACTTACTTTAATAAAACTAACATAGACTGGCATCCCTTTGTAAATTTGAAATAGTTCTCTGACCTGTGAGATGAACAAAATAACAATATTGAATGAGAGAAGAATAACATGAGAATACAAAATAACACTAATATAATTTTTTTTGCACACAGAACAAGAGGCAAATCACCCTGACAATGTGGTTTTGCACAGCATTTTCATCCTAATGGTCATGAGTTTGAATCATTAGTGAGCCACAATTCAGGAACATTTCAAACTGTGACCCTGACCTTAATTCCTCAAGAGATTAAGAATTTACATATCAGTGCAGTTTGGGTGTTGGTGTTGTCTGTGTGTCGATTGACTGGTCCATATTCACAGTAGCTTGAAAATATTCATGTTGAAAGTTGTGACTAAAATCGCACCTTTATTAGAGATGTGATGTGGTTCGAAGACGAAAAATGTGCTGATTCAAGTTGCAAGGCGAGTTGGTGCCATCGAGCAGACCTGGTTCAAATTCTGTTTGCTGCATGATTTTTCTTTAATAAATTCTCAATGCTTCTATATTATATTATTTATGTCACATCTGAAGCAACCTTGTTTATGTTTATGTGTTATTTATGTGTACAAGTAGGCATAATTTGGTCATTGTAATAATGAGACCTTCTGGCACTTACTAATGGTAAACATTTGTGGTCCCCTGACCTTAAGTGGGTGTCAACAGAGATGAAATTACCAATACATTGTTGGACCAAAATGGGCAGCAAAGAAATAGTAACAATGTCTTCTCCCATATACACCGCAAGAGGCAAAAAAGGAGGTTAGGTTGGCTACCCCACTCCATGATCTCTGGTGTCATAAGTCTGCTAAAGACAGATCAACACTTTTATCTTCAGCATGCCTCAAGCTTGCAAGAAAGTCATGGTAAAGTCCCCTCTGGAGTAGAAGACTACTTTACTCATGTCATTGTATCCTACAGTCAGACTGAGTTAAACAGTCATCTGTTACATGTACCCTACAGTCACAATGAGTAAAATAGTCATGTGGTACTTGCATCCTACAGTTACACTAAGTAAAACAGACATCTGGTACTTGTAAAAAACTCTGGAAAATTTCCCTATAAAACAATGATTGCCAGAAAAATAACCTAGAGCTGAAAGTTTAACTCCATGTCCTGGCATAGAAGAGGAAGAGTAATAAACACATTCTCCTTCAGGGTTACAACATTCTCCTCATCAAAGATTGATAATAAATTTGAGGTTCTGCATGAAAATTGCAACAATCTAAAAATAAACCTTCCCCAATTTGTAAATCCGTAAGAGTAGGTTGAAAAATTACTGTCTGGCACACACAAAAAACTACAAATTTTCCAGAAATTTCAAAACAAATATTGATACCATAGAAGAGGAAATAAAGGCATTAGTTTGAGAACCTCCACAGTGCTATGATGCTTGTGCTAGAGATCTTCTTGTGTGAGATTACAACACAAATGAATGCATACAGAGAGAAACAGAGCATGAGCTTTCTTCTGCAATAGAACTGTTGATACATATCATGATATGCAAATAGGAATAAGGCAGATTTGTTAATAGGTCTACCACAGTGTGCGAGTAATAGGTCTACCCCAGTGTGCCAGTAATAGGTCTACCCCAGTGTGCCAGTAATAGGTCTACCCCAGTGTGCCAGTAATAGGTCTACTGCAGTGTGTCAGTAATAGGTCTACTGCAGTGTGCTAGTAATAGGTCTACCACAGTGTGCCAGTAATAGGTCTACTGCAGTGTGCTAGTAATAGGTCTACCCCAGTGTGCTAGTAATAGGTCTACCCCAGTGTGCCAGTAATAGGTCTACTGCAGTGTGCTAGTAATAGGTCTACCCCAGTGTGCCAGTAATAGGTCTACCCCAGTGTGCCAGTAATAGGTCTACCCCAGTGTGCTTGTAATAGTTCTACCCCAGTGTGCCAGTAATAGGTCTACCACAGTGTGCTAGTAATAGGTCTACCCCAGTGTGCTTGTAATAGTTCTACCCCAGTGTGCCAGTAATAGGAACCCAGTGTGCTAGTAATAGGTCTACCCCAGTGTGCTAGTAATAGGTCTACCCCAGAGTGCGGTAATATGTCTACCCCAGTGTGCTAGTAATAGGTCTATCCCAGTGTGCTAGTAATAGGTCTACCCCAGAGTGCGGTAATATGTCTACCCCAGTGTGCTAGTAATAGGTCTATCCCAGTGTGCTAGAAGGTTGACCAAATAATCAATACAATTGTGAATCATCTAAATGCTGATGAGGAATTAGTTCCTTTAGCTGTGAGCAGGTAGCTGTTAGCAGCCATGGCCTTTGTGACAAAAGCACAGATCCTTCTCAGTTGTGATGTAAATGTGTAGAGTGTATTGTGAATGGTTGGGAGTGGTGGAATCAGATTTTGTCAAATGGTAGTCGGCTGTGGTCAGTAGGTGTTAACTGTTTCTTCATGGTGATTGCAACATCTACAATTTGGTTTATATAGTGTATTTATTCTTTTCAGGTGTTTATTAACAAGGGTGTGTCCTGGTGTACAAGAACCATTACTTTCAATAGTGAAACGATGAAAACTAGCATGGTTTGGACATGTATGCAGACATGATTCCTTGTCAAAAACAATACTGCTGGGAACGGTCGAAGGTAGAAGAAGCAGTGGAGGACAAATAAAGGCATGTACAGGCAACATCAAGGAATGGACAGGACAAGATTTGTCTTCACTCATCCGCATCGATGAGGATAGAAATTGCTGGAGGAATCTGTGTGCTAAAGCATCCAGTGTGGTACCCCTAAGACCCTGAAGGGTTATGGGTTTAATGATATTGATTGATGGCCTGTTCTCAGTTTTATCAGACTCTGGTTTGCTCTCCTAATCTATTCTGGTTTGATTGGACTTCTTTTGGTGTAAAAAGTGAACATTTTTGTCTTTGAGATGGTTCACTGATGTAGCCATTCTTGTCTGAAGTTATTTGTCAAGATGTGTTTTCATGTTAGTAGTGTCGTGTTTGGTGAAAACTGTGGGGCAGCAACTCCTTTCTTTGATAGTTTGTCAGCCATTTCCTTTCTAGAGGCACCAATATCCAGGTATCCATTGGTGATTGAATTCAGCTCCATAGGAAATCAAAATCTGGTTGATTTACTTATTGATGTTGCAGTCTACTGGAAACATCCAGATATAATTTATCAATTTTAGATATGTCTGTGCAACAGTTCATGATAACAAGGATTAAATGCTCTCTGGTTGATGAAACAAAGTTGATTATCACCAAATAAATATTACATGTTACAAATATATGTTTAAAAAAATAATTCTGAATAAAATCAGCCATGCTCACCTTTCCTCTCTTTGACCCTCTCAAACTTTCAGTATACAATTCATCCATGACATCTCCAATGCATACTTTACCCTGCAGTCAATATAAGATAACTGATTATCTCCAAAATATTATCTTATATTGCTTTGAAGCTTCGATATTAGCACATTCTTCTCACCTGTATCAGTATTTTGCTAGTCAGTTCAATTCATGACATAATTGTCAGCTTATATTTACTTCCCCTATCTAGCCTAAGGAAATGGATACTAGATCTTCTGGGAAAGTAAAGTCAGAAGGCATGATACTGACCATATTATTCGTTGCATGTTGGCTGCTGATCAATGACCAAAATATGGGCCTAATGATGGTATTCGCCAATATACATTGTGCATAAATAAGAGAAGCAACTTTCAAAAAAATAATTTTACTTCTACAATTGTACATCTCATTATTTTTGTCTTGTAAATTTAATGTCAGGTCTACAAGAGCTTATAATTCTTTTTTTTCTCTTAAGATATGTAGAAACTATCCTACAAATTATTTATTAAGAAAATGTAGGGAATTGTGCAATGGAAAATATGATCTAAAAATTAAGATCCTTTGGCATTCAATCACAAACTCTTGCTCTGTGCAAAGGGTTCTGCTCTAATGCAAATCTAGGTTAGCAGATAACTAAGATCCTAAAAGCACCTCCTCATGGTGTACAATGGACACAGAAGTTCATGTGAAGCAATCTGTCGAACAAATTATGGATTGTGTATGGGCAGTGCGAACTGATGTGTGTGGGAACAGTTTGCATAAGAAAAAAAAACAATATCTCTGAATAGAACCTTATTTCCCCCACAGAAAAAATATTGTTACAGCACAGTTAAAGACGACAGCTGACATGGTTGCTATGTTGTCATCTCTGAAAGATCTCTAAAGCAGGAATGGTGAGTCTCTGGAAAAGTACAAAACTAAAGAGTAGCGCCATGTGCAAGAATAAATGTGAATATTGAAATCTGATTGAAAGCAATATTCACACTCAAGAACAAAAGCAATGTTCACACTCAAGAACAAAAGCAATGTTCACACTCAAGAACAAAAGCAATGTTTACGCTCGAGAACAAGCTTCCAACTTTTTTTTTGCATGGAAAAGTAAATGCAGGATACTATATCACCCCCGGGAATTAAGAAAATATAGGTAGAAGTTCAGACTTGGATGAGGTGGTGAACAAAATCTCAACTTGGAGGACATACCAACCCTAGTCAGCTGTACTGTTTGAGCAATTACATTTACTACAAGAGGCTTACAGTTGAGATAAGGGTCAATATCCGAGGACACATGGGGTAATGGTATGTAGTTACACAAGACATTCACTTGTGATGGGGGGGGGGGTAACAATGACTCTACCTTGAGTGAGTGGTTCTATCTTGCAGCAACTACCGATACATATACAAAAAGGAACTTGATACAAGCGACATATCTCATTCAGCATCTTCAACTCCAAGACTTCTGTTTATTTTTGTGATACAACAACTAACGCACAACATCAAGAGCATCAATTATGTACATCAACAAGAAATCAAATAGTTGCATCAATAGATCTAATGCTCAGAGTTAACGTCCGCAATAAATGGTTCACTATCGGGAACTAATATACTTACTCTAGCCATCCTTTTTACAACTCGTCTTAATTGTTTCGCTACTACAAACTGTTGGTTGATTCTATAGTATTTTAGAGAATTGTCCCGATCTTTATCTTCGCTGCTTGTGATGGAGATTGGTAATCTCCACACAGGCAATGCACAGGTTTTGTTCTCAGAAGAAATTGTTTTTTTTATAACTTTCCAAACACACAGAACTTCTGATGTTTTCATTTCTTATCTATAGCGTCTTATTTTATTTACTGGTTTTATTTGAATCTCATTTCATACATAAGTTTTCTCCTTTTTCTGTATCCGTTCTTAACTCCTGCAGATCAGCAGAATACAGTCCATAAAACGGAATGCATTGTGACATGGTTTACAGTTTAGTTGCGATATCTGCACCTTTCGGCCGTTCACATTTGACTTCAGCATAGTTTCTGTATTGCTTTGACCGTATATGGGATGGGACAGCTAAATCCAACAAAAAACCTCTTTGGTCTATGATATACTTGGCAGGTAACAGTGTCATCATTTTTTTCCCCTTTTGCCTCTGGTAATATATGGGATGACAAGTTTTCACTCATGTCTTTTCGTCTGAGTCCAAGTTTTAGTTCAGTATCCAAGTCTGATAATGATATAATTCTGGTATGATGGAACTATATGATCACATAATAAACATCATAGGTGTTCAGTTGTTTATGATATCACTGAGATCATGGAGCAGATAACAGTCCAAGTGGCTAATGACTGAAAGAGTAGTCATGACTGTCTCAACATTCAAAGTTATTTTGTATTAAAGTCTTTTTTCGTTCCTCTTTATTTATATCCTCACACACAATCCAGCAGTATTTTTCTAAACATATTTTACATGGAAATAAAACAAACAAAATTATAATCACTTCTTAATATAAATCAAAAGATAAACAAAACATGAAGTATACCTGATTTTATGAAATAAAGCAATGAACAATGTTGATGATTTGACAACATAAAAAACATGCAATGTTGATGATTTTACAAAACGTTATCATTGAAAACCAGAATGTAAAAGCAAATGTCCATAAATGAAATGAATCCATGTTCAACTTACATCCTCAGCTGCAACACTCTCAGCATCAATATCAGTTACAACAAGATGTGTGTTAATGTAACTGCAAAGAAAAAACAATAAGATCAAGTTTAAATATAAAGAAACACATACACAAGAATATGAAACAACTGCAGTCTAAAATAGCATGATACTTAAACATCTGATCACTGGCAGATCTCCTTATTTTAGTTATACATACAAAAAGTGTCAGGTTTTTTCACAATGCATCTTACCTTTGGATAAAAAAACCACAATTACTTATTTTGTCTTCCTCGTTCGCAGTTACTTATTTTAAAACCAGAAATTTTAACTCTAATCACCTCAATTCTTTGAATTTTTATCACCTGTGATCAATGACACACATCCCATTTTTTACATCCCAGAACTTCAATATTTTTTCATCACATTTTACTGAAAACTATTCAGTTAGTAACTAATAGTTAACTTTATAATACCAACTTTGAACATGTTAATACTTCAGCAATTAAAACATTTAACACACATTATTTCAAATAATTGTTTTTATTTTTCTTTACTTCCGCCATCTTGAATGGACATTACACTAATCTCAGATAATAAGGCAAATGAATTATTAGTATAAATTTGATGTTCACCGTGGTAAGCAGACTCTAAGAGTTCTAAGTTTGAAATAGTCTGTGATATGGTCATGAAACTCATTTCCAGTTTAGTCAATATGGGTATGGGTTACCAATTGTACAGCATCATTTCTTATCAAATTATCAGGCACTGAAAGAGTATATTTTTAAAGCAAGAAGAACCTGTGGAACAATAATTATAAACAGAAATAGATATCTGCAGAATATGAAAGACAATCAGAAAACATGGAATAAGTCAATAAGGGAATAGTAGTTTACAGAGTGGTGGGGATGAGTAACACCAGTTCATATAGTAAGTATTTTTACTCCTAACTGTAGCTGAAATAGGAATTTACATTAGGGGCCTATTCAAGAAAATGATCATTATTTTGTGACCATTAAGCCAATACTGATTATTTTATTAAAAGTTGTATGCAAAGATAGTATTGCTTTTGATAAATGATACTCATTTGAGGATAAATAAAATAATATAATTCTTTACCTTCTTTATGCTTGGGAATTTTGTATTTCTTCAGTTGTTCTTGTGAAAGGTTTACAGTAATTAAATTATTAACCTACAGCACATAAGACTTCAACTTCACATAAACATAGAAATAAAAGCCCAATATCTATAAATAATAATGATATATAACAAGTATATATATGATCTTGCATATTCACATGTCAACAGCATCAATGTTTCGATTATGCTTCCAGTTTTTATGTATAATGCTCTGGGCATGTAGATGTTAAGAGTTAATCTCCTTCAAATAACTCTCCTTGGTATTGCATATTTCTCCCAGTAGCCCTACATGTGTAGGAAGCATTTCTGAAAGGCCTATTTGATGATGTAATTGACCAAGTTTGGTGATTGACCATTAGAGTAATGCTGTCATCACATCATCACCCAAGAACTCGCTAATGAGATGGAGACAAACATTGGTCGTGTACACTTTAATATTGTGAAGGAGGATACAAGCATGTCGATATTTGTGCTGAAGCTGCTAACAGCAGAAAAGAATAAATTCCACCTGGAAGTCTTGAAGGACATGCTGAGCTGCACAAACAGTGACAATAAATTTCTGAATATTGTGATCAGAAACCAAAGTGTAGTCATCATAATTGAGCCCTGCATAGAAAACCAAGTATGCAGTAAGGTTACAGCAAAACTGATTTTTTTCTTTGATCTTCTGGGGTGGGGCATCACATGTCACACCTGTTATTTTATTCTAAAAATGTGAACTTTTAGTTCGGCCACACACGACGTATTTCAGCTATTGTAGTCCTGAAGGGGTGTAACAGACCTGACATATTTATTACCCAGCGCTGAATGAAATAATTCGCGTGGAGGCTTGGATTTCGCTTCTGGTTCAAAGATACCGTTTCTCAATTTTGCGAATTTTATACAGCAGCCAGAGTGTGTGCATTTGCAAGCACAACTCAACATTTTCCATCCTCATATTTTTGTACAAGTCCTATTAGGTTGTCATTGTTTTTGACCAGTGCACATTCAATATTTATACAGGTAAGACAATTTCGTTGTTCTTCATGTTAATTTAGTAGGTCTAATATCATTACTTTACATACAGTGTCAAATTTGTTAGATCATCGTTTACCATAAGAATGTACAAAATAAACCTATTATGCCACGATCAAACACTAGTTTAGCATGTATATCTAGTTAGATCTCATTTTACTTGTGCAAATATGATCGAAATTAGTTACATTGCGCAATTAGATCATGTAAAAGATTCATTCTTTGTGTAGCATTAACGTTACGAACTTGTCTTCATGATAATTTTTCTATTCGTGGTCGGCAAATATAAGTCCAAAATAAACCTATTATGCCACCATCAAATACTAGTTTAGCATGTATATCTAGTTAGATCTCATTTTACTTGTGCAAATATGATCGAAATTAGTTACATTGCACAATTAGATCATGTAAAAGATTCATTCTTTGTGTAGCATTAACGTTACGAACTTGTCTTCATGATAATTTTTCTATTCGTGGTCGGCAAATATAAGTCCAAAATAAACCTATTATGCCACCATCAAATACTAGTTTAGCTTGTATATCTAGTTAGATCTCATTTTACTTGTGCAAATATGATCGAAATTAGTTACATTGCGCAATTAGATCATGTAAAAGATTCATTCTTTGTGTAGCATTAACGTTACGAACTTGTCTTCATGATAATTTTTCAATTCGTGGTCGGCAAATATAAGTCCAAAATAAACCTATTATGCCACCATCAAATACTAGTTTAGCTTGTATATCTAGTTAGATCTCATTTTACTTGTGCAAATATGATCGAAATTAGTTACATTGCGCAATTAGATCATGTAAAAGATTCATTCTTTGTGTAGCATTAACGTTACGAACTTGTCTTCATGATAATTTTTCTATTCGTGGTCGGCAAATATAAGTCCAAAATAAACCTATTATGCCACCATCAAATACTAGTTTAGCATGTATATCTAGTTAGATCTCATTTTACTTGTGCAAATATGATCGAAATTAGTTACATTGCACAATTAGATCATGTAAAAGATTCATTCTTTGTGTAGCATTAACGTTACGAACTTGTCTTCATGATAATTTTTCTATTCGTGGTCGGCAAATATAAGTCCAAAATAAACCTATTATGCCACCATCAAATACTAGTTTAGCATGTATATCTAGTTAGATCTCATTTTACTTGTGCAAATATGATCGAAATTAGTTACATTGCGCAATTAGATCATGTAAAAGATTCATTCTTTGTGTAGCATTAACGTTACGAACTTGTCTGCATGATAATTTTTCTATTCGTGGTCGGCAAATATAAGTCCAAAATAAACCTATTATGCCACCATCAAATACTAGTTTAGCATGTATATCTAGTTAGATCTCATTTTACTTGTGCAAATATGATCGAAATTAGTTACATTGCGCAATTAGATCATGTAAAAGATTCATTCTTTGTGTAGCATTAACGTTACGAACTTGTCTGCATGATAATTTTTCTATTCGTGGTCGGCAAATATAAGTCCAAAATAAACCTATTATGCCACCATCAAACACTAATTTAGCATGTATATCTAGTTAGATCTCATTTTACTTGTGCAAATATTAGAACATTATTAGAAGGAAGAACATTATCTAAGAAAGATAAAAGGATGCAGAAGAAACCACGGTCCTGTAGCTTATATCAAAGTGACCTGGCTAGTATTTATGGGATACATATCATGGACGATAGTGAAACAAAACATTCAACCACATTGTGTGTCAAGTGTGTAATGCGAAATCATAAACTCAAAATCAACAAGGATAGTAAATCTCTAGCTCGAGCCAAATTGATAGCTACTAACAGTGCCCACATCTGGATGGATTTTAATCCTAACCTAACTGTTTTAGAATGTTCCGTGTGTAGTCATCATCAAAGTATGAACTGTGGCAGCATAAAAAGAAAGAGCGATTTTGATAATTCTGATAATGATCATGATGTATCTGTGTCTGTGTTATTTCCTGCTACAGAAACAGAGGAAGATATTCTAATGCCAGTGACAGCAAGATTGTCTCCACAACTCACCAATAGTAATAACAATCCAACAAATTTAACAGTACCCACTCTCGCCGTTGTCTTCAATATAATAATGGAATATTTTCCACATTTGCAACAACTGCATATCCACAATGTAGCTATACCAGCACACCTTCCATATTTACACCTGCATTTGCACATCTTCACTATAACAGCACACCTTCCACATTTACAACACCTGCATATCCACAATGTAGTTATACCAGCACACCCTCCACATATTTTAGACTTTCAGCGCCCAATAACATACACGATTCTGCTATATCTAGCATATAACCTGCAGTTACAACATGTACAGTTTCTGAATTCAGAAAGTTAACATCAGACAGCGCCACTTCTCCCATGATGAAACATGACTTTAGTTTTAAAAATTCTATCAGCAAACCTATATCAGAACAGAACCATTGACAAATAAGGAGGAATTATTACTCACACATCTAATTAGAAGGAAGCTTTACAACAACCCTAATAAACTTTTACGGTGCAAAACAGGAGGACAACCTTTAGTGTTTCAAAGAATAATAGTTCCACGAAAACAAACAAATCTAATTGGCACACCAACAAAAAGAAGAAGAACTAATTTGCTATGCAGTGTACGGAAACATATTGCATGAGATACGCGATACATGTGGGAGAATAACATCACAAGATGGACAGGGTACAGTCTAGCAGAGTGCATCACCAAAACAAGAGGCAGGGGATGTTGAGATCTGTTGCAGCCAACCTTTGTTGCAGAAATGGTACTAGATGATGTCTACCTGCCAAGTTTCTGGCTTGCCTCCCCTGATTTCACCAGGGGACAATTGAAGGGTTTCTCTTATTTCCCTTGAATTTTCTAATTGCAATTGAATTGACAGTGGGCGTGAACAGTGAACACGCCCACCTCTGGTTTATTGATATCTCCTTAAAATCTTAAAGTCCGTCCAGTTTCAGGTGTGATGTATACACCACAGGGTCAAAACATTGCCAAAGCGTGGTCATCAGACACTTTTGTGGAGCTGATTGTGCGATGCGATCAGTGTGCGATGTAATCAGCCAGAAATATCAACAATTAGAACTCAGGTGGCTTCATCTGTCCATTTTTTATACCCGATTCAGACTTTCTTGGACAACGACAACATTCCTTGAATCCACATTCTATCAACATGACTTCTTGCATATTCTGACTGCTCCCCAAGCTAAAAATATCACTTAAAACATCACTATCCATCTAAGTCATTAAATTACATTATGAATACAATGATCCAGCTGTACACCATTTCCTAGAGGTTACCCCATCGTACATAAGGAAATAATAGCTAACTATTCATAATCCCTGGGCGTTGAAGAAAACAAAGAGGCCTTCAAGGAAAGTTTTCAACAATGGACCACTGGGAGAAGTGTGTACTTTTCCAAGGAGAGTACTTTAAAGAGAATTAAGATTACAAATTTTCAGGCAAAAGTATTTTTCCTGACAAAAGGGAGCATAAAGAGACACAACAGCATGGAAAAATTAATATTGGAAAGTATGGTTGTTGGTAGCGAGGTAAGGGCTGCCTAAGATGACAATGAATAACAGTCATCTCAGATTGTTGAAACATGCACAACTTGCCCAGAACCATGGAGTTCAGAAGATTACATACAGAAGACTATGTCCCCTTAAGAGAAAGGACACATGCTTTTTGAACTGACTGGTACATAAGTAGCTTACACGTTACAATAATAGCAATTTAAAAAAATTATAAGTCTATTACCGTTAAGTTCTGAATATAAACCCATCCGATTGTAGGCCTAGAACCTAATTATCCCTTCCCAAAAGTGGAGAAAGTCGAAGGTCCGACTATAGACTGACATCCCCAACTTAACAAAGCCGGCAATAATGAACTTCATCATCATAAGAAAGAACCGACATGCTAAATGGAAATTAACACAAACTTTTGCAACTCTAAGAAAATGGCATTCCTTTCATTTGCTTCACTCACGTAACTTGAATCAATCAAGGAATGAAACCCCGGTGGCTACTGTATTCTGGATCAATATATCCGAAAATAATGAATACCCGGTAGGCTGACTTCCCTATCCATGACTATAGACGGTGGCGAGACTTTGGGGAACAAAGTTTTTCCTGAATGAATTGTCTGTGTTGGGTGTCTGGGCATTATGACGCGGAACAGCACTAGTAAATAGTAATTACTATGTAACTATTATGTCACCGGCTTCTGACAGTGACGTTTAAGTGGGAAACGATGAAAGGCAAGACAGCGAGATCACGTTTGTTTTTATAAGATACGGAAGAGTTTGAACTTTGTTCCTGGTTATGTTTACTGTGTGGGGAGAATACGGTAATAAAATAAACATAACAGAGGATTGTGAAATTGATCTCGTCTTCCACTAAATGTACAGTGGTTGGGGGAGGGAATCAATTACGGCGCAATTTTACTACAAAATGCCTATGATGTGTTGTGATTTGGAACCTCGTTTCAAATCTTCTATAAAGAAAGATTGCATTTAGTCACTTATCTGAATGGCATCACATAATGTGAGGGAAACTTGGATTGGTTGAGCCAATTGAAATGGGTAGGGCCAGTAGTCAATCTGCGGCCTCAGTGGGCTGGACTAATTAACAGAATATAAGGCTGACTTAGCTAGCCAAGAATACTGCACAAGTAGTTTAGCTTCCAGTTCATACATTTTTATTGTTATTGTGATTTTATTCCTGTAAGTGTAAGCGGGAAACGGGAAGATGAATGGATGAATGGCCAGACAAAAACATGCCAGATCACATTTGTTTTTAAAAGATACAGAAGAGTTTGAACTTTGTGTGACCTGTATGTTTACCTTATAGGTAATATAAACTGAGGCACAGCTCAGACAGTTTCACTATTGATTTCTCTCCCCCATTCCCCTCCCTCCAACACTGCCTAAGCGGCAAAGTTTTGGATGTCAAAAATGTGAGTGTTTGTGCAAGACTGTAGTATGAGGAGTAAGACCTCTGTACAGAATTAATTAGGACTTCATTCTATGTTTCTGATTATTGTCTTGGTCAATATTTATATACTTGGAGTCCCATGTTAAAAATTGGCAAGACCGACCAGCGACATGCACGGAAATACTCAAAATCTGCCTTTGAGGTGTTGTTTTAAATTTTCTGTACACAGGTCTTATAGCCTAGTAGACGGTCAATAACTGTTGTAACATTTGCTTTACCGCAACAAGAAAGTGTGTGACAGTGTTTAGATTACTGGTAGTTAGTGTTTCCCTACACAAACAAGACTAGGCCTAAGCTACCAATCAGCTTAGGCTATGGTATTTCATTTGTTTTTTTCCACAGACCATTACCGTATATTGGTCAATAAATAACATCAGATACTGGTATACTTTTCTGACCAATTTCGATGATCAATTGAAACCTTTATGATAGAAATATATGTACTATAAACGGTAAAAAAACGGTAATACCCATTGCTAAAAATAGCGTTTCCGGGAAATTTTGCTAACAAAATGGCTGCGTGTCTGAAATAACGATATAGACCTAGTAAGTGAGTTTTTATCAAGAAATATCGGAGATTTTGAAGGAAATATTGTATGATATATAGAAATTAATGTAATTAGAGGCCTAGTATTATGGTAAGTACGCTCTAGATTGCTGGTGAGCCCTAGTCATTTTATCCTGGCTTAATATATTGGGACATGTGACTGGAATTTTTTTTAAAGTGTTTTTCTCCTTTTTTACTGTGAGTTGGACGTATTTTTTTTAAAATTTGATCTTACTCTCGAAAATAAGCCGAGGAGTATGAAGTCATCTCTGTTTTTTGTCCAAAAATTCTCGGGTTATACACGGAATTTAACGGTACTTTCTATCATTTCTAACTTGGATCTATTAATTAGAGTTTATTAAGTACTAAATGCAAAAGTGAACTCATAAATAAGAGTATTTCATGACTGAAATATTAATGAGATAAATAAATATTAATTTAACCTCATTATTATTCTTTTATAATCTATTCCCATGATTTATTTGCTAGCTAATGCTATAATAGACATCCTGAACATAAAAGTAAGCATTCATATAGATTTCTTCCTATACTTGACCATAACTACACACCAGGTCAACATCTCTTACTGTAGATTTCTTCCTATACTTGACAATAACTACACACCAGGTCAACATCTCTTACTGTAGATGTCTTCCTATACTTGACAATAGCTACACACCAGGTCAACACCTCTTACTGTAGATTTCTTCCTATACTTGACAATAACTACACATCATCAGGTCAACATCTCTTACTGTAGATGGCTTCCTATACTTGACAATAACTACACATCAGGTCAACATCTCTTACTGTAGATGGCTTCCTATACTTGACAATAACTACACATCAGGTCATCATCTCTTACTGTAGATGGCTTCCTATACTTGACTCTAATTACATCTCAATCACTTACTGTAGATGGACTCCAAGAACATCACAAGGAACAAACTCGTAATCTCTGTACTCCTTAAAAAGAGAGGAGTAATGTTTTTGTTATTAATAAGATAATACTATGAGATAATTGTTTATTTGTTTGAGAACCCCAGGAATTGTGAGCGATTAGCTCTTACTTAATATGTGCAGTGGGGAGGTTTCTACGAGCTTTCTTTCATATCCAGGAGGCTTCAGCTGTCAGCTTAGTGCAATGCCTATTGAAGGAACCCTCTACTCAGAGGGGGTCTATAATTGTATAGATGACATTTACAAAGCTTTCATAAGAGAGAAAGCTTCCATAAGAGAGCCTCAATATAATGTCATGTCATCTACTAAGGTTTTCTATTGCATGGGTGATTTGTCTAGCTGGTCATTGGTGAGACTCACAGATGCAACCGCATGCATAACTATGAGATAAATGGAGTATAATATATTTTAATATATCACAAAGGTATAAATGAAAGTTAGATCTTCTAAGTATACAAAAATTTAGTAGCAAATCCTATTCAGGATGCGGCCATCAACCCTAGAATTTTTAGTGCTGTCGATTTTCTTGGCAATAAATGTTGAGTAGTTTGTCATTGCTTTCTGAATGGTCCTGATAAACAATTGTTTGTGGCGGGATTTGAACCGGGTACCTTGGCCGTCACAGATGCAATTATGCTGAATATAACATAACAGAAATTGAATTGTATCATCTGTATATAACATACACAAATTATATTAGTTTTTGTTTAGATTTCCATCCATAGGAATTATGAGCAATTAATCTCTTGTATCCTACATGCAATGAGGAGGTTGTCTTCCACAGCTCTATTTCATACCCAGGAATTTCCAATTCACAGAAATGAGATTTATTGAGATGCCTCTTTCTAAAATGGAGTAAAAATATAATTGTACAGATGAAGTGGAGGGAGGGGAGGCTTCCACAAGAGGCCAGTGTTATTATATACACCTATAATCTTCTTGGAGTTAGCTGTTGCATGATGGTTGATCTGGTGGGTCAATGCTAAGACTTTTAGACCTTCCAATGACACAAATTAAATCAAACAGGTATAAGAAAAAACAATTATATCATCTGGTATAAGATACCACTTCCAGGTTCTCCAGCCAAAGTCAGACATTAATATGGATTTCATCAATGATGAAGAGGACAACTTAAACAACCTCCTGAGTGAACTTCCTTTTGCAGACAATCAAGCAATAATATCACTACACACAACAAGTAAGAACTTTAACATAAAGATAAACACAGAAAAAAACTGAGGTAATGTCAATTGCAAAAACAGAAAGAAACACCAACACACTATTTTCATCGATGACCAACAACTTAAACAGATGAAAGAATTCAATTATCTTGGAAGCATCACATCATCAAATGGGAAAAACACCAAAGAAATCCAACAAAGATGCAACATACGAGTTTTTTATATTCTGTCTCGTACGATACAGGATCTTGGGGCAGATGTCTCCTATTTTCAAAACAAACATGTGAACATGAACACCAAAATTGCACTATATAAAACGATCATCATACCATCACTGTGCTACCAATGTCAAACATGAACATAACAACAAAAGCCACACAAAAAACGTCTCACAACAGAAATTACATGTCTACATAGAATTCTCGGAGTAACAATAAGAGATAGAATCAGAAATGAAAACTTCAGAAGACTAACACACATAATTCCAATCCTGGATTGCATCAGAAGACAACAGATTAAGTGGTTTTCACATGCTTCCAGACTAACAACAGATTAAGTGGTTTTCACATGCTTCCTGACTACCATCAGACAGTGCTACTCAAAAGGCATTACTATACAGACACGATGGATACAAAGCCAGGGGCAGACCATGCAAACGATGGATTACAGAAATAAAAGAATCAACAAAAACAAACATATATGAAGCACACAAAAAAGCCATCTCCACTCTTCTATCTCTGTCGCTGCAAGGCATAAAGACGCATAAAGTAAAAAGAAAATAAGAAGAGTATAAGACACCCTTGTTGTCTTTGTGCACTACTTGTACCTGGAAAACTGACAATAAGAAGGCATTTTATTTGACCTGAAATAATCTCATTTTATCTTCAACACAAGAGTTATCTCTATTATAACTGAGGTATTCTATATGTAGTATATGGTAGTTAAGCCTATTAGAAACATACCCCCATATCCCATGTCTCATCCAGAAAACTTGAATTTTTCAAATACAGGCTGAAGGGAATGTTCTGGACTTCTGCCAGCAAGGACAGGAGAATTTCTGGAAGAAAAAAAAACAATGACTTCAATATGATAAAAAATATAGTTTGAGCATGTAAGATAGGAATACACAATAGTCAGTCTGAGGATAAAAAAATATATAACACCTCATATCATTCTATGAAGACTCGATTGCATCAATCAATAAACCCGCAACCCTTCAGGGTCGTAGGGGTACCACATTGGATGCATCAGCACACAGAGTCCTCCAGCGAATTCTATCCTCAGCGATGCGGATGAGTGATTGCATACATCTTATCAGATAATTAGGAACAATATTAAACACCCAATTGAAGTCAGATTTGTCAAACCATTGATGCAAACAAAATGGTGACACTATGCATCTCCATTCTCTGGACTGTATCCTGCTGGAAATCTAGTAGGACCATTGTCCAGTTACAATAAAGATATATTTAAATACATGCAATTACATCATGAATAAACTCATATACAACTGCAAATCAATATTTAAAGCAGTGTCAGAGAATTTAATTTAATCTGTGGATCCTTGCAAAAATTTGACAGTCCTATCTGATATAGTTTTAGCATTAATTACACTCTGATCACTTCCATTCCTTGATTTCCGATCACCCATGACAGAGGACACTAATAAAACAAGTTATTAGTATAATTTTGATGTTCACCAAATTAAGCAAACTCTAAGAGTTCTAAAAAGTTGGAAAGCCACAAAAGCCACAGATAAAAGACTCGACTCCTTTGAAAACAAATACCTACGTACCATTCTGAACGTTAAGTGGAGTGACTTTAAATCTAACACTACTATAAGAGAGGAAAGCAAACAAACCTATATATCTTCCTTCATTAGACAAAGGCGTTGGACTTACATCGGCCATGTTCTCAGAATGAACAGCCTAAGAATTCCCCAGCAATCACTATATTGGGTGCCACCTGGAGTAAGAAGAAGAGGGAGACCTAGAGAAACTCTACTAAGAACCATTAATAGAGAAGGCATGTCAATGAACCTAAACAACACGCAACAATTGAAAGACCTGGCAACACAAAGACAGAAATGGAAAGCTATGGTTTCTGCCCTATGCGCCGCCTATGGCCCTGGAGGAACATAACATAACATAAGAGTTCTAAGTTTGGATTAGTCTATGATATGGTCATGAAACATGTTCAATTTCGTCGAGACGGGATACAAATTGTACAGCTTAAGTGGGTTGTCTTTTTACCAGTTAAGATCATGTTATGAAAGCAAAAAGATCCTATGAAACAATACTTATACATAGAAATTACTTGCTACAGAATATGTACAAACTAATATAAAAAAAAGTACTAGAATATGTTCAAAAACTGAACACGATCTTCATAGACCAGGAAAAAAGCATGATAGAGTCAACAGAAATGTTTTATGGGAAACAATAGAAAACTACAGAATCAAAGGTCAGTTATTAGCAAATATAAAAGCCCTTTACCAGAACTACCAAAGCTCAGTAAGAACTGCTGACAGAATGACTTCATCTTTCAAAACAAAATCAGGTGTAGAAGCATAAAAAAACTTGCACGGTTTCTAATATAAGTGCACATGACTGTCAAAAATAATCCTGTAGGGAACCGTCAGTGGAAGGAGCAGAGAAAGATAAGGAAAATCATGGACAGACAACATAAAATAATGGGTGTGTGACAATTTGTCTACACCCATTATACTGTATTCACATCATTGAATACAGTAATTGATGGAGGACTTTGTGTGTTAAGTATCCAATTCAGTACCCCTATGGCTCTTGACAAATTGTGGGTTTTATGGATATATGGATGCTTGGCTACATTTCTGTATTGTTTTAGCAGCTTTTCACCAATTCTATTTTTTTTTTTAAAAGAACTCGTGATTTTGTGTCGTTCCGTATTACTTGTTTCAATCAGAGACAATTATACCCACCAAACACTTATATGCAACAAATCAAGTTTCTCACCTGAGAGGATATCATTATTCAGTATAGAAGTGCAGGAATCATACCACATCTGAAAGAAAAATGTTGGACACTGCAAAAATATCTACTTTAAGTTATGAGTGCAGGTTTAAGATATGAGTTTAGTGGTTCACAGTTCCACATTGATTTATTAGCCTCTTCACATATCTATTATGATTCTCTTTCTGAGTAATTCAAATCTTTACACACCATCTCCCACAATCTTGAGAACAACCATGATTCCTACTTCTGAAAATCTGATCCCTCAGAGCATATCAGAACGATCCATCACTGTACATTTCTATTCTGTGACCATGCTAGTCAGTGCATCACATCACTCATTACCCTAAACACTTGCATGTCCTATCATGAATATGGATGTAATCTTTCTGATTGCAAACTAATTTTAACAACTCCACCCATTGATGGTGGACAACTCCCATTTCAACTATGTGGAGTATGTATTGAGTCACCAAGTATGCATACATGAGAATAATTGTGACACCAGCCATAACAGTGCCTCTTTCATCACTTTTATCTCCATCATAAGACTACTCATGGTTTTGATGAAGGATCTGCTGAATTCCTTGACAGTTTCTCCACTGGACCATGCAGAAAATAGCAAACTATAACGTTGATGATGAATGACATAATATTATGTCAGTGTACATCTATTCAGGACTCAATAATACACAATCAATTATATCCTGCATGTTCAGCTCTGTCACAGAGAGATATGCATATGATGGCCAAGGTACCAAGCTAAATGTCTGCTACAGGCAGTTGTGCAAATGGACCATTCAGAAAATAATCGCAAACTAATGTAAATACTGCAAAGAAATTCACTACAGCCCAAAAATGCTGGCTGGATTATTGGGTACATCCTGAATAAGATGTACTATCAATTTATGTTGGTAAAGTTATTTATGTTACATTATTATAATGACTTCACAATACCTGGCTGACATATCATATAGGTGCTCAAGGTCAAATAGCAGATGGATTTCATTAGCGACTTTCATTTGCGATACAAACATCATATATATTGATTTTTGGGCCTGACTGAGGAATGATTCTATGCCTGTTTGCTATCCAAACTTGAAAAATATTCAAGTTCAACAGTATCTACATCATTATCACTTTGGAAAATGTATATAGTGGTAAGTTACTACTGAAAACAGCATTGCATTATAAAAAAACATAACTTGATGATACCCTAAATAAAATGTATATAGTGGTAAGTTACTACTGAAAACAGCATTGCATTATAAAAAAACATAACATCACGATACCCTAAATAAAATGTATATAGTGGTAAGTTACTACTGAAAACAGCATTGCATAATAAAAAAACATAACTTGATGATACCCTAAATAAAATGTATATAGTGGTAAGTTACTACTGAAAACAGCATTGCATAATCAAAAAACATAACTTGATGATACCCTAAATAAAATGTATATAGTGGTAAGTTACTACTGAAAACAGCATTGCATAATCAAAAAACATAACTTGATGATACCCTAAATAAAATGTATATAGTGGTAAGTTACTACTGAAAACAGCAATGCATTATCAAAAAACATAACTTGATGATACCCTAAATAAAATGTATATAGTGGTAAGTTACTACTGAAAACAGCATTGCATAATCAAAAAACATAACTCCATGATACCCTAAATAAAATGTATATAGTGGTAAGTTACTACTGAAAACAGCATTGCATAATCAAAAAACATAACTCCATGATACCCTAAATAAAATGTATATTGTGGTAAGTTACTACTGAAAACAGCATTGCATTATCAAAAAACATAACTTGATGATACCCTAAATAGCTTCTGGTTATGAAAAGGCACATGATACTGCTGCATGTTTACATATTATACCTCTTTGTTTGTTCTCAAACTCCTGTAGATTAACAAGAAGTAGTACAGAATGTGTTGTACCATGATTTACAGCTTAGCTGCAACTTTTGACCATAAAAGCCTGATTTCAGCATGGCTTTATGGTTACTTTAGCCCAATATGGTATGGGACATCCAACCTCACCCACTAATATAAAGTCCCCTCTTGTCTTCTCTTACAACATGCATGGCCAGTAACAATGTCACTATTTTGTTGCTCCCCTTTCGGGTCCCTTGAACTCACAGAGATATTTGTTGTTTGCAAACACATTTATGTGATACTCCTATTGTAAATGATCCGCTTATAATAAAGTATAACAATTATTCATTGAAATTAACCCTGATGCTCTCTTTAGTGTGAAGTTAATCCTTGGATTGTGAACTTGGTAGCTGCTTCCCTAATGAACAGATCAATGAACTATGCTTACGAACATGGATATCGGATTAACATATATCTATGAACATGGATGTCGGACTAACATATATCTATGAACATGGATGTCGGACTAACATATATCTATGAACATGGATGTCGGGCTAACATATATCTATGAACATGGATGTCGGACTAACATATATAAGACTGGGACTGCAAATAGAGTTCCATCCATTATCTATCTAATTCAACATCTACACAAAGCTAGCAAAAAAAAACTGTAGCACATATTCTAAACTAATGGTAATATACCAATTTACACAACTGTTTCCAACAAGAAATTAAATTGATCAAGATATTCAAATAACATTGTATGCCACCTTGTTTTGATACCGTTACAGTCACCTTGCAATAGTTTATGACAGAAAAAGATAAAACATTACAAAATTTTACCTCCAGAAATGTATGATCTTCTCTCAGTTTAAGGATCCCTGAAGCAAGATATTTCTTCACCAGACATGCTCTTATGAATAGGCGACCCCTTCCCTGATCTGTGTTAGTCTGTGTTGATGCATATACAGATTTGTATTAGTTCTGAACAACATATATATGTATGTGTGTCTGTCTGTGTGTGTGTCTGTCTGTCTGTGTCTGCCTGTCCTGTCCTGGCGGTGTGTGTGTGTGTGTGTATATATATATGTGTGTGTGTGTATGTTATAGTACAATATAAAACTCTTTAACACCAAATTTCATTCTTCTTCTTCTTCAGTGTTCATTCTCAAACTCCCGCTGGATCTCTCTTGTAGCAGGACCATGGTCCTATTAGATTTTCAGCAGGATGTAGTCCAGAGAATGGAAATGCATTGTGTCATCATTTTATTTGGTCCGACACATCCATCTTCGGTGGTAAATTTCATTCAACATCTGGAGAACCCAATCCAATGAGTTATTTCATGTGCTCTTACATTTTCCATGATGTTAGGATTTTATAATTTTGCAGATCCTGCCAATTTATTATGAATATAAAGCCAGGGGCAGACCATGCAAACGGTGGATTAAAAAATTCAAAAAATTCTACGAAAACAAACATACCGCATATTTATGTTTATAAACCGATTCATCTATAAGCTGACTGAAATTATTTTAATGTCCAGAAACTATCAAAAGTCCAGTAATAATACTGTGGAATTCCGTTATTATAAGAATAATTGGACAAATAAAATCATGCCAAAAGTAAATTACTGGTACCACAAACTGCAGCAAATGTTTTGTCTGCAAAATAATTATTTTACTACTACAATTTATAATTTATTGTAATTTAATAACTTTACCACTTTTGGGAAATCATTTTTCACGAATTTGCTTTTAGACTCATTGTAACATTTACCAATGAGGACCAGTGATTCACAAAGGGGAGCGCGGTTATCTTGTTGATAGTGAGCTTGCTTGCTATCACCGGGTTACAGCATACCAGGTTGGAAACCACATCCATACAAATAAAAAAATTTGGGTTGTGATTTCTCACTTGACATGACCACTCCTCCAGTCGACTCAACTGCAAATGACTACCTGGCGCATGAGTTAGGGAAGATAAAGACAGCAATGAAGGGAACTGGTCACCCCACCTAATAGTTTCTGTGGCTTAGTACATGAAGAGTTATCTTCATCCCTGATGGCAGGTTGCTGCCTTTGGACATACCTTTACCTTTAACATTCACCTAGGGGTCTCCATGGAATAGTGGTTACGCTATTTACTACTATCAACGTCCTCAAGAAGTTGAAGGTTTGAATCCAGCTTGTGACGTCATCTTACAAAGTGGATTTTCCCTGATATCCATGAGGATTAACACTTAAAGCTACAAAGTAACATGCTGTGGATGGTACTCTGGGCAGACCACCTTGTTTCATGATGATGACAATTAAGAGGATGCAATCCAGAGATTAAATGAATTTGAAATCAAGCATGGAATCAGTTTACAGGAGCTAATGATGAACATTGTATATTACAAGAGAACTAGCAAACTATCAGCATACACACCCTTTTATTCTACAGATAGCAACTGAGAATTTATGGATTTGTATGGATTGTAATAATTTTTGTTCTGCCAACTAACTTAATATCGAAGTGTAAATTCTTGTAAATATTTGACAGTGTAAATTCTTGTAAATATTTGAGTGTAAATTCTTGTAAATATTTGACAGTGTAAATTCTTGTAAATATTTGACAGTGTAAATTCTTGTAAATATTTGACAGTGTAAATTTGTCCTTACAGTTCATGATATACAATTATAAAATGACAATATCCATTTCAACAGTTTACCTTTTGGTTCTCCCTGACATACTTGATAATGTGGAAAAGTCCAAGACCAGCGCTGAGATTTTAAAAGTAGACAAATTATTCATCTTACTTTCACCTTGTATTGTCAATAACAATTTAATACACTAAAAGTTCCAGATAGACAATTATTAAACAGAGACAGTGACATAAAATTGAATGAACTGTAATTATCATATGACTTTGTTTTTAAATGTTGAGGTGTATTGTGAAATACAGTGTTAGACCTGAAGTTTTCATTGACCACCAGCACATTTATGGGGATGGCATAGCCAGAAAAAAAACTTTTCCAAAACGGTATGTGAACTATTTCCATAGATTAGGTTGACCATGGAGCCATTGTTCGATATAAAAATATTTCCATTTGAACTGGGAATCAAATCTTGGACCCCCAACTAGTAAGCCATGTATTAACCACCGAGCTGCTACAGATTTATAAGTATCATACAAGACAACTAACATAATACTTTGATTGTGTTATTTCCACCTAAAGGATCAAAGAATGGTAAAAAATACCACCTGCTTTGAGTGTAATAAATGTCAAAAGAGGTGACTAATCAGGGTTGGACATGAAGTTGGCTACCCCACCCCCCTAGATTACAGTGATTCAACAATGCCATGAAGTCAGATTTGTCAGGCCATAGGGCAGATTTGTAGTCATGCTGTAAACCATGATGAAATAAATTATGTTCTCCAGACCAACGGTTTAGTTGCAGTCTGCTGGTCCTCTGAGAGGATCCGCAAAGATTTGAAATATTATACATTTATAATAAAAAGACAAATGGACAGATATTTGAGGGGGGGGGGGGTCAATGGTAAAAAAATATTTAAAGGAGGTCAGCGACAGCAAAATATTTACGAACCAATATTCCAGACCAAACTCTGCTAGCTGGCAGGAACTTGATAACAAATGTAGAAGAACATAATACTTCATTATATACAGTAATATTCTCTATACACACTACCATGTTTCATAGGTGCTCAGATATCTGCTACAGTAAATCTCTGAGGGTATAGCAGCCACTGGTTCAGTGTTCGTTATGAAATCTTTGTTAAGTCTTCTCTGCAGGCCACATCTATTATCACACCCAAGTCATGTATTCCCAATATTTACTCATGCACCTGGAAATCTGATCATCTGGACTCCCAAAGAGCATCAACAGTGATATGTTACAATTTATTTGTTAATATGAAGTTGATGGCTGGACTAAGAATGTTTGTTTGTTTGTTTGCATTCATTCTCAAACTCAAACTGGATCTCTCTTGTTGCAGAACAATGATCCTGCTAAATGTCCGCAGGATGTCTAATATCCAATCACATGAAGAATGCATATTCCATCAGTTGTATACAAACATTCAATCACATGAAGAAGGTATATTCCATCAGTTGCACACACACATTCGTTCACATGAAGAAGGTATATTCCACAAATTGTATACAAACATTCAATCACATGAAAGCCTGCAACCATTTGATGCTATCAATGCTGGACTATCTTTGATCACATGCTCATATGACTGCATGACTTTAATATGGCCCAATCCTCAGATATATATATATATATATATATATATAAAACATAGATTATTCTTTTACCTCTATCTGAGAGCTCTGATAACTGGACTTGCTTCTTTCGATCACTAATAATGTCTATATCTCCAGTATTATTGCTTGTATAAATTGAATGGTTTTTCCATTTCTTGTCATAGAGTTCAAGTCATAGACATATCCAAAGGCCAGTATGTGCACCTTAATGTATCACAGTGTGCACATTCTATGACTTTCTTGTCTGTTCAGTAGATGGTAGTCATCCTGTGAAGGTGAGTTAGGCTTTCGCTGTGCCTTTATCATGGATTTCTTTTAGTGATAGAACTGATTGGTACATAAGATTGTTGCATATAACCTTCCATGGTCAGTTGATCAGTTCTCTCATTTCCTGATATTCAACAGACAGATGGAATCCAGATAATCTGGACAATCTCTTAATTCGTATCTTACTTTCTAAAATGTTTTCCAGGTTATCAAAAGTTTACTGTGCTGATAGAATACACTAATCACAGGGACAACATACTTGTCTCCAAATTTTGCAAACACGGTCCAGTAATCTGACTTTGTGAACCAATGACCATGATTCCCTGAAACAGATACAAAATTAATTGAGAATGTTATCTTCTTATTCTTTCTGTTTCAAAGCTTTCTGATGAGCATAGGCTTTCAATCAAGTCTACAAGTACTGGAAAATAATGATCAATTAATTTTAGTGTCTTCAATAACTAACGTTTCATTATACAAGACTATTATTACTCCATCACTGTGCTACCAGTGCCAAACTTGGACAATGACAGCACAAGACAAAAGAAAAATAGTGACAACAGAAATGACATGTCTACGAAGAATACTCGGAGTGTCATTAAGAGATAGAATTAGAAACGATAACATCAGACAGATAACGAAAACAATACCAGTATTGGGACACATCAAAAGACAACAGTTCAAGTGGTTTTCACACGCTTCCAGACTACCGACATATAGCATGCCACAAATGGGCATGACACATAGTCATAACGGCTATAAACCCAGAGGCAGACCATGTGAAAGATGGATCACAGAAATCAAAGAAGTCACAGGAACAAGCTTACAAACAACACACAGGAAGGCTATCTCCAGAGAACTCTTCTACCCTTGATGACTCAAGGCAAACAATGGTCACAGCATATAGATAGATAAATAAATGAAGTATATTAACTCTTGTTTTAAAGTTCTTGGAAAGATATCCCCTAATCAGATAAATTCTTCATGAATCACACTTCATGCTAGACCAGGGGTCGGCAACCTTTTGCTAACTGTGTGCCAACTTAAGGTTTCAAATTATTCAGAGACCCAACATCACATATAATTTTATACAAGTTGAGGTCAATATTATTATTTTACCATATATTTTATTTTTATATTTTAATTAATTAATATATAGTGATATTCAATCATATGTAAAGTTGTAAACAACATTAAAAGAAATAAGAGTTTCTTGAAAGATTTTTTATTATTAATGGGAGCCTTGCCTTTGCATGGTCTTGGCCAGTTGCTCAATATCGACAACATAGTTTGTCACTTTGAGTTTGACACAATTTCTGAATGTTCAGACGTTAGGCGAGTGCCGAAATGAGCGAGGAAACCCCGCTAATCCATTTATAATCAACTTTATACAGGAAACGTGAAGAGTCTTCGTGCCATTTGAAATTGCTTGGCGTGCCAAAGGTTGCCGACCCCTGTGCTAGACAATAATCCATATCCAATATTTTAGCATTAATTCCCAGATAACTCATTTTTACCCTCTTTGGGTCCATCATTCATTTATCACCATCAGAAGTCCCCAAACTTCATGTTTTTGTGTCACCAATGCTTGCAGAATATTGGATCAGTTGTTACAATTCCTGCAATTATGCACACATTTCTGCAAGAAATGAGCCTATTTATTACTTGATATTATTTTGCCTAAAACCTCTGTTGTTTCAGGTACAGTTCTCTTTGTTAGGATGGCTCATCTTGAAACATGGCTATAAATCTCAGCTTGTTTTATTTGTTACTACAATAATGATATTATATGACCCAACCCCTTTTACACTAATTTTCTGGTTATAATATGTTAGAATTATAATGCTTTAAGAACTCAAAGGAAACATCTCATAATCATGCAGTGGATTCTTGACTCTTATGAACTGGAATCACAGCACTGGGGACATTCCCATAAGAGCAATCACCAGTCCATCAGTCAACTATGGGTATATATGCTCAGTGACCCTGTCAGTTGTAGGTGCTTCAAATCTTTCCAGAAAGGATACACTTTCTTCTCCCCCCCCCCCTGGTCACTCCCATTACTATCTTTCTCTGAACATGTACATTGTTACTTTCATTCTCCTCTTCTATCACTCCATATTGTTAAAGTTATGTAAATCATGCAATTTATATTCTACTTTTTCTGCGATTAGTTCTTATGCTCATAAGTCTATACAGAAAGATGGACCGCCTTTATGAATTCAGTCGAAAGCAGGAGGTCCTCACGGTTGCCCCACAACTTTACCTTTAGATCTGTCTTTTGGGGCCATATTTTATTTCTCACAAGAGTGGGCATGTCTGCAGAATGTATTCTGAAGACCCTTTTGACATGGGCATTGATTGGTCAGTTTGGACAGCCTTATTTTGTGGAGATGTGCTTGTACTCTACAGTGTCCTATGCGGAGCCTAAAAATTGTGGTTTGCTGTGACCTGCTTAGCTTTAAAATGGGATCCTGTAGAACGCTGCTGCCTATTCTCTGACTCCATGTATGTTTGTATTTTGTTTTTATGAGAGTTTTTGCTTCAGTAAGTGATATTCTGTGCTGATATTGTTCCTTTTTTTGCAAGTCTGTTAGCTGCCGCATTTCCTGCAATTCCACAGTGCACAACTTTATTGTTGGCAGAACGTTGATTTAAAAGTTCTACAGTTGTTTTTGTTAGAAGAGCTTTAGATTCATTTTGGATGGTCTGGAGTACTAACATGCGATTGCGCAAGAGATCATGTTCGCTCCTAGTCAGTTAGTATGATATATGTTCGAGGTCCTTAGTAAAAGTCCATGATTCACATAAAAACAGAAGTAACAAATACATGATCATAGTCAGATTTTTTTTTATAGAGGTATGATTACGTCAACCCATAACTTAATGTGGACTTTGGCAATAGGATTTTTACCAATATGGATCTTGCTAGTATCTTGGACTTGCAACCCTCATCACTAATCACTACTCCCAGATATATATACATGCTAATAATTAAATACAAAAGTAATTTAAAGGTATAGCAGTTACAGGAATATTTCAAATTAAAAAACTTACTTTGAAGTCCCAGTCGTAAAATATCTTCCAATGTCTTGCAAAAGGGCACTAGTTTGAGGTTGGTATCATATATTTTTCCTCCTTCATTGTGAAGCTCTAACAGAGTGGCTAAAATAATATGATAGATATAGTACACTATCCAATATAAATCAAATGGTAAGTTATCTCGTATAACCCCAAATGTTAGGCCACTTCATATGATGATGATGTTCGTCCGTTGTAATCGACGATGACCAAAAACTCAACCATAATAATAATAACAATAAGTAATAAAAAATATTAAAGTTAATAGTGCATTTTTAAATGACTGACAAGTCCAATGTGAGCAAAAAAAATTCTTCTACAGTATTGACATTTCACATACAAATCTAATGGTAGGCTAAATCACATATAATCTAATGGTAGGCTAAATCACATATAATCTAATGGTAGGCTATCTCATATAGATTTTTTAAAGTTATCCCTTATAAATCAAAGGGTAAGCTGTCTTATATAAATCAAAGGGTAGGCTATCTCATATTCTTCTTTCATTCACTTGAAACATGTCTGGGACTTTGTTCTAAGCATTGTCATTGTTTTGGTGATGGTTGAATTGTAACATTTTAGAAAGCATGTTTTTTGCTGATTTTCAGTCTACTTTTACTGATTTCTGAACTGTCAAGAGTTGTTTTACATGAACAACCCAAACATGGACAATTTAATTTATTTTCTATCTCTGATAGAACTAAGCACTTGACCACACCTAACTATGGTCAGTGATCACCCTACAATGTTTTTGAACAAGCCTCACTGGCAACTTGATCTCAGGATCTTCAAGGTGAAACTTAACCCTTAGAACCCAAAATTCCATGATACGAGATACCAAGTGTTCGGTATTTCGACTTCACAAAACATTACCTCATATTAATTATTATTAATAAATCAATGTATGCATTTTACCGATATCCCGATGTGTATATTGCATTGTGGGATAGCTGCTTTACACAATGGCATACACATGTTGACAATGTTGTCAGAAGAATTAGTATTTTAAACCAAAATGACGTGTTGAAAATTAGGATTTGTGTGTGTGTTAAAAAACAGGTGAACAAGTTTTTGAGTTTGTGTTTGATGATTCAGAGGATGATGAATTAGATTTAGATGGTCATTATTCTACAAATATCTAAACACATTACAAACAAGTTAAAAATGAGAATTATAAAATGCTACATCTATTCCATATTAATGTATGGCTCAGAAACATGGACACTAAATAAACAATTAGAAGACAAAATTGATGCTTTTGAGATGTGGATATATAGAAGAATAGGGAGAACATCATGGAAAGAGAAGAAAACAAATAAAGAGGTGCTAAAGACACTTAATATGAAGAGAGAACTACCAAGAGAAATAAAGATCAGGCAAATAAAATACTTTGGACACATTAAAAGACATGACACCTTATTGAAGACCTTACTTGAGGGTAAAGTCAAAAGGAAGCGAGCAGGAGGTAGGCAGAGATACAAGTGGGAGAGTTTCATTACACGATGGACAGGTTACAGTCTAGCAGAGTGTACCACCAAGACAAGAGACAGGAGATGTTAGAGATACGTTGCAGCCAACCTTCGTTGCGGAGACGGCACTTGATGATGATGATGATTCTGCAAATGATATGAAATAGACAGATGGATCGCTTGATTGAATATTGTTCTTAGTTACTTTGTTCCTTTCCGCAAGCAACACATAGGGGAGAGGTTTTGATTCTCCATATGTTGTGGTCCGCTGCCTGCAGCTTTAGTTCCTGGATGGTCTTAAAGTTTATTAATTCCCCATCTTTAAGAATGGTGTTTTAAGGGTTGTTTTAGGTCTTCCTCTTTTTCTTTTACCCTCGGGTGACCACATAAGGGCTTGCTGATTTATTCTGTTTACATCTAGTCGTAAAATGTGACCAAGGTATTTCCATCTTCATTTTCCTATGATGTTTGAAACACACTCTTGGTGAGTTTTGTCTCTTAGATCACTATTTGTGATGAAGTAGCTCCATTTTTATGTTCAGTTTGCGAAGACATTTGTTTTCGAAGCTGTTTAGTTTGTTGTCTGTTGCTTGAGTTGATTTCCAGCTTTCACTAGCATACGTTAACACTGAGACAATACATGAGTTAAATAGCTTTAGTTTGGTGTTTGTCCCTAGATCTTTTGATTTCCAGATATTAGTTAATTTAGCAAATGTGCTAGCTGCCACTGCTATACGTGTGTTTATTTCTTTCATTGAGTCTCCATCAACAAACATTCGGCTGCCCAAGTAGTTAAAGCTGGAGACTTTTTCCAGTATTTGGTTATTTACTAAGATGTTATTTGTTGCACTGTTAAGTTCCATGATATTTAATTTGGACGTGTTGATCTGAAGGCCAATTTGCTCTGCGAGTATGCATAGTTTGTTGGTTATATCTTGTGTCTGTTGATGAGTAGAGTTTAATAATGCGATGTCATCTGCAAAAACAAGGTCAGTTAAAGTGCTGTTTTTGAGCCATTGTATACCCGCTTTTTAATCTTGAATGGTTTTACGCATGATCCAGTCAATGGCTATTCCAAATAGCATTAGTGATATACGCAGCCCTATTTCGCTCCTGTGTTGACATTGAACCATTCTGAATTTCCTGTTTCTGTTCTTATGCAACAGGTTGCTTCATGGTAAAGGGCTTTTATGATGTTTATATATTTTAACTGGAATCCATAGATTTTTAGGATCTCCCATAGTGCCGACGATGTATACTGTCGAATGCCTTTTGAAAGTCTATAAAGTTAATTTTCAAGGGACTTTGAAACTCAATTGAATTTTCTATAATAATTCTAAGAGCGAAGATGTGATCTACACACGAACGGTTAGGTCTAAAGCCGGCTTGTTCTTCTCTAAGTCTTTGATCAACAGCAATTTTCATTCTTTCCATTAAGATGCTACAAAACAGTTTTCCTGGGGTTGATAGTAAAGTAATTCCACGCCAGTTGTTGCAATCTGTTATTAGTAGGCCTATAAATTACGACAGTTGTAGTAATGTTGGTTCATCAGTGGATCAAGCTACAATCTGTGGGCGTATTCTACATAAATAAATTTAATTTAGGTTGGTCCCCTGCTAGTATGTTTGCGCCCACATGTAAAATAGAACAGCTGTACAGCTAGGTTGATTAGGTGTTGTGGAACCCCATATTTTAATAGTATTTTTCAAAGTTGTTGTCTGTCTAATCTGTCGAAGGCTTTTTTCTTGGTCAACAAACATGATAAACAATTCTTTGCTGTATTCAGTAGTTTTTTTTTTTACCAGTTGTGTTTGTGTAAAAATGGCATCTGTACAGTTGTTGTTCTTATGAAATCCCATATGAGTGCTGTTAAGCTGTGATTTTATGAATGCTCATAATCTTCTTTCAAGAATTCTATTTAAATTGTTTCCAATGTGACTTTGAAGTGAAATAGGACTAATATAGGACTAATGCAGCTAAATGCATAGGCTTAATCTATTTCTGATGTCTTATCATAACCAAACTAACATGTTCATAATATCATCTGTGAAAACAAATAAATCATGTTTATCTTATTGATATTATCAGCTATGCCTAATGATCCTACAACTTCGATATCTTCAACGCTGAAATACCTCTGCCTATTCTATTTCAGATGTCCATTTCATAACCAAACTAGCATTTTCATAATATTGTCTGTGAAAACAAATGAAACACATTGATGTCACTGACATTATCAGACATAACAATCCTACATATCTGATGATAGGTATAATGATCCTACAACTTCAGAGAAGTTGCAAAGCCAGAGATTATTGCAACCTGAAAGGGTTCTATAGCTACACCCACGATACTTCATCGTCAGACACACTCAACAAAGAACTGCTGTCCAAATACTCAGCTGAGTAACAATATCTGCATCTGTAAAACCAAGAAATACCTCATCGGAATCTGCAAAAATATTTTAAAAAATGGCTGCCATTTCAAATGATTTTGACAGATTGTAGACAATATTAACTCGACCACTGCATTTTGTTTTGCAAACATAAACCGGAAAGGGGTTAAATGTTGTCTAAATTTGATTCCTTTGTTACCCGGATGAATGATATTAGTGTAAAATCGTGATTTTCATGTTGAAAGAGGTATATAGCATCGAGTAACTCAAATTGACTACAGCAGCAAAAAATGCATTGAGCCTGTAGACTGTTGTTGCTGACAGCATGATAAAGGTCAATATAGATATGCAATACTTTATAACAGATTAAATTAAATTATCAAAATATTTGAAATAATTGACATAAAATTTAAAAAAGTATTTTCTTACCTTTAAGGATTTTGAGCAAAGGATGTGAAACTGACATGCTGAAGTTGATTCTATGAGCTCATCTTTGAGTTCTGTTATAATACAAGAATACACAGAAATGTTAATACAAATTGTTCTATTTCAAAAATAGAATTCAGGAGAATTAATCTTCTATTAATGAGTTTCTAGGAACAAAACAATAAGATATTTGTTGTCAAATATATTGTCAACAATGCATGGCTTTCTATAATATTTATGATTTCCTATTCCTCTATTGGCTCAACTTTTCTTCATTACTCTGAAAATCTGTGAGAGGAGTCTATAAATCATTCAGTAATTCTCATCTTTTCAATGCATACATTATACATTGAGCTGACCTGGTTCAAATCTTGCCTGCTACCTTCTGAGTTTCTAAATAACTCCTCAATGTATTCCTATAATATTATGCATTATACTTAAAGGTTATCATCACATACTATTGATGATGTAATGGGGTATATTAGTAGTGTCAACAAATTCAACAATAACTCAATAACAATATCCTTATTGTTGTTAAAGGTTCTGAGAATTGACTTCAATTAACTTGGATTTCAGCAAGCTGACTGCCAAGAATTTTGCTCAGAGAATACTTTTCTATATCTCAATAAATACCTTAAAAAAATAAATTATAATAGCTAACTATGCAGGCCATGGTGACAACATTTCAGACTTGTGTTGTTGCATCTCTGTGTGTGGAGGTGATTCAAAAGTCCAATCCTAGCATAGAATTCCCTGCCACATTTCGGACATGTTTGATCAGGATTAGGCATTTGTGTGTTTGTTCCATCTTTTCAGGAAGCACGCTTTCTCTGCACCTCTGAGATTTTATGCTTCTCTGTGAGGCAAGCATCTTTGTTGATGTTTCTGTGTCCCATTGAGCGATTTTTAATGACAGAATTCCTGAATGTGGCTTTGATGTTGAAGCTCTTTAGAGAAACTTTACGAGAGTCCTTGGAGCATTTCTTCTGTCCACCATACAGTTGTTTTCGCTTGAGGAGTTCACCACTCATCAGCTGTTTTGGGATGCATTTGTCTGGCACATGTCCATCCCATCTCAGTTGGGCCTTCTTCAGCATTGTATGAATGCTTGGGATATTGGCTCTATTGAGTGTTTCAGTGTCTAGTAATTTATCTTTACAATTTTATAGATACAGAATGTGTGAGAGTTATGTAACACTCTGGCATGTCTGCTTTACAAGTCTCACAAGCATATAACAAGGTAGTGAGCACAATGACGCTATAAGCTTTTAATTTTGTGGCATGGCTAATGCCCTCCTGAGGTTTCTGAACTGTAGCTTGTGCTATACTTGGATTAAAGTGAGGAAAAGTTGCACCATTCGTCAATCTCAGTCTCTCATCCTGGCCTATTTAACATCAGTGGCAAGAGAAAATCAAGATAAATAAAATATTTCAGGATGCAGTGGATCACCAGGGCATTAAAAAAAAAAAACATGTAAAATGGATATCACAGATTTAAATTTTAAACTTCATGAATAGCAGAAAAATTGTTTTAATACTTTTTCACTGAGGTTCACAATAAATACAACACATGAGTGGATGATATGACCATTCATATCACACTGATGCCACTATGCCAGGTGTTCTTGATTAGAAATAATTCTTAGAATATGATGTAAGTTATTTCATAGATGTGTGTAAAGTGGACAGTTGAACATGCTCTGTTCAGTCATTCTCCACCATTCAATTTATGCACCACACATTTGCAGAACACGTCTACCCTTAAATCTGGTGCTATAATGGCTGGTATTGTGGAAATTAATGCATTTTATGCTAAAGAGTGTCTCAAATGTTACATCCAGTTTCGCCTCAGTGTAGCAAGGGCCTAAAAGGGGAGCAAAGAATAGCAACAACATTACCTTTCATGCATGGCATAAGTGGTGACTAAAAAGGTATTGGGGTGGAAATGGCTGTCCCATCCCATATATGGTCAAAGAAGCCATGCTGAAGTCAGATGTATTAGGCCAAAAGGTCCATATATCACAGCTAAGCTGTAAAAAAATGATACATGGTATTCCACTCTCTGAACTACATTCTGCTAATCTGTAGGAGTTTGAGAACAAATGCAGAATAAGGTTTCTCTTTCATGATTGTTAAGACTACCAAATTATGTGACAGCAGTTGCTTGAGGATTATGGCTTAAAATAGAGGCTGTTGTGAGGTAGCCATATAGATAATAGTTTACTAAGCACAAATGAAAAAGACAAGAACAGGTATTTACTCTTGACCATATATACCGTGTGTCTACAGAGTATATGTGAATTCATTTATATTGGTGGTGACACTACATCATATCATTCATAGGAATTGTGAGTATTTAGTGTGGATATACAGAAAGTCACTCTCTGAGAAAATCTTGCCAGACAGTTTCCTGCTCTAATTTGAACAGTGACTTTTTAGATACTTTATATACGGTACTCACAATATCATTTTAAAATTTATAATATTAGACTATACTCTTTAGGCTACAAGTTTTTGTGTAGAAATTCCTGTTTCAATTATTACCACAGTAAAAGGTAACTGTAACCCATAGCATTGAACTGCCATACTGCCATAGGGGTGTGAGATGTTAGAGATCTCACATTTCAGAGGATCGGCTATATGAAGGCGGTAGCGATCTCCTTTCCCTCACAGTCTTTACTTCCCAGACTGGTCCGGTACCCAATTAAGGCTGGGTCAATCCGGGAGCCGTTGCAGTCTGAAAAACATTTCTACCTCAGCTGGGGAATACGCACAGGACCACTCATATGCGAAGCCAGTGTGCACTGCACTAGGCGGCCCCCTTTGCTAGGTGCTGTTGATTAGAAATCGTTCTTAGCCAGAATATGATGTAAGGTGGACAGTTGAATATGTTCTGTTCAGTGATTCTCTAGCTCTATTTATAATTGCACAATTGCAGAATGTAAGTAGTAGTAAGTGCTATCACTTGAGGGTATATACTGCATAATCGTGGAGTTCCTCGTAATCGTATCTCTTGAGATACGGAAAATGATGCTCTGAGAAAAACTATTGCTAGACAGTTTCTTGCTTTAATTTAAACTGGTGTAAACTTTAGACTAGAGACAGAATACATGGGAAACCCAAGTTCAGTAACGTTAGGGACAAATCCTCATACTATTTAGACTACATGTTAATTTAGACAGCCTATGATGTTAGACTTTAATTATATTTAATCATCATCAGGTAGCATATCCTGAATGGGACGTAGCAGCCATCACAGCCTTTCGAAACTGCTGTTTATCTTGAGCCAACCTTTTTTATTCTGTCATGTTCAAGTGGCCTTTGATATATTATTATAATTAATAATTAGGATAATTACATAATAGGAATTATCTATATTATTATATAGTATATGCACATTGAAAAATCAAGAGTGTGTTGTCAGTGTAATGAACTGAGTAATGGCTACGGGATGGTTGTGCAGCAATGACTACTCCTACTGTATTATAGTATAGCTAAATTTATATAATTTATACTGTATAATAGTATAATGATATAATGTATAATCATACTTACACTTGGGTAAAATATTACAGAATTTACATTTGTAGGAACATTTAACAGCAACACTAATTTACAAGTAAAGAATTAGAATAAATAGACCGTTGGAGGTTTAAGTCAGTTTGATTAGTTTAACTGTGTGAGTCGAGTTGAGTCTCCAGAGTCTGACCTGTTCATTAACAAGCAAACTTCTATTATTTTTTCGGTTAGCCTAAAAATGAAGCACTAGCACAGCACCATTCTAATAATAAATTTGTCACATATCAAACAGCATCAATGTGTGCTGCAAATATGTTATTCTAACTGACAGCTACTTGTGACTAGTAGTAACTAATACATGTTACCCAAGAGTTAGAAAGAGCTTTACGCCACATCTGTTGAAGACTACAGATATCGAATCGACATAAACTATTGATTTCAAGGAACGCTACTCCTAACCTTTTTAACGGAAATATTGAGTTATCTAAAGTTCAATTTGTTTAGTAAAGAGTAAATAAAAATAAAGCAAAAATCGAGATTTGAAACCTGGTGCTTAGAGAACTGAGAAAGGAAATGCGTTGTGTTGCCCTTTTATTTGCTACAATAACCCAACACATCCACTTTGGTGTTACATATTTATTATACGCTCGGTTCCGAAAACTTTGCTATCGACCAACCCTACCCCAATTAAACGAAAGAAAAACCCCAGACAACGACAGAGTTCATTCATAAGATTTTAAAGGGAAAATAGGGGAGGGGGGGGATTTACTTGTCATTTTTCTAGTGATGCTATGTGGCCGAAGATGGAAAACGTAGTGACTCAAATTCCGAGGTGAATTTGTGCTATGTTAGCAGTCCGGGTTCAAAACCCAATTGTTGCATGATTTTTCTTCCTGCATTATGATTTTTCTACTTACAACTACTATAGACCCTATATCAAGTGGCATTTTTACCCTAAGTGCGTTTCTATCAATATTTTGAGATTTAAAATATGTTCTGTAGTACTTCTGGTTTGTTAAGTTGTTTTTTTTACAAAAACAGGATTGTTCTTCGTGTTGTACTATAGTAATCTGAAAACCTGCAAATGTAATTTTTTTTTAATGCGATACACGAATGCAAAATGAGAACATGCTAGATGTGGTCAACCTCAAAGGTGGTCATCCTTTTGAATAAATGCGCCAATTGTTGTTCGTGCTCAAATACGTCAATTTTCACGTTATTATTCACATGTACATTCTTATTCTTCTTCTGCGATCAATTATTAAACAACCAGTCCAATATTGGTCACGAGCGGTGTGTTTTAGGTCATTTTGGGTTCCCCACAACTTGTTTTGCAGAGACGCTCCTGTGTGCAGATTGTCGTTCTATAAACAGCGATACAGACAATTCTGTAGTATGTATTTTTGTGTATGTATTGCTGTTCCGCAGATGCTGCCGCAATGTCGCTGATGCCGATTCGGTGTAAGTGTTCACATGCACCAATCCACACAACTACTCTTTAGTTCCATACAAATATGTTCATATCATCATTAAGTGCCGTCCCCGCAACAAAAGTTGGCTGCTACGGACCTCTAATGTCCCCTGTCTTTTGCCTTGGTTGTACACTCTGCTAGACCGTAACCTTTTATCTCGAGATGTTTCTCTCCCACGTGTATCTCTGCATACCTCTTGCTTTTCCCCCCTTGACTTTACCCTTAGGTGAGATCTTCAACAAGGTGTCATGTCTTTTAATGTCCAAAATACGAGGGGGAGTCAATAAGTAAGTCACAAATGGCTCTTTAGAAAAAAACTGAAGACGATAAAAACCTGAAAACTGTTTATTTTTACACATACATTATCCCTTTACTTCTCAACATAATTTCCACCAACATTGATGCATTTATCCCATCGTTTTATGAGTCCTCCCAAACCTGCTGCGTAGAACTGCGTGCTCTGCTTTTTAAGCCACATTTTCACTTCACATTCAACTTCTGCGTCAGTCGCGAAATGCTTCCCGCCAAGGTGGGTTTTTAGTGGACCAAAAAGGTGAAAATCACTAGGGGCTAAATCGGGGCTGTAAGGAGGATGTTCCAGAATTTTCCAACCAAGATTTTTTATTTTCTCCTGAGTTAATCGAGCCGTATGTGGTCTAGCATTGTCATGAAGGAGTAGCACTCCTCTAGTCAGCAGCCCTGGACGTTTTCTTCGAATTGCATCCCGAAGCACTGATAGAACTTCACAGTATGATTCAGAATTCACATTGTCACCTTTCTTTTTGAAATTGGTTAAAAGCACTCCTTGACAATCCCAGAACACTGTCAGCATAACCTTCCCTGCTGATGGTGTAACCTTGAATTTTTGGACACAAGGCGAAGAAGGATGTTTCCATTGCATTGAAGCACGCTTTGATTCAGGCTGGTAGTGATGCACCCATGATTCGTCCCCAGTAATAATCCTGTTCATCATGTCTTCTCCTTCATTTGCGTATTGACAGAGATGCTCCAATGACAAGCCTAATCGGTTCATTTTGTGTTCGTCCGTCAATTGTCTGGGCACCCACCTTGAACACACTTTCTTAAATTTCAATCGGTCATGCATGATGCTGTATGCTGAACCATGTGAGCACCCTATTGCAGCTGCTACAGCGTCTATCGTTACTCGTCTGTCACCTCGAATCATCTCCTCAACCCGCTGCACAGATGCGTCTGTTGCAATTTCAACAGCACGACCAGATCGGATTTCGTCAACAATTTTAGAGCGTCATTGAGAAAATTTTTTTACCCAGCTGTGCACCGCTTTACGGGACAAACAATTGTCAGCATAAACAGGAAGCATTTCTTTATGAATGTCTTTTGCAGGCAGTCCTTTTGCCCATAAAAAACGCACAACAGCACGTTGTTCATTGATTGTACACTCTGTAAGTACAGTAGCCATTTTGTTTTTTGTGCTGCGCATGCGCAAGGTACAGCTAGCGCCATCTAGCGAACATAAACATAAAGTTCTATGATGATATCAACTATAAACAGCTTTAGAAACCACCTACTGCATTTTCCTGCCATCCAACATCAATTTGTGACTTACTTATTGACTCCCCCTCGTACTTTATTTGTTTGATCTTTATTTCCTTTATAGTTGTTTTTTATACAAAGTGGTGTTTGAACTCCGATTGTTTTTCTCTTTCTATGAAGGTCTCCCTAACGTTCTAATATATCCACATCTTTCTTTTCGTATTATACCCATTTATGCCTTGCAGCGTAACGGGTTGAAGAGTTTTCTGGAGATGGTCTTACATATCAAAGTGGCATCAATTCTGTCTTCTAGTTGTGTGTTCATTGTACATGTTTGTGAGCCATACATTAATATAGAATATAGGCCCCTATGTAGCATTTTATAATTCTCGTTTTTAAGTTGTTTAGATGTCAATAGTTTCCTCATGTTGATATGAATACATGTGAAATTGCTATATGACCTTTATTGCCTTGGATAAGATATCGCTGTTTGAATTTCTTAAAATAGTCCAGGCTTTCTTTTTTACTATTAGAACCGGTGTGTAATGTGTTATTTATAATCACACAGTACGTCTCCATTGGCGCATGCGCCGTGTCTTGGCCATCCCTTGATTATATTAAATTAAATGCAAATCATATTTGTTATGAATTATAGATACATCATTGCTTAACATAATATGTACAACAGCACATACATACAGGAAGAAAACTTGAATGCGGCAGAATATAACATCTCGACATTGGTAAAAATGGTAATCAAAAAAATGTGCTACTTGATTTGGGTAAATGTAATGTAAACACGTGGGTTAAACCAACACTAAAACTAGCTTAAGTATACTCCTTTGACCTGTTTGTAAATGTTACTAACAGGATATCCTACACACCAATAGTGTGTTCTTACTAAAATCAATAACACGTAATTCATAATGAAACACACACACACACACGCTTGGATGGATTCCTTTTTTTATTTTTATTAACTAGTCATAGCACAGCTAATATAATTCACTAATAACGCAGGCATGTTCACATATTGTGGTGATATTAGATTGAAAGAGATTAGATTTGGCATAAAGATAAATTAACATTATGTTAATCAAAATGGCTGTAAAAATATAAAAGCTGGAAAATATACAAAATACGGGAACAGAGGAGAAAATGCTGATCATAGGTTTGAGTTGATGGAGAATGGAAACCAAATTGTAGTAATTTATTATCAACTTCGATAGTCAAATGGCTGTGGTAATGATAGCGTTGAGTCAGGGTGTGACAAATGAGTCAAATTATAGCTTGGAATTCCCATTCGAACTATGAACATGTTAAGTGAAGCCTTCAAGCCATTTAAGAGTAATTATTTTTTCTTTTATCACGTTTTGGTTGACAAGCAGTTGTCTGAGACTCTCTACAGCCGTTGCACCAACCCAGAGTCTTCGACGCCAGTCCGCTGTCATGTACCATTCTCAATGTACATGGAACAAATTTAATCACGGAGAGAGATACAATTCTTCAATGCTGGATCGAACGCTTTCAAACCATTCTACATAATTCATCATCGATAAATGAAGAAGCTATCAATCGCCTGCAAACTGTTCTTCTTATTGAAACTTTAGGAGTCCCAACTGCTCTAGAAGAAACTCATAAATCAGTTCACAATCTTTAAAGTGGAAAAAGGACATGGGTCAATTCAATACCTGCCGAAGTGAATACATAAGGTGGAAGAACGCTGACTAAAACATTACTCCCAATTTGTAGAAATACAGGAACGAATGAAACTGGTCCCCAAGATTTCAAAGACACAACAATTATCTACATGTACAAACACAAATGTAATCGCTAATTCTGTAATAATCTACGAGGCATTTATCTACTTTCAATTGCTGGAATCAAAATACATAATTCTTTTGAATTGCCTTGCATTTCTTCTTAACACATAGCTATTACCAGAAAGCAAGCGTGGATTCATGACAGAGATTGGAACCATTGATATGGTCTTTGCTGAAAGACAACTTCAAGGAATGAGCCAAGAACAAACACAATTCTGACCTGTTCACTGCTTTCATTCATAGAATTAATGAAGGCATTTGGCGTAGAAAGAGAAGCGGATCTGTTGAAGATTATGGCAAAATACGACTGGCCATATAAATTTATTACAATGTTGCAGATATTGTATGGTGGATAGAGTTCAAGATTAATATACTGATGTTCGTCCGTCGTGATCGACGATGACCAAAAACTAAACCATAATAATAATAACAATAAATAATAAAATAATAAAGTTAATAGTGCGTTTTTAAATGACTAACAAGTCCAATGCGCGCACAAAATGTTCTTTTAGAGAATTGACAACAATAGAAGGTATCTGTGTGAGGTTGAGATGTTTTTTCTTTTCTACGTGTCCGCTTCTGTCTTGCAGTTTCTTGTCTGAATTCTTCTGCCGCTAGTGCTCCCGTTCTAATGCTGTAACGCCATGATGTTCTATCCTGAGCGAGGCTCCCCCAAGCGCCTACGTCAATGTTAAGATGTTTCAAGGATGACTTGAGCGTGTCTTTGAAACGCTTTTTCTGTCCACCAGATTTTCGAAATCCTGCCTTGAGTTCTCCATAATATATTTGTTTTGGCAAACGCGAGTTCTCCATACGCACAAGGTGGCCTGCCCAGCGTGCCTGCGCCTTCATAAGTATTGTGTGGATGCTTATTGAGGTTGATTTTTCCAAGACCTCGTAGTCTGGTACTTTGTCCCACCAATGGATGTTTAGTAATTTACGTAGGCAGGTAAGATGGAAATGATTTAACTTTCTTGCATGTCTAGCATACACTGTCCACGTTTCGCAGGCGTATAGTAAGGTTGGTATAACAGCAGCATGATATACTTGTAGTTTGGTGGTTGTTCTTATACCTCTTCTGTCCCATACATTGTTGCGTAATCTGCCAAATACAGCACTAGCTTTTGCCAGTCTATTGTTAAGTTCCACATCAATGTTGACATAGAGAGAGAGAGAGTGCTTCCAAGGTAAGTAAAATTGTCGACTACCTGCAGTTTTTCCTGATTGACGATGATGGAAGTAGCAGTATGTTGGCTATTTGATGTTGCTTGGTGCATGACTTCTGTTTTTTTGGTGTTAATAGTGAGACCAAAGTTGTTGCAGGCCTTTGAGAAGCGGTCTATGGTGCTCTGCATGTTTACGACAGAGTCAGCATACAATGCACAGTCGTCAGCATAAAGTAATTCTCTAACAGTACTAGATTTAGTTTTCGTGTTTGCTTTTAGACGACGTAAATTGAAAAGACCACCATCCGTTCTGTAATTGATCATTATCCCTGTTTCATTACTATGGTGTGTTTCCGTTAACATGGCCGTAAATAACAGGCTGAAAAGAGTAGGGCCAGCACACATCCCTGCTTTACACCATTTGTGATAGGGAATGTAGGAGATACTCCTCCGTCGCAGATAACACTAGCCATCATACCGTCATGAAATTGTCGTATCACAGTGACAAGTTTTGGGGGGCATCCGAACTTTGTAAGCACCTTCCACAGTCCTTCTCTGTTAACGGTATCGAATGCTTTAGTTAAGTCCACAAATGTTGCTAAGAATATCATATCGACTATACCACGACCTGCACAAAAACCGCACTGACTCTCTGGGAGTAGCTCGTTTAGTAGAGAATTATTTAATCTGTTGAGTATGACACGAGCGAGAATTTTACCAGCTATAGACAAAAGTGATATGCCCCTATGATTATCGCAAGACTGTTTGGTACCTTTGCCTTTATATAGGTGCACTATAGAAGCATCTTTTAGATCTTGAGGCAATGTACCTGAGTTCCAGAAAATACCAAAAATGTCAGTTAGTTTTTTAATCAGCAGTGGTCCGCCATTTTTATAAATTTCAGCAGGTAAGGCATCCAAACCTGGAGCTTTATCATTTGACATTTGTTTAATCGCTATAATAACCTCTTGACTGCTTGGGGGTATATCGAGTTCTTCTCTTATCCTAAGTTGTGGTATTCTGTTTATGACTTCTTCATTTGTTACTGATGGTTTGTTTAGGATTTCTTCAAAATGTTCAGCCCAACGATTTAAGATGTCATTTTTATCAGTAAGAAGCTTCGACGAATCGGCATTTAATATAGGTGGTTATCCCGATGAGTGTGGACCATAGATAGTTCTTAAAGCCTCATAGAATCGCTTATAGTCCTTTCTGTCTGCAAACATTTGAATTTCTTCAGCTTTTCGACTTAGCCATTTATCCTTTATCTCTCTAAGCTTCTTTTGACAAGTGTTACGCATCTTGTTATAGGCTACTTTCTTGGACGGTGAAGATGCTGCCCCTTGTAGTTTCTTGAAAGCTTTGTGTTTCTCTTCTAACAAGGATGTTATCTCAAAGTTATTATCATCAAACCAGTCTTGGTGTCTATGTACCTTCACACCCAAATGTTCCTTCGCTTTGGCGTAAATAATTCCTTTAAACGAAGCCCAGCTATCTTCAGATGTGGTATTAAGAAGATCTAAGTCTCCCAAGGCTACGTCGAGATCCTTGGAGAGATTATTTTTTATATCGTGGTTACTCAACCGATCAGTGTTTAGGCGTTTTTCTATCTTTTGTCCCTGTGGACGTCTTTTTCTTGCAATGGTGAAATTTAGTTTGGATACTATAAGCCGGTGATCAGTCCAGCATTCAGCTCCACACATTGCTTTTGTGACACGAACATCTTTGATGTCCCTTTTTCTAGTTATGATATAGTCTATAAGTTGCCACTGCTTGGAGCGTGGATGCATCCAAGAGGTCTTTTTGCGCGTTGGCAAACGAAACATAGTGTTGGTGATAGTGAGTTCGTGCACAGAACATAGCTTTAAAAGAAGGGAACCATTGCTGTTACATTTACCGATCCCATGACGTCCAAGAACACCTTGCCATGTCTGGAAGTCTTTGCCAACTCGGGCATTGAAATCACCCAGGATAATGAGTTTATCAGTTCTCGGTGTACCAGATATAGCGGCATCTAACTCTTCATAGAATTTATCCTTTTCCTCATCAGGATTTGTCATTGTCGGCGCATATGCAGAAAGTAATGTGGCAAAGTTCCCCCGTGAATTATAGCTTGTGTCCTGATATAGCCTAATTGGACTTTGTCCGCTGGTTGAAAAGGGCACGCCTCTCCAAAACTCATTGCTTTATGAATTATACCTATGAATTATAGCAATTTTAGCTTGAAGCTGCATAATTACGTGTTATGAATGATACTCTCGGCTGGCGCGTATCGCTTTGTTGAGAAGGATGGAATACATATGGGATAATCCAACTACAATTAAATAAATCCTCTATGTCTTGTCAACACTTTCCTCTATATAACCACATCATTGTTGCCTCTAATTTTCCCACTATCCTGTTTATTTATTGCCAAACTTAGCATAAATATTTTAGAGTCAGTGGTAGGTCCCTATATAGGCCTGAGAAGATTACAAGTTTTCGATAACAAATTCTACGAATTTCCTATAGGGAACATAAGACCAATGTGTACGTAAGAAATAAAGTAGAGATGTGTGCAGGAGTCCAGGAACCATTTCTTTCAATAGTGAAACGACGAAAACTAGCATGGTTCGGACATGTATGCAGACATGATTCCTTGTCAAAAACAATACTACAGGGAACTGTCGAAGGGGGAAGAAACAGAGGAGGAAAAATAAAGGCATGGACAGACAACATCAAGGAATGGACAAGACAATATATTTCCACACTCATCCGCATCGCTGAGGATATAATTCGCTGGAGGACTCGTGTGCTGAAGCAACCAATGTGACACCCCTACGACCGTGAAGGGTTACGGTTTATTGATTGATATAGGCATAGCCATGAAACTCTCTTCAGCGCTTCTAATGACAGTGACATATTACATAGCATATTCTTCTCAACATCTTAACTAGAAATCTGTGTACCCATACAAATAGAAAATACATTTCTTTTTAGATTAATGGGTCTATATTGTTACATATGGTATGCATGGCCTATTCTTCTTCTTCTGCGTTCATTCTCTTATAACCACAACGAATAAATCGTGAGATTTCCGCCGGCGAGAGCGAAGTACGTTGTGCCACAAGTTCCACAATTGAACTGTGTTATTTGTACATAGATTGGCTCACTTTGTGGTCTAGACATCCGAGGTCCAGCACATCCGTTTTTGTCATGCCTTTAATTCGGGTAGTAGGCTTCCCTAGCCCGTGACAGCCTGCCTATCTGTCGACAGTCACGTGGGAGCGTAGTCAGGGCCGGCCCTAACAATTGAGGGGCCCAATGCGAAACGGATTGCACGGGGCTCAGTCTGGGAAGAGGATAATAAAACAAAATTCTAATATGAATTTATGGGCCTATGAAGTGCCGGGCCCATTGCGGCCGCATAGGTTGCAATGGCCTAAGACCGGCCCTGTGCGTAGTGACTCCTCGCCAAGATGATTTTCGTTCACGTCTATCTCGCACGAGGTGTTCCGCCGTCTGTGAACCTGCCTGTGTAATTCGACGTTCTGTGCCTATCGGATGCTGAAACTTTTCTCATCCACGAGAAGAGTTGGACCATGGCGCTTTCGTCTTCTAAGCCGAGGTGTCGTTCACCGACATCGTGAACCCCTCGCCCAATTCCGAGTCTCACACCACGACATGACCTATAATGGTACACATGGCATACAATGGTGTCTAGGCGTATCTTCACTGATGTACTTATTCTGCTCTCCCATATGGTTTTTAATCTGGGCATTGCAGCCGTGGCTATTTCAAGTCTAATTTTCAAGCGTTGACTGCAACGGATCTCCATCTTCTATCTCTTTCACAGGGTTTCTATCTCTTTCACAGGGTTTCTATCTCTTTCACTAGGTTTCTATCTCTTTCACAGGGTTTCTATCTCTTCCACAGGGTTTCTATCTCTTTCACGAGGTTTCTATCTCTTCCACATGGATTCTATCTCTTTCACAAGGTTTCTATCTCTTTCACAGGGTTTCTATCTCTTTCACAAGGTTTCCCTCTCTTTCACGAGGTTTCTATCTCTTTCACAGGGTTTCTATCTCTTTCACAAGGTTTCTACCTCTTTCACATGGTTGTCATTTTAAATATCTGGCTCATGATTAAGTTGAATATGACAGGCCGAATGGTGCAGATATCTCAACAATGTTCTAGACCATGACACATGCATTCCGTTCTCTAGACTACATTTTACCAATTGATTTTGAGAAAGAATGCAAAAAACAAAATATTTGGCAATTTTTTGCCTATTTTGAAAGCATATCTACTTTCACATATAATCTTGTTTAAATTTATCTAAAAATGTACTTATGTAAAACACATGTTTTTAGAATGGTCCACTTAGACATGATGAACTATCACTAAAACTAGGGTGTTATGATGTAAACAAAAAAAACCTACAAATTACAATACACAAAACATTTTCAACATTTATATCAAAAGGCTGATCATGTTTTCGTGTTTAAAATATCATTCAAAGCCTCCAAGTAAAAATCGATAAAGCAGCATCTTAATAAAACTGGCTTGTTTATTTGTGTGGTCTTTGTTCATTTTTTTGCTTCTTTCATAAGCCTCTATTGAAGCCATATCTCTCCACATCTAAAGGGGTTCTACATTTGTAGAAACAACTTGTAAACTACTTGTAGAAAACTGGCAACCAAACTACAGAATAAAACAAAAGTCAGTCCTGAGCCATGTCGATGAAATAAAAGGTAGCTATTACCTCCCAGACAAGAACTGCAAAGAGTAGAAAAATGTTTATCACCACATGCAGGTTTTAAATTGCTGGAAATCAAGACACAATTAAGAAATAATGCACCGAAAAGGTCCAACCCAGTAAGTTTTATGAAAGCAACACAGAAAACAATAGATAACTACCCAGACCAATGGATTCACGTCTATACTGATGGGTCTGCTTTCAAAACTACCATCAAAGCAGGTTATGGTGTCTATATAGAATATCCAGAAAAAACATCTGATGCCTGTGATGCCTGTGGGGAGATATGTTCCAACTATGAAGCCGAAATAACAGCACTAGAAGTTGCATTGTACCACCTGAAGACCATATCACCTGAAGCCTTTCCATCAAAAGTTCAAAACATTGTTATTTTCACAGATTCTATGTTCGCTCTTCAAGCACTAGAATGTGATGGACATTGTAAGCCTGAGCTAGTGGAAATATATCACCATGCCAACCAGCTACTTACATTGTTATGCAGTGGATATCTGGCCACTCAAACACATCTGGCAATGACAAGGCAGACAGACTAGCAAAGATGGGAGCTCAACAAGAACAGCCATATACATAAACAACCATGCACACAGTTAAAATGATGCTGAAATCTGCGACTAAAGAAAATTGGGTGAACAGATGGGCTATGGGAAACACTGGGAGGGAAATCTATAAATATATGACCAGCCCAAATCCTAAAGATAACATCAACCTCCTGGGAAGAAAAGACTAGAGTATCATCTTCCGACTGCACACCACACAACATGTACAGCTTAACAATCACCTGAACAGAATACAACCACAACACACAATCCAGAGTGCTCACTGTGCACTCATCCCTATGAAAATGTTGACCGCAACCTTTTTAAATGCACAGCACTGGATGACATCAGGAAAATGCTTCTCCCTCCAGGGCTAGATAAATGGATCCCATTATTTGAAACAAAACAACAGGTCACAAACACATGCATATATCACACAATGGCATTGGGTCATAGGGCATGAGCCCATGAACCGCTGGATCAGAAACCAACCAACCAACCAATAAAACTTGCCTAGGAAAGAAATCGTGTGAAACATAGACACTATGCATTTTGGCAATTTAATTAATTTGAGGGTCTCCTTGTTCATATGAAATTTTGCACTGGCCAGCTTTTCGACCATCTGTAAAGATGCAAAAAGCTGTAATTTTGTATGTTTTCTTCTAACTATATCAAGACCTTGTTTTAGTTATTCGGGTAGAGGGTAACTTTGTTTCATAAAATTGGGTCGCAGATCAGTTTGTTTCTATAAAATGGGTTCATGACTCAAAAATATTTCAGAATCAGAGCGATTGATGTAGAAGAAATCTCTTATTTCTGAGACATGTCTCTAAATCTGGACAATCATTCTTTGATATAATTCTGTCATTCATTGTGGATTAAAAAAATGACAAAGTATTTCATATAATCTTCAACAATTTTATTTACATTAAATATCTATTCTATTTATAAACCTGCACCCATCAGGGTCATAAGGGTACCACATTGAAATCTTTAGCACACAGACCCCCAAGGGGTGAAAATTATTGAGACTAATGGGAATCGAACCAGGCCCATTCTAGTGGCATCAAATCACCATGCAGGGTATGGTTTTAACAATACATTTGCGTGAAATGAGATGTTTGAGAAAAGTTAAAAATTTCAAACATTGAGACCAACGGAGAAATGAAGATATCAGAGAAGAAATAAAAACCATCTCAAAACTACATTGAGAGACAGCAAACAAGGTGGTTTAGTCACATCATTAGAATGGAACCAAAGCAACCAGCACTTTGTGCATACAACATCTGAAGATCGGGCTAGAGGGAACAAGGAAGACCAAGAATTAGATGGATGGAGACAATCAAAGAAACCTTAAAGAGACACGTGCTGACAATAGCCAAAGTCTGACAACTCCAACTTCACCCACAACATTTAACAACACAAATGGAGGATCCATGTAATAGGACAGCACAGTACACCCCATAAGCTTCCTCTCTGGGCACCCCAATCATGAAGCCCTGATTGTTTCCATTCATGGGCAGTAGGGTTAGTAAAGCATCAAGAGGTTTCAGCAGCTCTAGCTAATATTTTTCTTTTCCACTCTTCATATTCCACTACTGAAGTCATTTGTTGATGCTTATTTGCAGTCTGTTCTACTGTCTGTCTTTTTTATCTCTCATCATCTGAAAATTAGAAAAGTTAAAAAAAGGGTTCAAAAGTTGTAGAGGATTGACTTCACTGTACTCGGTTTCCCATATATACTCATCACTCTCAACAAAGTGGTACGCCGCCTGCCAAGAGTACCACTCATAGCATGTTACTCCATAGCTTCAAGTGATAACCCACAGGGATCTCTGAAAAAATCCACTTTATACACAAAATGACATGAGCCAGATTCGAACTCATGACCTCTTGAACTCAAGGCGAACAGCTTAACCCCATTACACTAGGGAGATCCCCCTGAAAATTAGAAAGTTGTTACAAATCTTCAAATTAATAATATTGACTTTAATTAATGATTTATTTGGGTCAGTACGCATCACAGCCAGCCCCTTGTCATGGATATGAAGATTTAGTCACCCCCAGTATGTTGACGGGATCTTAAAGTGTTGCGCAGAATAGCAAAACTATGACCTGTCATGTATGTTGTTAAAGATGAATAAGGAAATTTAGGGTTGGATTGACCCATCCCATAGAATACTAAAGTAACCCAGAAGTCATTCAGAAGTTGGAATGTGTTGCAGAAAGACGAGAAATCGCAGATAAGCTGTAAACCACACATAATGAACTCAGTTCTCTAGACTCATTCTTTGACATGGCTTTATGGTCACTTTGACCCATTTGATAGGATAGAAAAGTACACCCCTAAAGCTCCTTATCTGTCTCTTACAACATGCATAGCATGTCACAAGGTTGCTATACCTTGATCCCCTTTTGGGCATCAGCAGATCAATAGAATAATGTCAAGTCTGTCCTTGTCTGGATCGCGTGCCTATGTAATAGTTCGTCTATAAGCAGAAAATAGAATGAACTCAGAAATTATGCACAGGTTCATTGAAAGTTTGTTATGGTGTACACAGTTTTCATGTAGTCAATAATTTTACATCACTTGCAGAGTGTGTCTTCACAAATTACAAAAATTGCTAATGTTAGTGAAATTATGCCATGATTTAATGAGAAGGGATAATGCTAGAGTTTGGAGGGGAGAGGTGTTAGGCACAGTGTTAAAACTAATTCTGAGGAGCACAGTAACCTAATTGATAGTGAGCTTGCTTGCTATCTTGGATTGCAGCATACCAGGTTCGAAACCTTGTCCGGACAAACAAAAATTCCTGTTGTGATTTCTCGCTGGACACGACCACTCTTCCTGTCGACTCAGCTGTAATAGGGTACCTGACGCATAAGTTAGGGGAGGTAAAGACAGTAAGATAGGAAACTGGCCACCCCAATTAAAAGCTGCTGTGGCTTAGTGCATAAGTTATATTCATCCGTGACATCAGGTGGATGCCATGGGGCCTACCTTTACCTACAACTAATTCTACTTCTATCCCTACCCCCTCCTGCTGTGTTTCAAAAACTGTGTTCTTCCTATTTTTGTTAATTATTTCCCTGGCTTTAAACTACTAAACAATTGCATTCTGCAATGCCACAAACTATTAAAAAATTATGACCAGACAATTCTTTAAAAACTATGAGCGCTGTAAACATTGGTAGGCACACGTTCCAGGCATGATCCGCTACTTCTTCTTCTGCATTCATTCTCAAACTCTTGTAAAATAGCAGGATGTATTCTGGAGAACAGAATCTGCCAAATCAAGGTTTACAGCTATCTGAGATATCTGCTTCTTTCAGTACAACAAACCAAATTTAGTACAGCTTTGTGGGTCACTGATGTCACATGGGTCCATTCATTATTCGTGGTTTAAATAAAGATTACTCCCATGGTTAAACCAGACATGAGAAAGTTGGATACCAGGGCTCAAACTCTGGGAAGGTGCCATATTAATTTAGCAAGTATTGTCGAGGACCATCTTCAGGCGGTTTCTGGTCTTTTTCTTCATTCCAAAACTTCCAATTGATATCTCTTGCAGCAGAACAATGGTCCTATTAGATTTCCAGCAGAATTTAGTCCAGAGAATGAAAATTCTCTGCGTTGAGTCGCTGTTTTATTTACACCAATAATACAACACATCCATCTTCGATTGGGGTTTCTGGTCAACCACTGACTAGACAAATGAGCACTTATCTTATGGGAAACCGTGTGTTGTGACACTGGTTCATAACTCATATTACCTTTACCTTTTACAGTTGATCCCAAATCGTCATTATCGACTATGACAGGATGATCATGCAGTCTCCGGATTACATCCTGCTAATATGCAGGAGTTTAAGAACGAACACAGAAGAAGAGTGCCCAAAGAGCACTAGAATGGATTCATCAAACTCTGTGGTCTGTATCAAAAGGTGAAAAAAACATCTGCCAACTGGGTCAGATGGTCTGCCAAAATTAATTAACATCTTTCTGTAGATATCCGTCTCTATAGGCCAGCATTCCTCCTTTAACTGGTTTAGTGAAATGCAGTCTTGCAGGATATGTTCCATTGTCTGCCCACATGGACACAGATGTAATGTTACCAGTCTTGGATGAATATATAGTATAAGAAATATAACAAAATAGAGGACAACAAATACACTTCTTCTTCTTCTTCTTTCGTTCACTTGAAACATGTCTATATCTGTAATTCTGTCTCCTTAATAAAACTCACTGTCTTTTGTAGTTCATACAGTGTCCCATAGAGTTTTGATTCCAGTGTTGTTTCCTCTGGCCAATATGTCTGCCTCAGCGTTTCATGCTCAGAACACTCTTGAAGTATATGTTTGGCACTCTGTGCTGCCTGTCCACATGTACACATGGCCGTGTTGCCAATCTTGAACTTTGTATACATGTGACTGCGGAGTCGGTTGTGTCCTGTTCTGAGACGTAGAATTATAACTTGTTCTGAACTGTTCATATTGTGATAGTCATCTTGTGTTGGTGTTTGTGGCTTTCTTATTGACTTTATCATCTGTTTTTTCTGATGGTAGGTGATTGGTATATCTGGTTGGTCTTCGGCAGCACCTTCCTTAGCCAGTTGGTCTGCTTTTTCATTTCCTGGTATTCCACAGTGAGAGGGTATCCACTGCATGGTTACCCTATACTGGTAAGACAATTCGCTAAGTAGTTTTTTTAAGTCTGTTAGTTTTCCAGACTGGAGAGCTTGAAGCACTGACCTTGCATCTGTCAGGAATACCACAGGCTGTAGGTCAGAGTTGGAGTTCAGCAGTTTTTTAGCTGCCACACTAATTGCCTGGATTTCTGCATCATAATTATTGCAGAATTTTCCTGTCGGTGTTCTGATTGTATCTCTAGGCTTGTGTGGATATTCTATATATACACCTGCACCTCCATACACTGATACACTGATACACAAATACACTGATATTGTTACTACCTTGAATTTGAGCTTCTACGACCTCCAATAAACTCCTCTTTGTACTTTTTATTTGTGGACTTTTGTCTGTGGATTGATGATTTATTCATTACAGACATTTAACATTTACTTTAATAATACAAAAAGGGTCATAGAATAGAAGAAGAGATCAAACATTTCAAAAGATGTAGAGTTTCAGTTTTACTTACATCAAATATTGACAGACAGTTAATCCGTAGTAATAAATGAATAGGCAAAAAAGATTCTGGCAAGGACCTTCTTCGCCCTTGTTGCCCGGCCTGAAAGGGGAGAAAATAATAGTGAAACTTTTTCATGTCATGCATGTTGTAAGAGGTGACTCAGGCTTTTAGGGGGTGGAGTTGGCTGTCACATCCCTTACAGGGTCAAATGACACAGAAACCTTGCTAAAGTCAAATGTGTCAGGACCAATGGCCAAGATATCACAGCCAAGCTGCAAGCCATGATACGGTGCATTTAATTCTCCAGACTACATCCTGTTAATCTGAAGGAGTTTGAAAAAGAACACAGAAGAAAAGGGCCTCCTTAATATGATACTGGAGAAATTATGATGGTTGCACAGAACAGAGAGTAGCAGTGCTTGATGATGGTTGCACAGAACAGAGAGTAGCAGTGCTTAATGATGTTCTGCTAAAGAAATATCACATTAAAGAAGCTATTGCTTAATCCATGTTATTGTACTTCAAGGCAAACCCACAATTCTACATCTCCCGGAGAAGATGTCAAAGAATATGCATGCTGATAGTCCCCATGGCTAGCTAGCTGGATAAACACTCTTAATTATACTCGACGTGTTCTCAGTTCTATTTATACCATAAATAATATTAAATTGCCGCCCATTGTTACCAAGGTCTGAGAGGAAAGTTACGAAAAGCAACATTGTTTACCTTCCATGCATGCTGTAAGAGGTGACTCCATGTGTTACCGAGGTCTGAGAGGAAAGTTAAGAACAGCAACATTGTTTAACTTCCATGCATGTTGTAAGAGGTGACTAAGGAGGTTATGGGATGGAGTTGGCTGTCCCATTCCATATAGGGTCAACATGACTCAAAGCTATGCTAAAGTCATATGTGTTAGACCGAAAGGCGCAGATATTGCATCATTGCTGTAAACCATGACAAAAGACATTTCGTTCTCTGGACTACATCCTGCTAATTTGGAGGAGTTTGAGAATGAACGAAGAAGAACAAGATACTGAATTGCCTTGGATGCAGCATGGATACCTCCTGGATACCTCATCTATCCCAGTGTCCACTTCAGCAAGTGACCACAAACTTCAGTACATCACCAGTGTTTATCTTAAATTCACAGATACAAGTCTGTGTGCTCTCTTATTACTACGAATATCAGCACACCCAGGCAATAGATCAATGTGATACCCAGAAGTTTAGAAATAGTTATAGTTTTGACAATGGATGTTCTGAATATTTTGTTCATTTGCATATTGTCAAAAGGAGTAGGTATCACAGACAAGTTGTAAACCATGAAGCATTAAAGACTTATAGTATTGACTTTAACCCCAATCATCATAATTGAAGCAATTATTCTGTATTTCCCATCGTGCTCCATGAGAACTCTCAATATCAATAGTTATAATAAACCCCAAGCCAGATTTTTCTCATATTTTCAGATAAATCAAAAATCACGGGACTTACCAGTTCAACAAATAACATCTCAGTAAACAACAAAACACTGGAAAAAGTCTCCAACTTTAATTACTTGGGTAACCAAATGTTTGTTGATGGAGACTCAATGAAAGAAATAAATAAACGCATAGCAGTTGCAGCTAGCACATTTACCAAACTAATATCTGAAAGTCAAAAGATCTAGCAAGAAACACCAAGCTAAAGCTATTCAACTCCTATATTGTCTCAGTATTAACATATGAAAGAGAAAGCTGGAAATCAACTCAAGCAACAGATCAAAAATTAAACAGCTTTGAAAATAAATGTCTCCGGAAACTGATGAACATAAAATGGAGCGATTTCGTCACAAATAGTGATTTAAGAAAGAAAGCACACCAAGAATATGTTTCAAACATCATAAGAAAACACAGATGGAAATACCTCGGTTATGTTTTAAGACTAGATGAAAAGAGAATAAACCAACAAGCCCTTACATGGACGCCTGAGGGTAAAATAAAACAAGAAAGGAGTACAGCAAACCTAAAAAAAACACCATGCTTAAAGAAGGGGAAATAACAGGCTGCAGGACCATACAAGAACTAAAACTACAGGCAGCGGACCGCAACACATGGAGAATCAAAACCTCTGTCCTATGTGCCGACTGTGGTATGAAAGGAACATATTTTTCACCACCATGGAGAGATCCATCTGGGAACACAATATCATCCTTCCCAGCTTTATTTGATATCAGCTGATTCATTTAAAGGTCTGCTTTTCCATTGTTTCATTTTCTCCATTATTTGTCAAGATTCTGTCTGTATTCATCAATCATGTATGTGTAGTACAACATTACCACACATGGATAAGATCGATAATATGTACTGACTGTAGTAAAACTGAAATCCATCCGGCAAAGCTTGGAACATCGCAATGAAGTTTTGCTAATCACTGGAAACACATATGAAAACACACAAACTGATGTTTCAAACAAAAAGCCTTTATCAAGACACACAGAAAAAAACCATGGGTAAGAATGGCACTAGTGTATATACACATACACACGGATAAGCATGGCAGCCAATTCTCCCACACCACAAAGAAATTCTGCAACCTCTCCAATATCAATTGACTGACTGTTTTCTATATTGGTGGTCGTTCCATAGATTGTCTTATTGAGTTACAATATTCTGTTTACACTTGACCCATACCATCTGAACAATCTGCAATCTACATATAGTGGGTACAATGATAGGTCTGACAACTAGGTCAGATGGTCTGCCAAATTAACTAACAGCTTTCTGTGAATATCCATCTCTGTGGGTCAGTGTTCCTCCTTTAACTGGTTTAATGAAATGTAGTCTTGCAGGATATGTTCTGCTGTCTGTCCACATAGACACAGAGGTAATGTCACCAGTCTTGAATGAATATATAGTATATGAAATATAATTGTTGTAGTGTGACAAGTATGTCAACAACAATATATTCATGTGATCAAATAAACATGAAAAATGAGACAACATCATTACCAAGTGTTTGAGGTACATGTTTATTCAACTGGATAATCAGTCTGTCTATAGTTGCTTTCCTGACTCCACTTTGTTCTTTAAGTTTGAATAAGTCAATTTTAAGCTTCAGTGTCCTGTTTTGAGAAAGAACACAACTTTGTTAGCTAGTAGATAGTCATGTGAACTAGAAAACAGATGTGTGAGCATATATGACATGTGTGAACTAGAAGACAGTTGTGTGCGCTAAGACAAACATTGATCTAGAAGACAGTTGTGTGTGCTAAGACAAACATTGATCTAGAAGACAGATGTGTGAGCTAGAAGACATATGTGTGAACAAGAAGACAGATGTGTGAGCTAGAAGACAGTTGTGTGTGCTAAGACAAACATTGATCTAGAAGACAGATGTGTGAGCTAGAAGACATGTGTGAACTAGAAAACAGATGTGTGAGCTAGAAGACAGTTGTGTGCGCTAAAACAAACGTTGAACTAGAAGACATATGTCTTGCCTTTGCTAATACAAATATTGGTACAATACAAGAATCAGTGGACAGTTTTCTACGGAACACATAGCTAACATAATTAGAAGGAATAAAATTCCTAAAAGTCGCATATACAGACTATTCGACATGTTGCGTACTGAGTGAGAGGTGGATGGCCAGTTCATTGCGCGCAAATCGCTAGATCTGTAATTTAAGTTATGACTTTTTAAGTTTCCGAGATAGTGCAATAGCACATGAAATTAAAAAGTTGGTATGTTGTCACGTGATTTGTTCACAGATTCTTGTATTGAACCCAAATATATATAATTTCTGTGGTATTTAATTATATTTAATAGTTTCATAATTTATTTTCCTTTTAATTATGCTAAATTGCTGCCATTTTTAAGGTTAATTAGTTCTGCGTGCACCTAAAAATTATAGAAATAGGATCAACAGACGCGTCTCGCCTTTCCCAACACAAATTTATATAATTTCTGTGGTATGAAATGATATTCAATAGTTTGATAATTTATTTTCAATTTAATTATACTAATTTGCTGCCATTTTTAATATTAATTAGTTCTGCGATAATTCAGGCAGAAAAGTTTCAGTGTATGCCAAGTCATCCAATGAAGGAAAGATTCCAAAATCTAGCAATGAGGCGACTGAAAAGAAGCAGCTTTATCCATCAAGCTAAATGACTCCGCAGACAACTTGCAGACCTACCTGAAGTTGACAGCCCCTTAAGGCTTGTACCAGAACAAACCCCGTGGAGTGAAAGGCATGGAATGCTAATATACATTCAGACCCATGTGAAAGGAATACTAAGCGAGGACGAACAGAACAGTGTGCAGCGAAGGACAGTCACCCTCAGTTTCCTGGATGAGGAATATCCACAAGATATACGGGTCAGAGTATACACAGATGGGTCAGCACAGAATGCCGTGAGGAATGGAGGTGCAGGTGTATATATAGAATATCCACACAAGCCTAGAGATACAATCAGAACACCAACAGGAAAATTCTGCAATAATTATGATGCAGAAATCCAGGCAATTAGTGTGGCAGCTAAAAAACTGCTGAGCTCCAACTCTGACTTACAGCCTGTGGTATTCCTGACAGATGCAAGGTCAGTGCTTCAAGCTCTCCAGTCTGGACAACTAACAGACTTGAAAAAACTACTTAGCGAATTGTCTTACCAGTATAGGGTAACCATGCAGTGGATACCCTCTCACTGTGGAATACCAGGAAATGAAAAAGCAAACCAACTGGCTAAGGAAGGTGCTGCCGAAGACCAACCAGATATACCAATCACCTACCATCAGAAAAAACAGATGATCAAGTCAATAAGAAAGCCACAAACACCAACACAAGATGACTATCACATTATGGACAGATCAGAACAAGTTATAATTCTACGTCTCAGAACAGGACACAACCGACTCCACAGTCACATGTATACAAAGTTCAAGATTGGCAACACGGCTATGTGTACATGTGGACAGGCAGCACAGAGTGCCAAACATATACTTCAAGAGTGTTCTGAGCATGAAACACTGAGACAGACATATTGGCCAGAGGAAACAACACTAGAATCAAAGCTCTATGGGCCACTGTATGAACTACAAAAGACAGTGAGTTTTATTAAGGAGACAGAATTACAGATATAGACATGTTTCAAGTGAACGAAAGAAGAAGAATTAGTTCAGCGCACACATAAAAATTATAGCAATAATTTCATCAGATGTGTCTTGCCTTTGCGATCACAAATATATATAATTTCTGTGGTATTTAATAATATTCAATAGTAGGATAATTTATTTTCATTTTATTTATGCTAATTTGCTGTCATTTTTAATATTAATTAGTTCTACGTGCATCTAAAAATTATAGAAATAGGATCAACAGATACGTCTTGCCTTTGCCAACACAAATATATATAATTTCTGTGGTATTTAATTATTTTCAATAGTTTGATAATTTATTTTCATTTTAATTATGCTACTTTTCTGCCATTTTTAATATTGATTAGTTCAGCGCACACCTAAAAATTATAGAAATAGGATCAACAGATGCGTCTTGCCTTTGTCAACATAAATATATATAATTTCTGTGGTATTTAATTATATTCAATAGTTTGATAATTTTTTTTCACTTTAAATATACAAATTTGCTGCCCTTTTTGGTTCTTTCCTAGTACACGGGTGCCGGATGTCACACTTTCCAATATACCGACTTCATGTTTTTAATAATCTATTCCGGTTTCTAGTTTTTAACGTACCAGTTGCGGCAACTTGTTGCCAATTTAGCAGATTTCCGCTCAATTGAGCCAGGGTTTGACCCTAGCCGTATGAAAAAATGTGCATGCCGCAAGAGCGGAAAACATTCGGCCTATGTCGCGAAATTTAATGTTGGCAAAATTTAAACATGACCAAACTAGTTAAGTTACCTGTAGTAAAATGTTTGACAGGGTTTGACCCTAGCCGTATGAAAAAATGAATAACTTATAATAAATATAATTTCCTGCTATAACTGTAATCACCGTTCACCGTCTGCTACAACTAATTTTCGGTACTAGTTTTATACTTGACTTATATTTCGCTACACATTCCGTAAAAGCTCCGACAGCTTCGTTAAATTACTGGCACCCGTGTACTAGGAAAGAACCGATAAGTTATTTTAATTATGCTAATTTGCTGCCGTTTTTAATATTAATTAGTTCTACACACGCCTAAAAATTATAGAAATAGGATCAACAGATGCGTCTCGCCTTTCCCAACACAAATATATATAATTTCTGTAGTTTTTAATTATATTCAATAGTTTGATAATTTATTTTCATTTTAATTATGCTAATTTGCTGTCATTTTTAATAGTAATTAGTTATGATCGCACCTAAAAATTATAAAAATAGGATCAACAGAGGCGTCTTGCCTTTTGCCAACACAAATATATATAATTTCTGTTTTATTTAATTATATTCAAGTTTCTTCTTCTTCTTCAGCTTTCATTCTCAAACTCCCATTGGATCTCTCTTGTAGCAGGACTACTAGATCTCCAGTAGGATGTAGTCCAGAGAATGGAATGCGTTGTGTCGCTGTTTTATTTGCGCCAATGATTCAATTGTTTGATAATTTATTTTCATTTGAATTATGCTCATTTTCTGCCATTTTTAATATTATTTAGTTCTGTGAGCGCCTAAAAATTATAGAAATAGGATCAACAGTTGCGTCTTGCTTTTGCCAACACAAATATATATAATTTCTGTTGTATTTAAATTATATTCAATAGTTTGATAATTTTCATTTAAATTATGCTAATTTGCTGCCATTTTTAATATTACTTAGTTCTGCGCGCACCTAAAGAGTAGAGAAATTGGATCAACACATGCGTCTTGCCTTTGCCAACACAAATATATATAATTTCTGTTGTATTTAATTATGTTCAATAGTTTGATAATTTATTTTCATTTTAATTATGCTACTTTGCTGCCATTTTTAATATTACTTAGTTCTGCGCACCAAAAGAGTATAGAAATAGGATCAACAGATGCGTCTTGCCTTTGCCAACACAGATATATATAATTTCTGTTTTATTTAATTATATTAAATAGTTTGATAATTTATTTTCATTTTAATTATGCTCATTTGCTGCCATTTTTAATATTAGTTAGTTCTGCGCTCACCTAAAAATTATAGAAATAGGATCAACAGTTGCGTCTTTCCTTTGCCAACACAATATAATGTCTGTGGGATTTAATTAAATACTTATAAATACCTAAAAATTACAGAAATGGGAACAATTTTGAATAGATGTGTCGGCATGTGTCTTGTCTTCATGAACAAAAAAATGTAGTTTGTGGGTTGTAATACTTGTATTATTTAAAATAGCAAAGATAATTGAGAAATTATCTGCTTAGCTACATTTTGTGGTCACAAGTTTTAATTATATTTTCCTATATTTATATGTTTCATGTAAAATATTTTGATGTGAAATTAATTCGAAAAAAATACGTTATCTTTTTTTCAGGGTTGATGTACAGACGTGATTGAGGTATCGTTGACTTGCATTTTTAAGGGCTATTTAACTATATTATTTGTAATTATGTAGCACAAATCTGTAAATTCTGTACTAGCATCTAACTAGTATGTATATAGTATATAGTAGTGCAGTCTATAACAAATTATGTTATGACAAATAACAGAAGATTTCCCAGTGTCATTAAAATTTGCTTTAGATCTTCTTTGTCGAATTAAATAAGCTTGAACGAATCATGATGTAAATATGGAAATCCTTGAATTCATTGCAGTAACACAGATATTTAATTTCTACGATATTAATGTGTTAAAGATCAACCAGTTCTTGATTTAGCAAAACAAAAACGTACCTGCATTATTTGAACCGGAAGTTATAGATAGTAGCATTTATTTACCAAGGGACATAGCCGGGCATACACTCCAAAATCAAGGGTGGTAATAAGTATGAGATATTAATAAATCATCAACACACACAAATTTTGATCTGACAATTGGCAATATCATTTAAATGAACAACTCAAATTTATTTTGCGAGATTGTATGTAACTTTTCCCCGTTCTCCTATTTATAAAAACGTTTTTTTAAAGCAATATGCGCGACATTCTTCCCTCACTGTTGTCATGGGTAACAAAATGTGTGGCACATAAGCGTATGAAGTTTAAGGTATAATGTCCGTATCAGGTTCAAGTTCCCCGCGGAACTTTATACAAAAGTTGGCTCTTGACTTTGTATGGGAACTAGTGTCAGTAGTCCGTTCACATGTCTTAGACTCCACCGCGGGGTCAAGGTTCAGCCAGTGTCGAGTCAGCTCGCTCGTCACAGTACCGCTTGGGATCTAGGCTGGTTCCTCCCCATATGACATGTTAAGACAGGACGAAGTCACCGGGGTGAAGTTTTCGGTCGTACGGAATGTTAACAGCATAAACGTGCTCAGCTGAGTGGTGAGCTATACTCAGCGTCCGAGTGGCTTTCGATGTCGGCGCCTGCTATGTCATACCGCCTCGAGAGAGGATTACGGGGGTATAGGAGAGCTGCTTAGAAAGTGCTTCACTCGACTTTTTTGTCATGAAATAACTTTGTAACTACTTAAATTTTAGTATTATTTGTATTTACACCCAAACATTTAAACATATTTTTGTGCTTCGCTCTACTTTTTTGTCATTTTTTTTACTATTGTAATTACCTCTGTGATTAAAAACAAATGTTCAGTCAAATTATTTCATTTATTTTATTGTAAAGAATACATTTTTTTTTGAAAAAAAAGAAAATATTTGGATACAGTGATAATGTATAGTTTTTAATGACTTAAATTCTTAATTGTCACATTTTACAAGAAAATGATTTTTTTTATTTCTGTGAATTATTGATTTTTTTATTAGGAACAAGTGTCACAGGACTGGGGGCATTCCTATATATGCTCTACTTGCCGTTCCGTCAGCCATCTAGAAGTGTATAAGCTCAGTATCCCAGTCAGTTGCTGATCACGCGTTCTTGTGATCTTTCCGTAGAGGGAGCACCTTCTCCCATTACATCTAGTCAATACCATTTCTGCAATTCTCTGAATATGTACATTGTCACGTTTCTGGGGGGGGGGCGGAATTGCAGTTTATGAGTTTTAAAAACTTAATGGTTGAGAGAGCATTTACTTTCAAAAATAACGCAAATTCACAATATAAAAACATATATTGTGTTGGTTGAGTTTTTTTTAATGTAAAAATGTAAACTTAAAATGTTTTGACTTGATAAATATATTTCTCACTATAATAGCGGAAATTTGTATTTGTTTATGTGAATGGCAGATATGTGTGTTAGTCACGGTCTCACGAGGATTGTCTTGGTATTATATCGCTGCGTGATACCTCGCCCGGTTGTGACGTGTCCAGGTTTCTATCAGTCTAATTATATGCATATAACAAATGTTTCACGTGTTCGAATCAACACATTTGGTAAAGCTTCGTGAAAACAAGAGAAGTGTGATCATGTTTACGAGTTTGGCACGGTTTTTGACACGGGGGCATGGTAACACTAAGCGCAGGCGATTGTAAAGGCTTAAATCTATTTATACATAGATCAGTGGTCAACACGTATTTTCTGTAGACGTATTAAATTATTTCAAAATAGTATGTGATTGTCAGGGATCTGTCAAGAGATCATCCAATGAATAAATTAGATTTCCAACACAGTTAACCTGTGTTCTTTGATATAATTAAAAAGAAAGAATATCTTTAACAATTTGTTTCTAGTGAACAATCTGAAAGCAATGGTAGTTAAATGAACTTAATTTCCAATAGAAATTGCCCTTGTGTTACCGGGCATGGATGGGAGAAGTTAATAAAAACTGCCCTTGTTTAGCCGGGACTGGAAGGAGAGCAAAGAATAGCTACACTTTTGCCTGTCAAACATTTCGTAAGCAGCAACTAAGTGGATTTTGATGTGGAGTTCATTGTTCCATGAAGGCCCATAGATAACTATTAGTGTCGTAGAGACGTTTACGATGTGGAAGGGGTTTTACCTAACACAAAACTAATGTAAAAATGGCATTCTTCCGTTGTTGTATGAAATAATTCCATCTTTTTAGTGAGAAAGGGGTGATTACCTTTTTTGTAAAAAAAAATCGTTACGGGAGGGGTTTCACCCGCCATTTTGGCTAAATTACTAGCAATAAAAAAACATTTTATGATTTCTTAAGAGTGAAAGGGAGTTAACCTCCCCCCCCCCCTTATTAATAGAAGTATAAACCATGCAAGTAGATATATTTGTCGATTTAATATTGATTGAATGATTCGGAACCACAAGAAATGGGCGCTATTAGCTCTTAATTCCTATGTGCAGTGCGGTAATTTGATTGTGAGCTTTCTTTTATACCAAGGAGTTTCAGCTCAGTGCAATGCCCATTGAATGAGTTTTCTACTCAGAGGAGGTCTATACTTGTGTAGATGACATGTTACAAGCTTCCATAAAGGAGCCTCAATATAACGGCATATCATCTACTAAGGTTTTCTGTTGCATGGGTGGTTTGTCTAGTGGGACATTTGTGGGACCCACAGATGCAACCGCATGCGTTTAATATTGAAAGTAATGGATCTTGTAGACATTTATGAATCTATAGCATTGATTTTGCTTTTCCAAATGATTGTTGGTTTTGACATATCAGCTAAATCCATCTCCAGCCTTAAGCTAAAGTCACCTTTTTGACTAGGAAATCCTGTCTTCTGGATCACTAAACCGTCAATGGAATGGGTCAGCCAACTCAACACTTAAAATTTTCTTAGTCACCACTTATGATGTGCATGTCAGGTAATAGTGCAACTAATATTAACTCCATTTTCTGGTTTCCGCACCACACGGACTGATCACTGATCTATAATATGTAGCACACTCTACACCACACAGGCTGACCACTGATCTTTCATACATAGCACAGTCTACATTATACGGGCTGATCATAAATCTACCATACACAGTTTAGTACACATTACTCGGCCTGACCACTGATCTAAAACACATATCACAGTCAACACCACGCAATGATTTTGTCTTTTCTTATAGGGCCTGATTTTGACATCTTAGCAGCAATCTTACTTTAGTGAACTGTACGAGATAGAAAAGGGGCTCTGATTACAGGAAGAAAACGTGACTATTGTGTCTTAGATAGTCACTTTGATTTAACATAATGCTTTATTTTTTTTTTAAACCCACTAATTTAATCACCATAAACAGAGAACTGGACATTTTTATTAAAGGCGGTTTTACGTTTACAATCAAAGGGAGATAATAAGAACAATTGTCAATAAATTTGTTTCAACTAATTAGTTTCTCTTTATTAGTTATCATCCCACTGTGGCATACCAGGAAATTGAAAAGGCAGACAGACTGGCAAAGGATGGAGCAACACAGGGACAAATAGACCAAGAAATCGCCTACCAAGAAAAAGGACACTCATTAAAACCATCAGGAAAGTTGATCACCCAAAAGACAATTACCACTATCTCGACAGAGCAGAACAGGTTATTACCTTTCGCCTCAGAACAGGACCCAACAGATTAAACAGGCACTTAAATAGACTGAGACTGGTCCCATCACCTCTGCGCCCTTGTGGGCAGGCAACACAGACCACTGAACATATTCTGCAAGACTGCAATACACTAAACCAGTTATGGTAAGAACACTGGCCCACGGAGATGGATATCCACATAAATATATATGGGAGCATTGAGGAGCTTTCAAATACAGCAGCATTTATTTAGAAAACAGGACTTGCTGTGTAGACATGTGAAACTGCGAACGAGAAGAGGAAGACTAATTATTGTGTCAAAAAAAGAGAAGAAATATACTCCTGCTACATCTTGAATTTAAACTCGAATTTAACAAATAGTTTGTTCTTTTTTCTGTTGCATGCATCTGTCTAAAATGTTAAAAATATTTTTATGAAAAACTCATGCGTAGGTTGACCATGATTCCTGTGTAGAAAAACTGGAAATTAGAATGATATCCCTTGTCAACCAAATAAGAACCAAATTGAGCTTATTACAAACTTGTGTGTTTCCAGTAACGACGAATGCAAAGCATGCGAAACATGGGTACTAAATAAAACATTGTCCAATATATCATCATTTAAATTAAAATTCTACAGAATAGTTCTGAGAAAACCATGGGCAGCAAGGAAAACAAACCAGGAGGTACAAAGCACAATCATCGCACAAGAGGGCTGGCTACTGAAAAGTATATTAATTGAACAACTAGCTTTTTTCGGTATGTTAAGAGACATGACGGTATGGAGATAGTGATATTTGAGGGACGATAGAAGGTAACAGGTGTAAAGGCCAACCAAGACGCCCTTGGACAGAAGACATACAGGAATGTCTGCCCTAAAGGAGGCGGTGCACCTTGCTCAAGACCGAGGAGAATTCAATACAGCCATAAGGAAGACCACGTTCTGGATAGAATATATCACGTGTTGATCCCCTTAAGGTGCTCCAATAATAAAATTGGTATGATAAAAACGTGATGTATTATATCCCGAGGCAGGTTTGGTTCAGCAACACACTCTTAAACACATACTCTTGAATTCGCGGTGACTGGATTACCAGAACACGACCTCTATTATTATAAGCTGATGGTTAAAAACGTTGAGGATACAACCAAATTGTCGCCTGAGTGTTTCCGGAGTCTTAAATTGGAGTAAAGAAAGGCGACATTGCTACCTGCCAATCATATTGTAAGAGGCGACTGAGCAGGTCTTGGGCTCGCGTTGGTTGTTTCATACCAAAAAGAGCCAAAGGGACGCAGAAGCTATGCTGAAGTAGGATCTGGAAGGCCGAAAAGCGCATATATCGCAGCTAAGATTTATGCTATAACACAATGCACTTCGTTCTCCGAACTACATAAAGCTGATCAGGAGTCTTAGAACGAACGCAGAAGAACACGAGCGAAATTGGATCATGTCCGCGGTTGAAAGAAGAGCACCATTACCATAAGAGTGCCACCAATGAAACAGTAAACCTTAATAGATGACATGCCGTTATATTGAAACTCTCTTATGGAAGCTTTGTAGCATGTCATCTATACAATTATAGACCATCTCTGAGTAGAAGTCTCTTTAAATAGGCACTGCACTAAGCCAAAAGCTGAAATCTCCTTGGTATGAAAGAAAGCTCAGAAAAACCATCCAACTGCACATAGGAAGCAAGAAATTTGGTTTGAATGTGGTGTCGCTTGGAAGAAGCAGTTTTCATGGGCAAGAAAGAATGATGGTCAATCCACTGCGTACTGGGATCGTCAGTCAGCGTGTAATGGCGGCTACACTCATGGAGAGATCTGAGCATCTATGGGCTTGTCCGGAGTGCAGTGATGATGATCCAACGACTAACTAACTAACTATAGGAAGCAAGAGTTCTCACGATTCCTGAGGATCTCAAAAACACAAACCATAATGTTACTTAAAAAAATATTAATAATAATAAAATATTGTGATACAAACAAGGTAATAATGAAACATGAAGATCACAAAACACAGATTTATTACACAGACATATTTTGATCAAAATTATTCCTTGATAACCCATATATATTTATATATATATATATATATATAAGCTTACATATGGGACTGTCTGACCATCATGTAATAATGAACATGCGCACGCACGCACACACACACGCATAGGCATGTGTGTATGTATGTGTGTGTATGTATGTGTGTGTCTTTATGTATGTGTGCGTGTGTGTATATATATATGTATGTGTATGTATGTGTGTGTGTGTGTGTGTAAGTATGTATGTATATATGAGAATAGGGAGAACGTCGCGGAAAGATAAGAAAACGAACAAAAAACTTTTAATACTTTGTATGAAAAAAAAGAACTATTAAAGAAATAAAGATAAAACAAATAATGTAGTTTGAACATATTAAAAGACAGGACATCTTATTGCAGACCTTACTGGATTGAGGGGAGGCGAGCAAGGGTGTGCAGAGATACAAGTGGGATAGAAATATCACGAGATTGACAGATTACAGTCTGGCAGAGTGCATAACCAAGGCAAAAGAAAGGGGATGTTGGAGGTCCATTGCAGCCAACTTTCATCGCGAAGATGGCACATCATGATGAAGAACGATGACTGACATGCACATAGGTGCCCAGTCTCTCCCAGCAAATGTCGGTATGCATGTTAATTGTTCCTGTGTTTCGCTGGGTAAGTATGCTCCCCATTTTACTCTGTGTGGTTCCAGCGGTACTATCTATGTTTCTTCAACGCAGAATCAGGTGCAAAGGGCAGAAACCAGAGCTAATTTTTCAGAATACTCTGGGAGTCTGTTAGAATCACCATTACCAACGCATATCAATCAAAGAGTAAAGAAATATGCAAGAAAGTGATTTTGATTGTATGGGACGTCAAATGTGTCATAATGAAAAGTTACCTGCCTCAATGCAAACGACTAAAGGCCAATGATACGTTGATCCCCATACCAAACTTACCAAACTTAAAAAGACTGACCAGAAAACGAGGGATTACTCGCACTCAAATTATGCTCTTGCTTCAAAACAATGCACCTTCCCATAAAGCATGACTTGCGTTGGAAACAGTCAACGATTTGAATATTGAAATTATTCCACACCCATCATATTCTCCAGATTTGGTTCTATATTTCTTTTTTCCTTTTAGAAAATCTTACCGGTGAAAGAAAATAATTTTGATAGTTAAGATGTCGTACTGGCTTGTCTTCTTCTTCTTCTCGTTCAGAGTTTGACATTTCTACACAGCAAGTCCTGTTTTCTTAATAAATGCTGCTGTATTTGAAAGCTCCTCAGTGCTCCCATACATCTTTCTGTGGATATCCATCTCTGTAGGCCAGTGTTCTTCCTTTAACTGGTTTAGTGTATTGCAGTCTTGCGGGATATGTTCAGCTGTCTGTGCTGCCTGCCCACAAAGGCACAGTGGTGATGGGATTAATCCTAGTCTATTTAAGTGGCTGTTTAATCTGTTGTGTCCTGTTCTGAGGCGGAAGATAATAACCTGCTCTGCTCTGTTGAGATAGTGGTAATTGTCTTTTGGGTGGTCGACTTTCCTGATGGCTTTGATGAGGGTCTTCTTTTCTTGGTAGGTGATTTCTTGGTCTTTTTGTTCCTGTGTTGCTCCATCCTTTGCCAGTCTTTACCATGCCTGGAGAAGAAGCCGCAGATGCCGGGTTAAGCTACAAAAATGAACTTTGGTTGGAAATATGCGCTTCCATGGACAGAGTGAATCAGGAGAGTTCAACAAGAATTGCACAAATGCATGAGGTTGCTGACAAGTTTGGCTTTCTTTCTCCAAAGAAACTGTTGGACGATCGAGTCGACATTGATCTTCACAACGCTCCCTTATGATGACAAGGATTAATTTTTACTCGAGAGAAAGTGACTAATGAATTTTGTCGCAGCACCTTCGGTCTTGAACTTAAAGGACCAAGGGCCTATGGAATTACTTGTCGTTATTCACAAACATCAGCTTTCCCATTCAGTACCCAACATTGTCTTTTACTGTGTATGTTCCTAACTCTAGGAGTTAGTATAGCTACACGTGAAAGAAGTTTCTCCAAACTCAAATTAATCAAAAACTATCGCAGGTAAACTATGAGCAACTTGAGATTAAACAACCTCGCAATTATGTCAATCGAACATTAGCTGGTCAATGATGTGAGCTTCGACACAGTCATTAATAACTTCGCTAGTCAAAAAGTTAGTAAAGTGAATTTGTAATTTTAAATTTACATTTTAAATATTATTTCTATCTTTGTTAAATGTGGATAAAATCGATAATATTAATAAACTTGTATAATTTTACTCGGAATTTTTAAAATCAATTTCAGGCAGGTAGGGGGGGGGGTCAAAATATTCATCGCACCGGGCTGCAATTATCCTATGCACGCCGCTGTCCAGGGGTGAGAGAAGGAAAAGTAAATTTTTTGGAAAGTCACGAAGATTACACAATCAACATCTGACCGGGACTCTTGAGTCTACATACACTGGGATGTCTGCTGGAACGGAGGGCGAAGCACTTATGGGAATGTTCCGCATGCTGTGAAGCCAATTTCTAATCAAGAATCAAGAACTAAAATCGGATGGTTCGCAGAAATGCATAGACTTGTAGATTCAGATATGCAAATAATGTTGAAAAAAAAATTGAAAGAAAAGTTGTAAATTAATGTGACTCAACATTTCTCTAAAATGTGATTTTTGTGTGAGAAAGGAGTATATTTTTACAAAAGCAATACAGAAAAAAAACTAAAGTGGCATCAATACTTAATATTTCATTGGAGAAAACTAAGTAAAGTGGTATTAACATCAATACTTAATATTTCATTGGAGAAAACTAAGTAAAGTGGTATTAACATCAATACTTAATATTTCATTGGAGAAAACTAAGTAAAGTGGTATTAACATCAATACTTAATATTTCATTGGAGAAAGCAAAGTAAAGTGGTATTAACATCAATACTTAATATTTCATTGGAGAAAACTAAGTAAAGTGGTATTAACATCAATACTTAATATTTCATTGGAGAAAGCTAAATAAAGTTAAATTAAATAAGAAAAATATACTTTGTAAAAATGAAGAAAAAAAATGTACACAATTTTTTTAAAAATTAATGCTTTTATAAATTTCATTTCATATATCATACAAATGATGCATCATCTTCAAAATCTCAAACGCATACACCAAAAAAAAACCATCTGGCTTTAAGGGAAATAACAGTTAAAATTGTGAACATTAAGCTGGCGAAGATGTATTAGTCGAAATAGTATGTTGTAAAAAAAACCCCAGAAATATGTAATATATAATTTTTTTTAAAATTATATGATATGGACCTGAGAAGGAATATTTTAATTATAACGTTTTGACCATAAGCTTACGTAAATTGCAACTCCCAGTATCGCTATAACGAAGATAAATTTATTCTCTGGCTTAAAGAGAGGTGCATCGTAACTAATGCGTAATTTTGTTTAAGAAAAAAAAAGCACATCCCTTTTCGGAAGTCACGACTTTGTTAGTATAACAAAATAAAAATGGCTTACATTTTTGGCTAGTTCGTAGATATATGAAAATTAAATTCAAAGTTCTGAATTAACATACTAAATTGACTGGGTAGTGGGGACTGGCCTAGTTCTACTATTCCAATGATCAGACTACTGAATTTAAGGGATTACATGTCTAGTCCATAAATGCCTTGAATCTCTTAGCACGAAGATCAACGTTTGTTGTTGTTTATGCTCTATAATCATATATCAAATAAGGGTCAACCATGATTTGTGGCTGTCGATATGGTCCAAGAACGATGACCACGGGCGAGGGTTTTCAGTCCTGGAATATATTGAAATCATGTACGTGGCACGGGAATTGCAATCCGAATGGCTGAGTGGTTCATGAATGGCGGCCTAAGTGCATGTTCGTAAATTACGGCAACATTTTTTTGTTAATGTTTATATTCGCCCTTTGTCAGGGATTCAGGAGCTCCCCACCTTGCTAAATTATCTCAAAAATTCTTTACCAGCACCCAATAAAAAAGGACGAAAACATACATGTTTTTTTGCACATTTTAAGAAATACGTTTCAAATTCTACAATTTAATCAGTGTATAAAAACAGTATTGTTGTCATCAACTTTTGTCATATTCTTCCTCCTCTCCTTATCAAACTTTTTTCCAGACCCCCTACCACCCATAACTGTTGACCGTAATTTAAGAACAACGCTTAAGTTCAGTGGAAGCCCTTGTATGGGTATGTACTGAGAATGTTGCGCGATTAGCGCTTCCATTAATATTTGTGGTCACATTATTGTTGTATTTTCATGTTAATTATCCCTCCTCCCTTGAACAGATGTGTCATCATCATCATCAAGTGCCGTCTCCGCAACGAAGGTTGGCTGCAACGTATCTCCAACAGATGTGTACCTGTTACTAACTACAGTTGTATATTATGCGGTTGCATCCCTTACACTATGATAATCTGCCTAACTTTCATTATATTTTAGATACTATTAGGGAAGAGGATCTCCCTTGCGTGATAAAGCCATTCGCTTTGCGCTCAAGAGATCGCATGTTTCAATTGCTCTCGCGACATCCGAGATCCTTGGGGACTATTGTTCGACTTACGTGCTGTAAGTGATATTTGAGTTGATCATAGTTGAGTTTTTGGTCATCGTCGATTACGACGGACGAACATCATCATCATCATCAAGTGATAGTCCTATTTGAGGCAGGCGGCGTGTCACTTCATTGAGAGTGAACAGTAACGTGAAGTAAAACTATATGGTAAGTGAATATTAGAAACAAATACCATTCATCATTAAGTGCCGTCTTCGCAACGAATGTTGGCTACAACAGACCTTCAAAATCCCTTGTCTTGGTGGTACACTCTTTAGACTGTAACCTCTCCATCTCGCGATGTTACTCTTCGACGTGTATCTCTGCCCTATCTCTTGCTCGTCTCCATCGACTTTACCCTCAAGTAAGGTATTCAACAAGTTGTCATGTCTTTAAATATGTGCAAAATATTTATGTGCTTAATGTTTATTTCCTTTAATAATTCCTCTTGATACGAAGTGTTGTTAGAACCACTTTGTTTTTCTTCTTTCAATGATGTTCTCCCCATTCCTCTACTTATACACACCTCATAGACATAAATTCTTGAAACTTCTTCTTCTGCGTTCATTCTCAAACTCCTGTAAATCAGCAGGATGTAACCCGGAGAACGGAATGCGTTGTGTCATGGTTTACAGCATTGCTGCGATATTTGCGCCTTTCGGCCTGACACATCCGACTTCAGCATGGCTTTGGGTCACTGACCCTATATGGGATGGGACAGCCAACTCCATCCCATAACCTCCTTAGTCGCCTTTTACAACATGCGTGGAAGGTAAACAGTGTTGCTGTTCTTTGCTCCCCTTTCGGGCCCCGGCAACACACGGGCAGATAAATCCTTGAAACAAATATAAGGAGGGTTAAATATCAGCGTTATGCGGAACAAGACACATAATCGACTTTTTAACCAAAACATCTTATCAAGATAGGAAAAAACATGCGATAGAACAAAACCAAAACAAGCTGAGACCACATGTCACCCATGTGATAACTGATTGGTCAGGAATGCACCCCCCCCCCCACACACACACACAAAAGACGACAAACATAGACGAGAACGATTAAACTGCGAGTAAATTATTGAATGGATTATACAGTACACAAGAGAAATGTAAAATAGAAAACAAAAGTATGAATCGTTCGTTGAGAGCGACGAAGCACATATGAGGTAACCTGAGCTCTGTGAGATTAATTCTCTATGCCTTTACAACCGTTTCTATATATCCATGTTTCCAAACCAAGAACGCACGCCTCATAGGAGGGCAGTTTGGAATAAGAGGGTTGTGTAAAGGGTTCTCCATTTCTCTCTCTTACGGACCCAGATTTAGCAGATAACCAAGATCCTAAAAGAACCTCCTCGTGATGCATGTTGAAAATAGAAATACAGTGGCGTATGTTATGTATCTGACCAACACTTTTTAGGTATCGTATACATGTATGTGGAGCTTGTAGATGAAATGAGAACTGCCTGCAGAGACAACCAATATCTCTGACACCACTGTTCCAATATTCAGCAGCACTGTCGACACACAGTGACGCAAGACATCCATGCATTGCTGCCCGGTCAGCCGAAATGAAAAAAACATTAAAGGAGCGATCACTGTCGATGTCCTGATATTGATAGATTTTCGTACAATACGGAGAGTACACATTGAATCTGAAAGAGGCAACACGCGCAAGAGAGCAGCTCTGTGTATGAAAACTGATAAAGCCCTACACCGAAGTCACAATATAGTCCAGTACGAGACCGGTCGGCGGAAGTGATATTCATACTCGAGAACACACAGAAGCCAAGCCTACATGTCCCAGACAATTGACCCCATTCAAAGTAGCAGTCATGACTCAGGTATTGGATACGCCAACTTGAACATGTATTCATGGGTATGGGGAAAAAACTTTGAATACAGCTCCCCATTGCACAAATAAAAAGCATAGAACAAATTCGGAGAGCACATTGTTCAAATTTATGACCGAAGCGGTCTTAATACTCGGACTCTTGACGCTGTGGGTTGACGGGAAGAAAGTGCTTGTCTTTGAGGGCATAGTAAATCTAGACTAACACGAATGTCGCCGTTGCCCAATACAGCTCATACAGAGAGAGAGAGAGAGAGAGAGAGAGAGAGACGATTGGGGTCAGTACACAAGGGCAGAGAGAGGAATGATGTCTTTCTTACACGAGATTTGTTCGCTAACTGCGAAGATGTTCGTCCGAGATGGAGCAATCGACATATTTCTATTGGTAATAAACGCATTGGCGAAGTGTCAAAACTTTAATAGCAATTTATCAGCTTAACCCGTCAAGTGTACCCACTCTGAGTGGAAGGCTTTTTCAGTAGGCATTGCACCAAGCCGAAAGCTGAAGTCTCCTGAGTATGAAAGAAAGCTCTGTAAAACTATGCCATTGCAAATAGGAAGTAAGATTAAGTTGCTCGCAATTTCTTGGGGATAGTAAACAAGTTAAAATATCGAATATGAAGGGAGAGGGTACATGGAAATTTATCTATCTATCTATAAACCCATAACCCTTCAGGGTCATATGGGTACCACATTGGATGTCTCAGCACACAGAGTCCTCCAGCGAATTCTATCCTCAGCGATGTGGATGAGTGTGGAAATATCGTGCCCTGTCCATTCCTTGATGTTGTCTGTCCATGCCTTTATTTTGCCTCCTCTACTTCTTCCACCCTCGACGGTTCCCTGCAGTATTGTTTTTGACAAGGGATCGTGCCTGCATACACATGTCCGAACCATGTTAGTTTTCGTCGTTTCACTATTGAAAGCAATGGCTCCTGAACACCTGCACATATCTCTACTTTATTTCTTACGTACACATTGGTCTTATGTTCCCTATAGGAAATTCGTAGAATTCGTTGGAAAATTATAAACTTTCCCCAATCTTGAAACATCAATCCCAATGAAAACCAAAAGACAAAAAGGCACACCGGCAAGGAAAAACTATAGCAAACCTGCACACCGGCAAGGAAAAACTATAGCTTACCTAAAATGGAATCAATGACCGTACTTTTTTAAGAATCAGGGGCCGGGGCACGGACAAAAATGTGTGTTAAGTAGGTGTCCACGGGTCGAATAGGATTGGGAAACACAGCTTTAGATACTAACGAATAACGCTGAAACTAGACATACTATCACAAACATCACTTTAGATTCTTCCCGCGATTTTCATCTTATCACATTGTGTATTCTTTGTATCTATATATAGCAAGTGAAAATAATGTGGAGGCTAAATCTCCCGCGTCCTTCCTTCTGGTGATGACATAATCTACAGGTGCCACTGTTTAGAGTGTGGATGTGTTTATGGTGTCTTCTTGCGTGTAGACATTCGAAAGATTGAGTTAGTGATAGTGAGAGCATGAGTAGCACTAGATAAAACTCATTGCTGTTGCATTTACCGATCCCATGCTTTCCGAGGACTCCATTTCAGAGCTGATGATCATTTCCAACTCTTTCGTTGAATCACACAGAACGATACGTTTGTCGGTTATTGGCGTTGATGAGATCACTGAGTCAAATTCCTCATAAAATGTATCTTTATGATAGACCTTTGTCTATAAGACCCGTGATAATACAGCCATGGGAACTCATCTGGAACCATCCTTCTAAAGTGAAGCTATTTGACTTTTTCCCAAGTTCAGAGAAAGATGGACTGATAACAAAGCTGGATATTAGTAAAATCACGGGTAACACGAGGAAGTGGCTACGATTCTTCCTACACAATCGAAAAGTAAAGGTTCTCAAGAAAGATGAAAATTGCAGAAATATACTTATAAATCACAGAGTTCGTAACAACTCATAAATTATATAATTTACAAACTGCCACAAGGTGTAATAGCCGCCATGTATGATGATACTTAGTGGTGTGGTGTGTATAAGAACATATAAAGATTGTCAACAAGAGAATACAAACGATAGCAGATAACATAGCAGCATGGGCAGAGAAATGCATGGTAAATGTGAACGCTGAAAAATTCTCAAAAACACTTTTCACGAAATAAGAACAACGCAGGGAATATCAAACTTGGAAATGTAAAAACAAATATAAAACTCATGAACAGTTGGACCTCCAGTTGAATTACTTAGTACGAGTCAGTATCGAGAATGAGAAAATTGAAGTGAGGATAGGCGTGGCCCTCAGAGAACTCCTAACAAAGATTTGAAAAAAATCACTGAATCGCCAGAATCGGAACCACCAGCCGCTATACCTTGTGAGATGTACTGAAGTGGAGATCTGAACTCTCATGGACATGTCCAGTTTGCGAAGAACATAATCATCACAGCTAATAGCTAATAATTATTCAGCATGTAAAATTATCTCTTAGAAGGTCTTGATTGCACACTGTCAACGTATATGCCTGTCACGTGAATTGATACGTGTAAGTCACAATAGTTCAAGGGAACGTGTGTGTATTCAAGTATATAGAGAACTGAGACTATTGCACTCCAGGCAGACTTATAAGTTCTCAGGTCTCTTTAACCAGATGGTGAAGAGTATGTATGCTAAGCTTTCTCGTCACCCGCTAATTTTTTATGCACCTAATGCGACCCCACGAACGCGCTTTCCTGCTCGTGTCACTCTTGATTTTAAACTCCAGTAATACATGTACTGATTCACATAGTGAATTTTCATCCTCCAATGGGCGATCCAGTATACATTTCAAGCTCTTATCGTTATCTATAGGTAAAATGTCTACCACATGTGCCTTTGAGCAAGTGTGTCAGCATGGCCATGTCCGTATACTCCAGCTCGGCCTGGACAGTAGATCTATACGAGTTCATGCTGTCGTATCAGCAGCCTGTACCAGCAACCAACCAAGGTTAAGCACAATGCGGGTTGTCATAATAGATAGACGCGGCTCGACTTACGACGTTCACAGAAACATATTTTACCGACTACTGTCATACAGTAGTTCAGTTATATCTGACAAGATCTAACATTTCATCCATTCATTCATTTTCCTTTTGCGCTGAAGTTTGCGCATAGGGCAGAGGTCAGATCTCTCCAATTATGTCTGTTCAAAGTTATTCTGTGCAGTTCTTGAATAGTATGAATATTGGTTGTTTTATTTTCTCTAAGTATTGTTCTTCTGAGTGTTTCTTTTGGTCTACCCCTAGCTCTTTTGCCTGTAGGTATCCATTCAAGAGATTGGTGGTGTATTCTGTTGGTGTTTGCGCGTAGGACATGCCCGATGTAGGACAAACAGTGTTTTCTGATAATATCTGTGATGAAATTTTGATGTGTCTCTTCTCTGATTTTATCATTCGATTTGAATTCACTCCGATGGGTAAGATCTAACATACACTACCATTATAATTCCCACCATATCCAGCTGTTTCATATACATAAATGACACTGCACCAGGACCTGTATGCATGCTGGTGGCCAGAATATGTTCTACTCATTCATTCAATATCATATCCTCATATACATCGCCAACACTGTTTACCTTCCATGCATGTCGCACAAGGCGACTAAGGAGGTTATAGGATGGAGTTGGCTGTCCCATTCCATATAGGGTCAAAGCCATGCAGAAGTCGGATGTGTCAGGCCGAAAGGCGCAGATAACGTAGCAATGCTGTAAACCATGACAACGCATTCCGTTCTCCGGACTACACCCTGCTAATTTGCAGGAGTTTGAGAACGAACGCAGAAGAAGAATAAGAATAAGAATATACATCTCCCACTATGATAGTTTCATGCTCCAGGTTGCCATTTACGGCTGGTTCGAATTTTTTTTCCCTGACAAGGCGTGGTTTCGAACCTGGCACGATGTAAACCGGTGATAGTAAACATGATGACTATCAAGTAGGCTACTGCGCTTTACTGGGTTGTTGTTGATGTGGTGTGTTTGGCACTCAACCCCCACTGATTCTCTTCTATTGTTAGTCTTTAAGATAGGGTACATTTATAAGTAAAAGTCCACGTGTCCTTATTCATCTAACAATAAATATTGTGACAGCTATTGACAGAAAAATAACTAGAGAGCAGTGTAAGAGCAGTTCATTTTGTTTGAAATCGATAATAAGTAACAACTGAAACCCTGAAATCAGACAAGTATAACTTGAAAACAGGGTAATAAATTTTAGCTAATCAATGGGAAAACGCATGATAATACACACAAATCGATGCTTCTACCAAAAGGCCTAAATCAAGAACATAACATAATACACAGCGAGTGAAGAACAGCACTTCTCAAGTTCTTAGTATAGAGCTAAACTAACTTACTTTATTCAATTCCAGGAGTTGGGAATTTTCACTCTTTCTTCCCTGTGCCAGGTGGTAATGGGCACTTGTATTATTCAGCTGTGTTGTGTCTGTATAGATGGTGTTAGTAATGGAAAGGTTTGGTAGTGATATTTGTTTCCGCGGGTCTTGTAGTGCAGAACGTTCAATAAGCTGGTGTTTTTCCTCCTCTTGTCTGCTGCAGTGGATACAGCATGGTATATGGTCTGTTGTAGTTTTTTTATATGCAGAACTACTTGTTAAGTTGTACATGTCTTTGCGGTGTAGCTCATTTAAGTAATCATGTTGATTTGGTTGGAACATGTCTGTATATAATACTCTTCCTTTTGAGCCAGTGGCACCGCAATCCACAAATTGTTGTTTATAGTTGTTGCGGATAATGTGTTTAGATGTTATAAGGTTTTTGAAATATTTTAGGTATAGCATACTGGTTCATGTTAAGCAGATGTGGCCGATTTTTACGGAAGTAATCTATAACATTATTTAAGGAAACTAACTTTCGCTAAAGGCGCATACAAAGCGGCATCCATCGATATACCCGCAATGCATTGAGATGCCCTCTTCTCCCTCGCCTGGAACACCATTGAAGAGGGGAATCTCAGTGCGTTACGCGAAGATCGAATTAGCGTTAGCAGACGACTCTCGTTTTTATCTCCGCGTCAAGGAAGCTCAATGAAATCAAATCTACTATTAAAAATATGGAATTTTATCACAGGATGAGGCCACATTTGCCCAACATGTATCGGCATACTTGCTCCCTTTTCGCCAGTTTATCAGCACTTATTCCCATTGATATCTGTGTGATCTGGTATCCACTGCAGGATAGTTTTGATGCCATAGATTGTATACTTGTAGCTAGCTTGAAGTATGTTTCTTATTATTTTCTCTGTTGTTGGATTCCAGTTATCACGGGATTATAAAGCACACAGCGAGTCTGTGAATATTACTAGGTCTCTTGGAAGCGTTGCCTTATTTGTGTATGTGGTGGTAATGTATGAGAGTGTTTATGATATTGCTGCCACCACTTCATCATAATTGCTGCAGAACTCTCCACAAGGAGCAGATAACTATATTGATGTTCTGTCGGGAATGACTATGAGAGAGCTATAACCTGTATTGCTGGAGACTTTGAAAGCTGACCCATCTGTGTATGTTTTGATCCAGTCTTTGGAGTAGGAATCGATAGTCTCCTGTGCAATGGACTTGAAGATGCTTTGGTTTGTTGCCGTGGTTACTGATTTGTCAATTAGTGCGGTGTTTATTTGTGACATTATAATGTATGCATTTGGTGGGATATTTTATAATCTTTCAGATTTCTCTATCTTCAGAAAGTTGATGTTTTTTGTTTAGTTCTTTTTCTATCTGTATCAAATGTACAAATCTGGGGGATTTGTGTATTAGTCTTGTTTTTCGTGTCCATTTGTTGCTACTTCTTTGTCCCTTGTATCTTTAAACAGTTTCTATAGTTGCCCTTTCTCTTCTAATGTCTAGAGTCTCTGTTTGCATCGATTTTACGGGTCACTGTTGATGTTTATCTCATGTCGCCAGAAATGAAGCGGAGAGCCGTCTTTGTACTCTGTCCAAGTTTGTTCAAGAGATTTTTGATGACGTCCTGCAAGGGAAGATTGTAATCCAATATGGCGTATCATATTTATGCATGTCTAAGTGTTGTCTTGTCGGCTCCCCAGGGTGTACTTGACAGTCGCTATAGCAAGTCCAACCTCCAAGATCCTTTTTTTGCGATGTTATTTAATAAATTTAATGACGACTAATATTGGAACACAGCAAAATACAACAGATCAAGAGTTTTTCACACGCTTCAAGATTACCAACAGATAGCATGCAACAAATGGCCGTGACACATATACATAACGGCTATAAAGTCAGAGGCAGACCATATAAAAGATTAATCGCAGAAATCAAAGAAGCCACAGAAACAAGCTTACAAACAGCACACATGAAGGCCATCTCCAGAGAACTCTTCCACCCCTGACGCCGCAAGACAAACAATGGCCACAGCGTACAGGTAGATACACAATTGACGGCTAGTTTCCTGTACGCAAAAAAAAAACATTGCATTGATAATGCTAGTGAATATTTTCGTGACGTCTAAAAATTGAAGAATATTAGAAAATCAATGTCCTATACAAACTATGCTTTTATTAATGAATACAATGTTAATTGTACACGTCAGCAAAGCAGACAGCAGATGAAAACATCGACCTCCACGTGTTTATGTCCTTGGTTACTGTTTGATTATGCGAGATTTGCTGCCAAAATATAGTCACACGGAGCCCACACTCTTTGACGTTTTATAACATTACAGCTGTCGCTTTTACACGATTTCATATGGGTACTATGCAAGCGTTAAATGAATGAGCACAATAAATGTTATATTTTTTGTCGGTGATAAGCAAATGATTTCAAGTCAGATTTATTTACTTGCAACACGTACACACACACACATATGTACGTACGCAAGAACATACGCACACACACATATACAGTAATATTTAAAAAATCAATTAAAATCAAGCACCGATACTTTTTCGTGTGGTAAAGTGAAACACGAAGTAATATTGTGTTTACAGATTTAAAAACAAACTGCAGAAAATTAAAACTGAAACCAAACGTAGAAAGCACAAAGAATATGAAAAAGTGTGGATTCGGTTATTTACTGATGGATGATCAATCAAAGTAGTGACTAACGACAGTGCTGGAGTATATATAAAATATAGAGACAAGGAATAAAAACATGAATCCACATATTGCAGCAACTAGAATCTTCTGCTCTAACTACTCTGCAGAAGTACAGGCACTGAGCATTGCTGCAGAAATAATTAAAAACATAACACGCCAATGTCAACAGGTGGTGTAGCTTACTGATGAAATGGCTGTGCTATGAGCTCTTGACAGCGAAAAACTGCAAGACCTGAAGGAAGCCATGCTAGAAGTGAGTATCCAAAGAAGAATAGTACTGTAGCTAATACCATTACACTTTGTCATGCAGGGGTATAAAAGGCAGATATGCTAGCAAAACATGGAGAGATACAGGAATAAAAAGATAAACCAAACCACACACCGGGAAAAGGGGTCCCCCATCAACGGTGTTAGGAAAGTCGACCACCCAAAAGGCAACTTACACTATTTCGACAGAGCTGAGCAAGTTATCGTCGTTCGCATCACACAGGACACAACATACTTAACAGTCACTTAAATAGACTAAGACTAGTTCCATCACCTCTGTGTCCATGTGGGTAGGAAGCACATACAGCGGAACACATTCTGCAAGACTGTAATACACTAAATCAGTTGATGGAGGAGCACTGGCCTACAGAGACAAACATCCACATAAATTTATTTGGGAACCTTGAGAAGCTTTCAAATACAGCAGCCTTTATCAGGAAAACCAGACTATCTGTGTAAACATGGCAAACTGTATTGGAGCCCTGAGGAGCTATCAAACACAGGGGCATTTATCAAGAAAACTTGACTTGCTGTGCAAACATGTTAATTTTCGAACGAGAAGACGAAACACAACGGAGAATTTATAGAAAAATACATATTTGCTACAGTAATAACTAATCGTAATAATAATAATAAAACCCAAATCTCGTTAGTATCATAGGTGTACCACAGATCCATCAGCACAAAAAGTGTACCAAACATACCTATCCTCATCCGTAAGGATGAGTGGAAAAATTGCGCCCAAACCATTCATTGGCGTAGTTTAGCCAAAACGTTATTTCACCACTTCTCCTCACATCTTCAACAGTATCGAGCAGGATAATTGTTGAATGTGAATCGTGTCTCGAATATATCCAAACCATGCAAGCTTACGTCATTTAACCACTGTAACTGCGTTTTCTCCTGCAAGTTTGGTTATTGTATCTGAAAAAATAAATTTGTTGTGTTTGGTTTTCTGATTGTATAAGCATATTAAATCACATCTGCATCACAAATAACAAGCAGGAGAAAATAATGGAGGCAGGTGGTACATAATAACGCACATGAGCACCACTATTTAACATAAAAATAAAAGCAAGCCCGCAGATAGCGGGGTTGGGAGCTCAAGTGCTCAACCACTCATCCTCCTATGGAGAGGGGTGTTGGGGGCGTTTACCCCCCCCCCCCCCAATAAGCTCTTTAGAAAATCAGACGATGGCTTTTATCAGTAGATACTTAGTCCAAAAAAATGTGGCTAGACCCTGCCCACCCCCTAGGATTTATCACAATAAGGTCATCAAATTTTCCATCAAGCATGAATGTACACAAGAAAACGCATGCATGACATTGTTTTTTTAATGTACTATCACCTGACATTATTTTTTTAATGTACTATCACCTCTAAGAAAAACGTATCTACCGCCCTGGATGGATGTGAATATACCACCCTGGATGGATGTGAATATACGTCCCTGGATGGATGTGAATATACCACCCAGGATGGGTGTGAATATACCACCCTGGATGGATGTGAATATACCACCCTGGATGGATGTGAATATACCACCCTGGATGGATGTGAATATACCACCCTGAATTGATGCGAATATTTCTTCATTAAAAAAACAAAAAACTATGGAATATACAATCAACAGAGCACCAGATCGGTAGCGTCAAAATGGTTGGTGGTAACTAATGGTGCAACCCAGGGGTCGGCAACCTAAGTCCCGCTTCCGGGACCCAACCCGCCAATTCTTAAACATAAATCGTAACTGCTGTTCGTCAGTGCTCCTAAAAAAAAATACAGGTGCTTATTTTGTGCCTGCTCTAGAACCACTTGACTTTAATAAATTGTATCAATTTGTCTGCACATAAATAAACATATGTAACATGTGCATTCATGTTCAAATGATACATGTTCAAGTGAAACATGTTCAAGTGAAACATGTTCAAGTGAAACATGTTCAAATGAAGCATGTTCAAATGAAGCATGTTCAATGACGCATGTTCAAGTGAAACAAGTTCAAGTGAAACACGTTCAAATGAAACACGTTCAAATGAAGCACGTTCAAATGAAGCACGCTCAAATGAAACACGCTCACTCAAATGAAACACGCTCACTCAAATGAAACACGCTCAAATGAAACACGCTCACTCAAATGAAACACGCTCACTCAAATGAAACACGCTCAAATGAAACACACTCACTCAAATGAAGCACACTCAAATGAAACACGCTCAAATGAAACACGCTCAAATGAAACACGCTCAAATGAAACACGCTCAAATGAAACACGCTCAAATGAAACACGCTCAAATGAAACACGCTCAAATGAAACACGCTCAAATGAAACACACCCACTCAAATGAAGCACACTCAAATGAAACACGCTCAAATGAAACACGCTCAAATGAAACACGCTCAAATGAAACACGCTCAAATGAAACACACTCACTCAAATGAAGCACACTCAAATGAAACACGCTCAAATGAAACACGCTCAAATGAAACACGCTCAAATGAAACACGCTCAAATGAAACACGCTCAAATGAAACACGCTCAAATGAAACACGCTCAAATGAAGCACACTCACTCAAATGAAGCACACTCAAATGAAACACGCTCAAATGAAGCACACTCAAATGAAACACGCTCACTCAAATGAAGCACGCTCAAATGAAACACGCTCAAATGAAACACGCTCACTCAAATGAAACACGCTCACTCAAAAGAAACACACTCAAATGAAACACGCTCAAATGAAACACGCTCACTCAAATGAAACACGCTCAATCAAATGAAGCACGCTCAAATGAAGCACGCTCAAATAAAGCACGCTCAAATGAAGCACGTTCAAATGAAGCATGCTCAAATAAAACATGCTCAAATGAAACATGCTCAAATAAAACATGTTCAAATATATATTCAGTAACATTAACATGGTTATTTAAGCTTTCATATTCGTGATTTGTTTTTCCTCTGGCCCGCGCCCAGTGGCTGTGTATTTCTGCATCCAGTTCGCAGATGAAAACAGGTTGCCAACATCTTGTGAAACCCCTATTTGAATCGAACCTTTTTTCCGTCTCAAAATTACTGGTCTGAGGTTCTGATTATCTCTTTAATTATTAGATAAACTTTGTGACACGACTATGTTTTGTATTTCTATAATAAAAAAAACCTATCTTGCATCCTGATGTCACCCCCTCCCGTGAGATTATTTTACATGTTACATTTACATGTATTTACTAGTTACATTTACATGTATTTACTAGTTACATTTACATGTATTTACTAGTTACATTTACATGTATTTACTATAAATACATAGATTATAGATTATAGAATAGTTCAGATTCGTTTGCCGAGATGTTAAATTATTTTTATCAAAAACGTATTGTTCATTTGGATTGATCATTTGAAGTTAGGTTTAGAATAATAATGTCGCTATAGAAATATTTTTTTATCAAAGAAATGTGATCCAGTATCAAAGATACCTTATTTAACCTATATTAAAAAAAAGTTAATCTAAATTATAAACAATCGCTGGATTATGTAGATGTTTACATCTCACAGCTGATTATTAAATATAAAGGCATGACCCTCACGGTAGAATGTGCACCGTTCTAAAAGTAGTTGTTTCCACTGTACATTTGTATAAAGCAATGTTACATATGGAAATTCCCGTTTAGCACCAAATATTATTTTTCCTGAACTTAGAATTATGTGAAATCAAAAACGGCTATTGACTCGATTTCAAGTCACAAGTCAGAGGCACGTCTCAATATTTACAGAAAGTAGGCGGTACTAAGCATATTACCTTCTGCAAGTCTATGTGAGAATGAATCTGAAAGCGAAATATTTTACTGAGCATAACATTGCTATAAAGATTTATCAATACTTCTGCAGAGAGCGTAAAAAGGGACATCTTTATTGTTCTTTATCAAATCCTGAGAAGAGAACAATGCATATTTTAGGTTTGTGTAAACGTTCATTTGATCGAATAGTGGAAGCAAGCGGATATTTATTGCCAACAAATTCACGAAAGCAAGGAAGGAAAGAAAAGATAGACAGTTTCGATAAGGACCTAGTAAAAAGAGAAATATGTAGAATGTTTGATAAAAACGAAGAAGTGACACTTAGAAAGTTGAAGATTTGGCTGAAAACTAATAACGACATTGAAATATCAAAAACTTTATTATGGAAAACTGTAAGAAATGCAGGCTTCACCTTTAGAAAGTATGCTGGTGGAAAAAACATTATTTGTGAAAAGCCACATCTGGTAGCTCTTAGAAGCAAGTATTTACGTGAAGTGAAGGGAATGCGCGAGAATGGTTATGATATTGTGTATTTAGATGAAACTTGGATCAACGCTCATCATACAAATGAAAAGGAATGGCAGTTAGCAGATGGAAGTATTAAAAGATCAGTACCAAGTAGTAAAGGGCAACGTTTGATAGTTGCACATGCAGGTAGCAGACATAATGGGTTGTTGCAGAATGCTCACCTAATTTTCATTTCAAAATCCATTGACAATAGAGACTACCACTCCGAAATGAATGGGCACATATTCGAAGACTGGATCGAAAAAAGTATTCTTCCAATATTAGATAGACCTTCTTGTCTGATAATGGACAATGCTTCATACCATAACGTAGTGAACGTAGAAGATAGAATCCCAACATCATCAAGTACAAAAGATGCAATCAAAACGTGGCTCATAAAAGAACACATACCAGTTACCGACAGGTACTTGAAACCCGAATTGCTTAACCTTGTAAAACAGACACAACGAACAAAGATATTTAAAATAGACAAGTTAATTGAAGAACATGGTCATAGATGTTTGAGACTACCTCCATATCATGCACACTTAAATCCTATATAGCAAACCATCAACCATTACTTATAAAAATTAGCCCGCTTGATTCAATACAGAAGTTCAGATATCTTGGATCAACTATTACAGACAAAATTTCCTTACATGAAGAAATATATGTACTTATTTCAAAGGCAGCGACAACATTTGTGAAACTCACACCAAGAGCATGGAACAATATCAAATTGACTCTACGAACAAAAGATATATTTTAAATTTTTTTTACACCTGCCACCATGTAAAATTTTGTGGACTCGCCTATGGGTCATCATTGCACTAGATTACTGTAAAATATTTTGTTTATGGTCGAAATAATATTTACATGGGCAAACATCAAAAGAATTCGCCGCTTTCAAATAACCGTTACAGCTAGACATCAAGTAACACATATGTTTTCGCGACATGGACATTTTAACAACGTATGCCAAAATTCATGTGAAATCATCAAGAACTTTTTGAATTATAAATCATAACATCTCGGCAAACGATTCTGAACGGACTATAGTTACATTTACATGTATTTACTAGTTACATTTACATGTATTTACTAGTTACATTTACATGTATTTACTAGTTACATTTACATGTATTTACTAGTTACATTTACATGTATTTACTAGTTACATTTACATGTATTTACTAGTTACATTTACATGTATTTACTACCTCCACCCCAATAAGTTGAGTATAACATTTTGTATTAGGGAGTAAGCACAATGCAGTGTAACCCCCGGCCCTTAACAGATTGCTAAAAATAATAATCCAAACTAGGTGATAAGTTGTTTTTTCAAGGTAACCCCCCCCCCACCCCAATTACTGCCGTCATATCTACGCCCGTCAGTAGGGAATTACATAGTAGTGGGACCTTCTTGTTTGTAACATCCAGTTCCCTCACAACCGTTGCAATGAGACCACATTGTTTGTATAATAGTTCCTTTACAAATGTGGACATGAGATCACCTTGTTTGTATCATCAAGTTCCCTTACAACCGTTGAAGTGAGACCCCCTTGTTGTATAATCCAATTCCCTTACAACCGTTGAAGTGAAACCAACTTGTTTGTATCATCCAGTTGTCTTACAACCGTTGAAGTGAAACCACCTTGTTTGTATCATCCAGTTGTCTTACAACCGTTGAAGTGAAACCACCTTGTTTGTATCATCCAGTTGTCTTAGAACCGTTGAAGTGAAACCACCTTGTTTTTATCATCCAGTTGTCTTACAACCGTTGAAGTGAAATCACCTTGTTTGTATCATCCAGTTGTCTTACAACCGTTGAAGTGAAACCACCTTGTTTGTATCATCCAATTCCCTTACAACCGTTGAAGTGAAACCACCTTGTTTGTATCATCCAGTTGTCTTACAACCGTTGAAGTGAAACCACCTTGTTTGTATCATCCAGTTGTCTTACAACCGTTGAAGTGAAACCACCTTGTTTTTATCATCCAGTTGTCTTACAACCGTTGAAGTGAAACCATCTTGTTTGTATCATCCAGTTGTCTTACAACCGTTGAAGTGAAACCACCTTGTTTGTATCATCCAATTCCCTTACAACCGTTGAAGTGAAACCACCTTGTTTGTATCATCCAGTTGTCTTACAACCGTTGAAGTGAAACCACCTTGTTTGTATCATCCAGTTGTCTTACAACCGTTGAAGTGAAACCACCTTGTTTGTATCATCCAATTCCCTTACAACCGTTGAAGTGAAACCACCTTGTTTGTATCATCTAGTTGTCTTACAACCGTTGAAGTGAAACCACCTTGTTTGTATCATCCAGTTGTCTTACAACCGTTGAAGTGAAACCACCTTGTTTGTATCATCCAATTCCCTTACAACCGTTGAAGTGAAACCACCTTGTTTGTATCATCTAGTTGTCTTACAACCGTTGAAGTGAAACCACCTTGTTTGTATCATCCAGTTGTCTTACAACCGTTGAAGTGAGACCCCCTTGTTTGTATAATCCAATTCCCTTACAACCGTTGAAGTGAGACAACATTGTTTGTATCATCCAATTCCCTTACAACCGTTGAGGTGAAACCACCTTGTTTGTATCATCCAGTTGTCTTACAACCGTTGAAGTGAAACCACCTTGTTTGTATCATCCAGTTGTCTTACAACCGTTGAAGTGAGACCACCTTGTTTGTATCATCCAGTTGCCTTACAACTGTTAAAGTGAGACCACCTTGTTTGTATCATCCAGTTGTCTTACAACCGTTGAAGTGAGACCACCTTGTTTGTATCAGCCAGTTGCCTTACAGCTGTTAAAGTGAGACCACAATGTTTATATCATGTACTTCTTTGTATCAGGGAGTATGATTATTACAAAAAAGTGGTAGTCCAAGTTTCTATAATCATGTCATATCGATCAGCAAGTTTACCTGACACTGTAACATAAAGTGCTTTGTAAATTCCTCCAAGTGGTTGGGAACATGCTACACTGTGACGGTGTGTTAATAAACCTTGTATATTTGTCAGCCTACAATTAGACATTTATTTACAGCTATATGTAAGATAAGCCATGACCGTTACGATATAATACATACTTCTAATGAGAAATAAAGCCTTCTTAATGACTCACTTAACTAACTCTTTGCTTTTCACTGACGTCATGCAAAGTATAATCATGATGACGAATAAAAATTACTGGAACAGTCAAATAAGTCAATAAGAAGGCTTGATTTGACATTAGCTAGCAGTCTTATATTATAAACCTGCTGAAGATGGATATGTCGGGACATTGGCGCAAATAAAACAGCGACACAACGCATATCCATTCTCTGGACTACATTCTGCTGGAAATCTAGTAGGACCATGGTCGTGTTACATGGGAGATCCAATGGGAGTTTGAGAATATACGCTGAAGAAGAAGAAGATATTATAAATGATCGTGGGTAAATTGGGTAATGAACCATCGTCACAGCACATGGTTTCTCATAAATGTTCATTTGTATAGTCAGTGTTGATCAGGAACCGCCTTACTAACGACATCTACCGCACTTGATAATAATTTATATGCGCCATGAATATTTTTTACATTGACGCGTAATTCTGTGAGCAGGTTGCTTTTGACAATCTGTAGCCATTCTGGCTCAATCATTGGTCCTCATCAGATGAGCAATCGAAGGTATACTAAACTCGTATAAGCTTTGTTGTCTAAAATACCTTGGTTGTGTTATGTGGTCTATGGGTGCATGTTTAGTTCATGAAGGAGGTATTCCAGGGGGACAGTTTTACATGAGCTTCTCGTATTTTTAGGAACGCATCCCCTGGGCTAACTATTTCATTATTCTTCTGTCAGATCTATTGACCATAATGTTATAACTGGCATTCCCCGCCATATAAGATTCTATCACAAGAAGACAAACGTGAAAAACCGACGACCTATATATCTCCATCATTCATGGGGATTATTTGATAGAAGATAAAAGTGAGATAAAAAACGAGACTGGACATGGGGATTATTTGATAAAGTGAGATAAAAAAAACGAGACTGGACATTGGGATTATTTGATAGAAGATAAAAGTGAGATAAAAAAACGAGACTGGACATGGGGATTATTTGATAAAGTGAGATAAAAAAAACGAGACTGGACATTGGGATTATTTGATAGAAGATAAAAGTGAGATAAAAAAACGAGACTGGACATGGGGATTATTTGATAAAAGATAAAAGTGAGATAAAAAAACGAGACTGGACATTGGGATTATTTGATAAAAGATAAAAGTGAGATAAAAAAACGAGACTGGACATGCAGTGACAGTGATGATCTTTTTATTTTTACAGGTAACAGATTGTCAGCCTATCCACCAACTTTCCTTAGCCGACTCCTATGACATAACTGGAAAGAAGATAGTGACCCGATTCTTCACATCCTCAACTATAAACAGAAGTGAATGCCCCAGTTGTCATACGGGAGAATTATTTAGTTAACGTTTGAGTTTCTATAATAAAAGGGCAGACTCCAGTCGTCACACCGGAGAATTATTTAGAGTTTCTATAATAGAAGTACAGATCCCATTTGTCACACGAGAGAGTTATTTAGTTAAAGTTAAGAGTTTCTATAATAGAAGTACCTTTGCCACATGGGAGAATTATTTAGTTAAAGTTAAGAGTTTCTATACCAAATTTAAACACGCGTTAAAGAAGTAAAGACAACCAGACCACCGTAATCTTTAAACTAAGTTAAAAAATTTCGCTCCTCAGAAAGTGAGTAGCAGAACAAATTTAGAAAAATCTACTCATTGAAGCCAGAGTTATGGCTTACTATGTGACTTATTTTATTCAAATTCAAATAATTTATAAATGTAACCACAATTTTTTTTTTAATGCACACAATGCCACGTCCCGAGTTTTCCAACGGGGCTGAATCAATATCAACAAAGTCGATCAAGTTAGCAGATCACATATATATTGACACACACACATATTTATCAATACCAGTTCTTGCTTCTATAAATGTGTACACGTGCATATTACAGTGAAATAGCTCATTCAATGCCACGAATCACCGTGTCTATAAGCCGTAACACAAGGCAAGACACCGTGTAGTGGTCTGATACCAACTGTTACCCATGTCCTAGTGTCAAACTACAGTCATCGAATTATTTTTTTTTTAAATATTGTTATTTTTTTATTGTTATTTTCTGGGTATATAGAAGAATAGGGAGAACATCATGGAAAGAGAAGAAAACAAATAAAGAGGTGCTAAAAACACTTAATATGAAGAAAGAACTACTAAGAGAAATAAAGATCAGGCAAATAAAATACTTTGGACACATTAAAAGACATGACACCCTATTGAAGACCTTACTTGAGGGTAAAGTCATAGGGAAGCGAGCAAGAGGTAGGCAGAGATACAAGTGGGAGAGTAACATTACACGATGGACAGGTTACAGTCTAGCAGAGTGCACCACCAAGACAAGAGACAGGAGATGTTGGAGATACGTTGCAGCCAACCTTCGTTGCGGAGACGGCACTTGATGATGATGATGATGATGATTTTTTTATTCATAATTTTTTTTTGAACATGAATATATAGTTTGTAGCTTAGACTGTTTCAGATATCAAGTCGACTGTTTCAGATAATCAAGTCGACTGTTTCAGATAATCAAGTCTCTGATTTGAGAGATCATCATCCAAGAAACGTTTTGAATATGAACGTATAATTAATTTGTCGTTCAGACTGTTTCAGATAATCAAGTCTTTTCTTCTTCTTCAGTGTTCATTCTCAAACTCCCGCTGAATCTCTCTTGTAGCAGAGTCACGGTCCTACTAGATATCTAGCATGATGTAGTCCAGAGAAGGAAAATGCGCTGTGTCATAGTTTTATATGCGTCAATGACCCGACACATCCGTCTTCGGTGGGAATAATCGTCCAATAAGATGAAGTATTATTGTTGAGATGTAGAAATCACGATTGTCATTCCCTCTCACTACGTCTTAGCCACAGCACGGGCTAGGATTTTATAAGCCGGGAATATAGGCCGCTTTGAGCTGTAGATATGTCGTTAGAAAAAAAGTTCGCCCCATTTTCGTATGTAATTACCTTTTTTTTCATCAGAAAGCTGATGACCTTTTTGTTATAAATCGTTAAGGAAAGGGGTGGGAATACTCACCATTTTTAACTATATTCCTAATACTAAACGTAGTCTTAGAATATCTTAAATTGGGGAGAGGATAACCCCCCCCAACCTCTTATTTACGGCTTGCTCTTAGCGATATACCAATCGCCAATATGGGTACTGGGGTTTAATGTTAACTTCACACAAAAAAGAAAGTCTTTACTCTGATTTGTAATCTGGTATGATTAGTCGTCTGTCCGCATTGAATCCATGCAATTTTATAGACTGTGTGGTCAAATGTAGCGAACGTTGATACTGTTCGTCCGTCAAAGTCGACGATGACTATTTCATTCAGATCAACTAGGATGATGATGCAGATGATAATGCTTGCTGTGTGGCCAACTGTGCCTAATGAGTCATATGCGTGCTTGGAACTGTCTGCCACGCTCTGATCGTGTGTGGGAAGACTCTGTGGGACATTGAGTAGCTCTTGTCTTTCTTCTAGCATGTTTTTGGGTCAAAGGGCATGAGCCCATGGTCCGCTGGATCAGCTAACACGTTTTTGATGCGCAGCTTGATGTTTGTCGCTCTCTGCAGCTGCTGTACCACTCTTGATTCTGTGACGCCAGTCGAATCTGTTTTGTGCAAGATTCTTCCATGAATATGTGCCGATTTTGAAGTGAGTCAGTAATATCTTAAAGGGTCTTTCAAACCGCTTCTTCTGTCCTCCTGCCTTGCTGGAGCCAATTTGCAGTTCTCCATATAACGACGTTTTTGGTAGACGATGAGTTTCATTCGGACCATGTGTTCTGCCCAGCGTGTCTGCGCATTCATCAACGTTGTATGTATACTCATAGACTTATATTTCATCAGTACTTTTCTGGTATTGTATCCCACCGATGGATGCTAAGTATCTTACAAAGGCAGCTTAGTGGACGTGGTTCTATAATATAGAATTGTGTCTGGTATATACTGTCGATGTTCCACGTGCATAAAGAGTGATGATATCACTGCTGTTTGGTAAACTATGAATTTGGTGGTAGTTGTTGTTCCTCTTCTTTCCCATACGTTTATTTTCTCGCAGTCTTCCAAATGTGACACTAGTTTTCGATATTCTGTAATTTACTTCAGTGTCGATGTTTACATCTTGTGAGAGAGTACTGCCCATGTATGTGAAATTATTGACTGTTTCAAGTTCTTCTTCTTTGATCCTTATATGGATATTTAAGTGTGGCTTGTTTGTTGTTTGTTGAAACATGACATCTATTTTCTTTGTATTGATGGTGTAAACAAATTTGTCGTAGATTTCAGCAAATTGGTCTAGAGCATAAGTTCAGTTCCCAAAGTAGGCGGTACAACTCTCCCCTTCCCCCCTCCCCAGTGGGCGCATAACCCGTTTAGGGAGCCAGAAGAAATTGGGTGGCGTTTAGGCGGTTTAGGTGGCGGTAGATCCTCCGTAAAATCTCCTTTTACAGACGTATCACTCCCACTATTTTGAAATGAACTAGGTATTCTAACTTCTGAATTAGTTATATCATCACTTCTCATTTGTGTTTCAGATGTATTGACAGCTCTTGTATACGCGACTAGCATCAAAAGTATCTAAAGCTAATCCAAGTCTCCTTGATCTTTTTTTTTTAATTGTGCTGATTACAACCATAAGTATAATTGCTACTGCAATCTTCTATCTATAAAAGAGTTAAATGGAATCTCATTACAAGAACTTGGTCCGGACCCACAAAATATGTATGTAATAACAGAAATACTACACAGTATATACAGTATAGACAATAAAGAATAAATATAATAGGGAATTTTGAAAAGTGTTGTTATATAGAGAAATTTGTTGTAAAATGAAGCATAATCTTTATGGAATCCACTGCACATATAAGAACAACAGATGGTTTAAAGGCGTGTCCAGAAGCAGTTGGCCGTATCATTATTTCTCCGAAATAAACAACACATGTTAGAGTAAAGACAATCAGTTTTAAAGGCAAGAGACGTTTGTTTTTGTGAAAATATAAGTCATAAAAATGAGCTTCTTACGCGAGCATAAGATATCATCCGCAAGATTTCTTTAAACAAGAATTCAGTTCAAAGAAGAATCCATGAAATCGCTGAAGACGCTGAGAAACATTTTGCGACTATTTGCGGAAATGCCAATTTTGCATTCAATTCGATGAATCAACTCTCCCAAATAATGAAGTACTACTTTTATCATACGAACGATTCATAAAAGATGGAAAAAAAGTTTGTCAAGAATTATTATTTACGATAACATGCATCACTGATAACAATGACCATCATGTCGTCATGGAACTATCGCACTATTTTGATAAATGTTTAAGGGGCAGCCAAATTTTACGTCGGGGAGGGGGGGGGTGGACGTATAAATGCTCATAAGTCGGGGGGGGGGTGGACGTATAAATGTACACTAGTCAGAGGGTGGACGTATAAATGTACATAAGTCGGAGTGTGGACGTATAAATGTACATAAGTCGGGGGTGGACGTATACATCTATATAAGTCGGGGGAAAGCAGCCCGTAGATACGACTTCGGTGAAGAAGGAGGGAATGTACATCAATTTTTTTAAAATTTGTGTTGTTGTTGTTGTTGTTGTAAGACATCTCAGGATTGAATGGCGATTGGTTTTCGGGCTATGCAGTTTGGTTGGTATACAGTAATATTATGACGTCTCAAAATATCTATCTATTCGCTAAACTCTTTGCTGCCGTTCAGCGTCAGAGGTAGCAGAGCTTTCTGTCGATGGCTCTCTTGTTTGCTGAACAAATTTTGGAATTTGTCGCCTCTTTTAATTCGGTGGTCCATCATTTTCGTCGTCGGTCTATAGGTCTGCCTTCACTGTATCTGTGTAGCAGAGCTTGCCTTTGCCACTTTGCAGATGTGATCTATGTATGTTATGAACAATAAGGGGGGGGGGATAGTACACATCCCTGTCTCACTACCAAGTGAATTGGACATTATCAGATGTACCTGTGCTCATTCTTACTGCGCATTGGCTATTGACGTATATTATATGCTCTGACATAGGCTTATCAGATAGCAAAATTTTGGTACCACATTCAATCCACCTTCTTGGTCATTATCTGTATCTTACTGTTTCAATTTTCATTTTGAATGTTCTTGTCGCTGATTAATATGGGTTCATTCTCATTAAGTTTCTGAACACTTTCAGTCTTTATTTTCAATATATTTGACCACAGACGTTGTTCCAACAGTTCTTGTAATCTCTTCATTCCTCACATGATTTCTACTGTTCTGTTTGCTGCATTTCTTAGACATCCTATTTCACACGTAGTAAACTGTCCCTCTTATTCTTTAGTTAGTGTCCGGCATTGATAACACAAGAAAGTATATAAAAAAGCTAATCACCTCGTTTTTTAAAGTGATGTTTTAAAAAATCCTTTAAAGAAAAAAACTCACTACATGTCTATAACTGATTCATCCCCCCTCCCCTCAACTATTTCGCACTCACACCCAGCCAGTTTAACTGCGGACTTGATCAAAGAGCACTTTGACACACAAAAAACATAGTTTCAATTGAAAGTTTTCGTGTAAAGCGATAACGACGGACTTTGAAAGTTCAAATTCTTTTTTTAGAGAAAAAATATTGAATTTGACTGTGTAGTTTTAATTGATATCGCAAATTCAATATCACAACACACAGAAAGGGCATGAAACGTAATTGTCACGTGACAAGTTTATATAGCCAATGAAATGCATCTGCCAACGGTGAATAATATAAATAATACCGGCAACCGGTGCCACGTTGAGAAAGTGCTCACATATTTATTTTGTTATCAGGGAAGATATTACAATATATCATTAGCCATGTTTCGCGTTATATTGCTTATATTGACAGTAATTGCTAGGATCTCATCAAAAAATAGCACAGAAGAAGACCATGTATTGGTTCTAAATACATCAAATTTTGATAAAACTATTGAAGAAAATGCATTTGTTTTGGTGGAATTTTGTAAGTAATTTTATTTTAAAATCCGATTTCTGTAAGTATGTAATGAAAATTGCCAAATTTCCAAATTCCATCCACGTTTTCTTAGAAAATGTGGCGAGGACGTGTAAAGTTCAGTTTTGTGACAGATAACTGAGAAGTTGTCTAAAAATATTTTCCAACTTCTTTGTAACATCCTTGATTTAAATTTGAGAACATTAATATGCTAGGTTTGTTTTAATCCCCAGGAACTATGAGTAATAGAGCTTGTATATACTTTTGTATAAGTTGGACTTTTCTCCGGAGCTTCATTTCAAACCAAGAAATCGCCAACAGAAATGTGTAATGCCGTCGTCTCCTACAGAAAGGGGATAAACATGATTGTGTAGACGAAGTGCGTTTGAGCTTCAAAAGAAGGCAAACTTCACTATAGGCAGGTCATCTACTAGGGGTTTACTGTTTCATGGTGGTATGTCTGGTAGTTCACTAGTCAGATCTTCACGTGTTGGATTGTGATATCTTGTGTTTTCATGTTTAGCTATAAAGAGTGTGGCTATAAAGAGTATAAAGAATGTAATAATAATAATTATTATTATTTGTATGGCAACACACCATCAACACATATTCATATTGTATTATTTATTCTTGAACTAGATTAACAGTACCGCGTTACATCTTACAATTTTGGAATATTTTTGTACTTTAGTTTTACAAAAGAGAATTAAGCAGTTTGCTTAAGCAGTTAGCAGTCACGATTTAGTTCACGTGATTTATTTTTGTGTGACATCTGGTTTCTTATAAAACAAGATAGATAAATCAATGATTGATTCTGAAAGCTTGCTCTGCTGTTTGACATCCGGGACACTAGTTATCAGCTCTTATAAGAGATTGAAACTATATTTGTTTTACTAAACTTGGGTATATTCTTCTCTTCTTGTGCTAGAGCTAAACTTTACATACATGTTTGCCAATCACAAAGGACAACAAAAAGAAGTTGAACCGATTATCGTGCACTCTCGAACTGTGACTCTCCTAGTTATAAGAAATATTGACCGATGGGAAATCAAATATAAGAAATTTTGACTCATGGGTAATCAAATATAAGAAATATTGACTTATGGGAAATCAAATATAAGAAATATTGACTCGTGGGAAATCAAATATAAGAAATATTGACTCATGGGTAATCAAATATAAGAAATATTGACTCATGGGTAATCAAATATAAGAAATATTTACTCATGGGAAATCAAATATAAGAAATATTGACTCATGGGAAATCAAGTTTTCTAAAATAATGAATTTGACTATTCCTTTGATTTTTAATGACTGTCCCACAAATAATTATCATAATTATTAAGAGCCGTCTCTGCAACGAATGTTGGCTACAACGTGCCTACATTACTCCCCGCCTCTTGCCTTGGTGGTGTACTCTGCTATATTGTAACCTGGCCATCTAGGGATATTACTCTCCAGCTTGCATCTCTGCCTACCTCTTGCTCGGCTTCCCTCCACTTTACCCTCAGGTAAGGTCACCAACAAGGTGTCTTTTAATATGTTCAAAACACTTTGGATCTATTTTATTTGTATTTCTTTTAATAGTTCTCTTTTCATACGAGATATTGTTAGAACCTCTGTGTTCGTTTTCTTCTCTTTCTACGAAGTTCTCCCTCTTCTTCTATAAATACACATTTCAAAGACACAAATTCCGTCTTCTGGTTGTTTGTTCATTTTCCATGTTTCTGAGCCATACATTAATATAGAATAGATGTAGCATTTTATAATTATCATTTTTAGTTTGTTTGAACAGGAACAAGTGAACAGGCTTCATTTTAACTAGAGCTAGTGGTAGTGTCATCTGCACACATAACGAAGTTTGATGACAATGTTTGTGACAAGGAAATAGATTTACATTCTGGTACTTAGTTTACCTGTATGATAGTTATGTTCCAGATTCTCAGTTCGTCATTGATAATATATAGAACATTTCCTGTACAGGGGTAGCATTCCACCTTGCATCCGTTGAACCACCGAGAGCAATTCCTGCGGACAGTTATATTTTGTTATAATCTTCAATCAAACAAGAACTGCAAGCCCTATTAGATAAAGTAGTGAAGGAAAGTGAAAACAAAAGCCTCAGTTTAAACAAGAAGAAAACAGAAATAATGGTTGTATCAAAGAGACATACACCACCAAGATGTAACATAATAATTAATAACACAAAATTAGCACGAGTTGAAAAAGTGAAATGTCTTGGCACCCTGTTAACATCAGAAGGTAGATGCTCAAGTGAGATAAAGAGTCGAACAGCACAAGCCTAAATCAGCATTCCAAAAAATGAGAACCATTTTTGCAATGGAAGTCTATCAATGCAGACCCGAATTAGGGTGATAAGATGTTATATCGAACCGATTCTTTTTTATGGATGTGAAACATGGACTATAAACAAGAAAATTCAAAGTGAATTGGATGCTACAGAAATGTGGTTTCTGAGAAGAATGATGAAAATACCATGGACAGCCAAGAAAACTAATGCAGAGGTTCTCATTGATGCTGGCGTAAAAAGATCAATCATATCAAACATTAGAGGCAGACAGTCAAGGTTTTTATGGCATGTGCTGAGAAGAACACAGCTTGAACACTTAATAACGACTGGAAAGATCAAAGGGAGAAGAGATAGAGGTCGACAAAGAGAAAAGTTACTAGATGGGCTTGTATCGTGGCACGGTAGAAGCTCACCAACCGAGATTATTGACAACACAAGAGACAGAGAGTCGTGGAGAAACATGATCGCCTACGCCAGTCGGCATGGCACTTGATTGATTGATAATCTTCCATAAGCCCTCTCTACTGTGTCAAAGTTATGAAGGCTGGGTACAGGTCACATTGTTGCTTCTACCATTTTTACGTGAACTGTTTTTCGTTTTTCCGTAAACTGTTTTTCGTTTTTCCGTATCCGTAGTGTGTAATTCTAAGCAACACACTTCATTACATGGAGATGATTCAGCAGAATTCTGGCCAATATCTTACCCTCGATCAGGGCGGTATATATGATTTCCCTAAGGGATGTGTTGTACCCTTTAAAAAAAAAGTCATTCGTACAGTTTTGTGTGTCAGGTCTGTCAGGACTTTTTGACGAAAATGTAAATATATTTTTGCAATTTGCAAAAAAATCGCTATGGGAGAGATTCTTGAGCTTTTCTTCCGCCTTTTTGTCATGTTCCTATGACTAAAAGTAATGTTCCGAGTTGTTAAGCCCGGGGGGGGGGTGAACACCACTCTTGTCGTATTTCTCTTATCTATGGGCCTGCCTACGATGAACAATAGGGAGATGTCTAAAAGGTTATTATATGATTGATAACTGCCTTTCCATTTGCCACAAGCACAATTGTTGCATTTTCACCATTTAAGCTGTTCGCTTTGTGCTCAAAATGTCATGGGTTCAAATCCGGCTCGTGTCGTCTTGTTTACAAGGTGGATTTTTTCGGAGATCCCTCTATATTGTCCTTGAATCTACGGAGTTACGTGCTATGCGTGGTACTCTCGGCATTCAGCACGCCACTTCTTTGAGAGTGATGGAGTAAATATGGGAACCGAGTAAAGTGAAGTCAATCCTTTTGAAGTCAAGACTTTGAACCTTTTGTTGCATTTCTGAAATTTTATGAAACGTTTCACTCTTTCAATTACGTTGAGAGACCATATGGTAACATTCTTAATCAGTGCTGTACCGCAATATATAGGCCTAGATATACGGAAACACAATAAAAACGCGCCGCCTGAATAATTCAAAAGCAGAGTGTGAAGTGCAAATATAAGTGTGTACAAATTTACATTTTGGAATCGTTACTCATTTGACCGTGAATCCAAGCTAATAGTTTATGTGCAAAATAAAAAACTAATTAATTGTCATCTTAGGTAAGGGAGAAAACCAATTTTAAAAGAAAATGTATTGACGGTATCCGTAGTATCTGGTGAGTGTTTGCAAATTAGCGCAGTAACTGTTTCGAACGAAATACATAAATCTCTGAAAGGAATATCTTGTAATCAAGTCCCACTCACATGCAAGTGCAGCTTCGAAATGTTGCAGATCAATGGAGAATCTTGCAAGTAGACTCTGCGCCTATGCTCGTCCCACAGATGTTTTATTGGGTTCTTGTCTTGTGATAATCAATCATGACAATGTGCTGCTGTTGTAGATATTGATGTATAATGCGTGAGGTGTGACACGTGCGTTATCGTGCTGGAGAAGTCTGGATAATTTGTGAGTACAGGAGCGACAAATGCATTCAGAACATCATCTTGATATGCCACAGCATTAACATTTCAACGGAAGACATGAAGAGGCAAGCGATGAGGAAAAGTAAATCCTTCCTGAAATGTGAATACTCCCGCCAACAAATTGGATGTGCTGACGAACAAAACAATATGCAGTGCGTTCTCTGCACCGTTGTCACATCCACATACGTCCAACGTCCATCAGCAAAATATATGTTGAATCTACTCTCGTCTGTGAATTGGACAGCATTCCATTGCAGCTTATCTGACATTTTGCTCTGTTCATAGTAAACGCTGCTGATGATGCACGCGAGTCAAGTTTAGCCCAATATAAGGTTGTCTTATAGTAACATCTGCCTCTCTGAGTCGTAGCTCAGCAAAATATGACGATATTGCTCAGCAGTGCTAGTTTGTTCCTTTCGTGCCGCAAGCGACACATAGGGCAGAGGTTATGGTTCTCCATATGATGCGGTCTGCTGCCTGCAGCTTTAGTTCCTGGGTGGTCTTACGGCCTGTTAATTCCCCTTCTTTAACAATTGTGTTTTTAAGGGTTGTTTTAGATCTTCTTCTTTTTCTTTTACCCTCAGGTGACCACATAAGGGCTTGTTGGTTTATTCTGTTTACATCTAATCGTAAAACGTGGCCAAGGTATTTCCATCTTCGTTTTCTTATGATGTTTGAAACATACTCTTGGTGTGTTTTGTCACTTAGATCACTGTTGGCGTACACACCACTTTATTGAATGTCATGCACTACCTACAAGACCTACGAAAAGAACTGTTACCACCAAACCCCTCCACCACTAATAACCTTTATACAGACACAACATATCTGGAGAAAACATGCATCTACCACCACCTGGCACAGGGAAGAAAGAGTGAAGCTCGTAGCCCGTGGGATGTGATAAGTAAGTGACTGCTCATTAGTTAGTCACACGTGGTGGGTTACTCCGACGTCTATCCTGAATACTCAGAGTGATTTAGTAGTACTCATTGAAACATACGAAGTGTGTAGTCGCAAATCGTTCTTCTAGCAAAGGCCCTCAGGCTCACTCTATCTCCACTTTTGCAAATTTGATCTTTGGCGGTCGTTTTAATTCTTCTTCTTCTTCTTCTTCTGTGTTCAGCGTCTGTGATCATGCTATATTGTCAGACCTGTCGTCAAGACGAAGTTCGCGGTCTTCTCCAGGTCAGAGCGGCTGCACCATAGCTTTTGCCTCAAGTTTGTATCCTCTGGCCATGTCTGCTGTCTCTGCTCTTTGATCGTTTTCAGATAATCGTGGTATTTCAACATGTTCTAGGTATGTGGCCTCAATAATTTTGTTTTATATCAAGTATACTACCACACTGCCTACACATTTTCAGGGTCGTAGCTGTCTGGAATGTTGCTGCATGCACAACTTTCATTGTTTTCATGTAGTTAGTACAAGAACCCGTGTATTGAATCATGACATTTCCATTCCTGCGGCCATTTGTTCTCTACCTCACTGCAAACACAAAGTAAATGAATTCCCACACTTTCTTTCAACCCAGGTGTTTGGCATCAATATATATATATATATATATATATATATATATATATATATATATATATATATATATATATATATATATATATATATAATAGTGGTGCGTGTTTAATGTGATTCAGTAGATATGCCTATGTACATATAGTGCTTTTTCTGAAGATACGCAGATATACACCGTAAACTGATGTTTGAAACAAAACACATTTTGAAACAAAACCAATATCTAGTTTGGGGTTAACGATTTACCAAAGCATTTTTCCAGAACAATTCCTCGCGCCAATCCCAAATAATATTTATCTTTGCTAAGCAATCTTTTCCGTAATTTTCATTGCCTGGCGGATCAAAGTATACGCAATATGGCCAATTATCAGAGGAATCAGCCAATGTAAGTGACCCTGTGTGAATAAGCGCGCAGAATTAATTAGGAGAAGGACTTGCCTTTTTCAGAGCATGTGTGTATTGTGAATGCTAAAGTATAAAGCATTTTTAATGTCAAGTTTGTTGTTCTGAGACGTGGATTAATCACTATGTAGAATCTAGATTCCAGATAATACAATTCAGATTTTTGTGTCCGCACAGAGTCGTTACAGGGAAAAAGAATGCTTTCTATCCAAATATAATACTTTTAAACATATACTTTTCATATATTAACATTTGTATAAATATTTTCGAATAATTTAATTGTGTTTCTGGGTGTTATAAGGAGAATGTGGGGGGGGGGGGGTGTTAAACCACTTAACTATAGGACATATATTGCAAATTAAGCGTAAGCCCGCCTTCTTTCCTAGAAAAAAAAAGCACTGAATATATATATATATATATATATATATATATATATATATATGCATATATTCTTGATTAAGAACCAGAATCACGGCATTCATACAAATGCACAGTTCAGCAACTATCCAACAAGTCATCTAAGGGTGTATAAACTAAGTGTACCATTCCGTTGTTGGATGTATGTTCTTCGGATCTTTCCAGAGAGACACCACTTTCTTACTACTCTCTTGTCCACTCACATTTCTATCATTCTCTGAGCATGAACATTGTCTATTTCAGCATCCTCTTCATTACTTTTTGTAGTGTATACATAACTGCCGTAAGTAATTCAACTCTCTCTCTCTCTCTCTCTCTCTCTCTTTCTCTCTCTTGTCATCATTGACACATCTATTATATATTGCGCCATTACACCAGCTATATCGATGACTCCTGCGTCATATGGAAGGTAAATCCATGTGATACTATGGATATTGCTGAGAAGAATAACCCACCGCTTTCTTATCATTAGCATTTGGCCTAGCATACTTGGAGAGTCTTGTAGAATCACCTTGTGTACGTGGGTGATGGTTGCGTCAACCAAGTGAGAACAGATGTCGCCAACCCCGTATCTATGATCTTACTTGATGGTGTTATTGAAAAGGCATCAATTATCTCTTCAAGTTTCCTGTCATTATGGTAGGAGACGAAACATCACCCATATCTATTTCTTTCTCTTATTACTGAGCAATCTGTGTAGATCAGAGGGTTCTCAAATTGGAGAGTACGGCTCCCGAGAGGGCGTGGGTTGATGTGATCTCAAGAGGGGCGCTGAGCGAGTAAAGAATTTAGTGCATTAAAAGTATAATTGCTTTTCCGTTATAAGCATGTTTTAAAAAAAAATATTTGAGAAAAACAAATAATAACTATTTTCTACATACAAATTATTCTTATAGCCAGAGTTATTTGACTATGTCTTTATTGGTATGACTTTATGGAGTTTGCCATTGCTTTCTGAACGGTCCAAATGCACACATGTCTGTGTTGGTTGTTAGAACCTGGTATCGTGGCCATCACAGACACCATTTGTGCCTTTCCGCTGCAGAGCCAAAAGATCTACCATTTACGACATTGGAAAATATGGATTTCACATGTGTATAAAGTTTGCAATATATAAGTGCTGGGTACAGTTCAAGTAGACGCCATCACAGTCGAGTTATTTCCTTTGTCTATGTTTGTAAACTGCATGTTCATCATTTAATAATGTAAATATTTACTTATTTGAGCGTCGTGATTAGAGTTAGGATAGTTGAGTTTTACATAACTAATCCTAATCACAAACCGAAATAAATACATATTTCAATTATGAAATGATGAACATGGAATTTACAAACACAGACAAGGGAAATAACTAAATATGTGGTGGCGTTTACAAAATAATTTGTTTACAGTTAAAACATCTCTTATCTTGTAATGTTTATAATAAATAACACAGTAATTTTATTGATGATTTCAGATGCGCCAAGTTGTGAACATTGCAAGGCACTAGCTCCTGAATACTCACTAGCTGCAAAGAGGTTAAAAGAAGAAGGTCGCTCTGTCATATTGGCTAAAGTAGATGCAACAGTTGAACTTCAACTTGCAGAGTTGTATAGTATCAATTCATATCCTACATTAATATTGTTCAACAATGGGACAAGGACTATACTCGAAGGTAAACTTGATAAGATACTGTACAAGTTTGTATGTTTTAACCTTTGAGATAATTCAAGTTGAACACTATTGTATATATGCCGCGTAATTTGGTGATTCTCCTGGCAACCCGGATTCTAATGCTTTATGTCAAATTCTGTAGGCATTCTTGACCTCATTGTGGCTGTAGGATGCAATGCCACGATATGAGTATACTTCTACTCGGAATGGGGGGGGGTTAGTCTCTTCAATACATGCTGCAGATAAAACTGATTCTCTGCTGTGAGTCCATACTCTGAACTTGGGAGATTTTACTAGAGTTCATCTAGATCCTTGTTCCTTTAATCAGACGATTATTAGAATTCTGTCAAGAAGTGAAGCTATACCTTAACTAGTGTTGTTTTAATTTCTTAATTCGGACATGTGTAGGTTACCTTTTTTTCTAAAATTATTTATTATTTTGCATGGAACAGCTGAGAGATGAAGGAGAATAGTTGAAAATATAATTATGGATTGATGACATCAAGAAGTGACTGGACATGTTTTTTCTACACTAGTTCGAATGGCTGAGGACATAAGTGCTTGGAACGCTTTTTTGTGTGTGCTGATGTATCCAGTGTGACATCCTTACGACCACGGCGGGTTTATGTGACTTGTTATTATTACTTTTTACTTCTTTTCCCCCTTTATATATGTTATTGTGCATCATTCTTAATTAATTACTCATGTGACCTCATCGCCCAATTTTCTTTTTAACAAGCATTAGCATAACCTAAGTGGACTATCTATGATTGAAAGCTCTGTGCCTTATCAAAAAGATGCCCCCCCCCAATTCATATCCTTAACTAATTTGTAGTATTAACTAAAATCATGTACACCAGGTCCATTCAACTGACCAGAAGATAAAAGACGAGATTGACCAAGTTCATTCAGAAGATCAGAAGATAAAAAACGAGATTGACCAAATTCATTCAACTGACAAGATAAAAGACGAGATTGACCAAGTTCATTCAGATGACGAGATATGCATATGTTATTCAGCTAACTAGATAGTATACATTGTTCGTCCGTCGAAGTCGTCGATGACCATTCAGGTCAATTAGGACGATGATTAAGATGATGATGCCTTCGGTGTGCCAGACTGTGAGTAATGAATCATATTTGTGCCTGAAATTGCCTACCACATTCTGAGTATGTGTGAAAGGAGTATGTGGGACATTGAGCAGCTCTTGACTTTCTTCTAGCGCGTTTCTGTTGCGCAGTTTGATGTCTGAGATTCCCTGCAGCTGCTGCACCTATCCTGATTCTGCGACGGCAGTCGGATCTGTCTTGTGCAAAATTCTCCTATGAATTTGTGTCTATTTTGAAGTGAGCCAGTGCTGTATTAAGTGTGTCTTTAAAACGCTTCTTCTGTCATGCGACCTTTAAAGAGCTACTTTAGAGATCTCTATATAAACACGTTTTGGTAGACGATGATTTGTCATGCGAAACATGTGTCCTGCCAAGCGTGTCTGCGCCTTCATCAACATTGTATGTATGCTTACAGACTTAGATTTCATTAGTACTTCACTGTTATTTTATTCTACCAATGGATGTTGAGTATCTTACGAAGCAGGTTAGGTGGAAATGGTTGAGTCTTCAAGTGTATCGAACATATACTGTCCATGTATAGGACATAAAGGATAAAGCATAAAGGAGTGTTATTACTGCCGCCTGGTAAACTATGCATTTTGTAGTAGTTGTTATTCCCGACCTGCCCATGCAATTTTTCGCAGTCTTCCAAATGTGGCACTAGCTTTCGCTATTCTGTTGTTTACTTCAGTATAGATGTTTACATCTTGTGAGAGAGTGCTGCCCAGGTAGGTGAAACTATTGATGGAAGTTCTTCTTCTTTGATACTTATTTGTCCCTGGGATTTAAGTGTGGTTTGTATGGTGTCAGTTGAAACATGATCTCTGTTTTATATTTATTGATGTTGAAGCCAAAGTTGTCGCAGGCTTCAGCAAATTGGTTGGGGTGACCTACGTACTGCTTGCTGAATAAGCATTCAGTCAGCAGTCATCTGCATAGAGAAGTCCCCTGACCATTGTATCTCACACCTTCGTTTTGGCTTACAAACGTCAAAGATTGAAAAAGTTTACCGTCTGTTCTATATTTTATTTGTATCCCTATTACTTAACTTGATCTAGATGCGTATGTCAGCATGGCATAAAACATTAGGCTGAACAGAGCTGGAGTTAGAACGCATCCTTGTTTGACCAAATTTGTTACAGTGATGGCTGGTGATAACAATCCATCACTGATAACTGGTGATGACACTCAATCACTAATAACAACAGCCATCAAGACGTCATCGAACTGTAGCGAAATGCACAAATATCGCAGCTAAATAGTAAATCATGAAAAGACGTATTAAATTATTTCGCTTACATCTGTAAACAAGGGTGAATTTGAGAACACACACACAAACCACTCACACTCTCCTATATATATATATATATGGCCCTTACACCTCTATCTATACATATATACACTAATATTATCATATCCTTGCGTATTCCCAGAAAAAAGTACACTTTATATAAATCGCATAAAAACAGGGACTAAACATAAAAATTCATGGAGATATACTACAACATGTAACACATCAATATCTTGGATACACAATCACAAATGATGGTAGATGTGAAATAGAAGTTGAAAGGAAAGAAGATAAGAATGACTAAAATTACTTTCAACGACGAAGAAAATAATGATCATCTAAACACATTAGAAATAAACTAAAAATGAGAATTATGAAATTCTATACATATTCTATTTTGATGTATGACTTGGTAACATGGACAATGAACAAACAATTAGAAGACAGAATGCATGAGTATGAGATGTGGATATATAGAAGAATAGTGAGAACTTCATGAAAAGAAAAGAAAACGAACATACGGGTTCTAACAATACTTCGTGTAAAGAAAGAACTATTGAATGAAATAAAGATCAAAGAAACAAAAAGTATATTGGATATGTTAAAAGATATGACACTGTGATGAAAACTTTACTTGAGGGGTTCTTGAACACGTGCCTACCAGCTTATTTTAGAGATAACTAATCTAACTATTATATTATAATTATATCAACAATTAATCAGTAATTAATGTAAATATTAATTATTTTAGGATTAGGAGAGTTGTGTTTTACATAACTAAATGTAACCCTAAATACATTTATATTTAATTAAACATAGCCAAGGGAAAAATATATTGGTACGCATGCCCCCCAGACAAGAACCACTTGAGAGTAGAGTCAAGGGGAGGCGAGTAAGAGTTAGGCAGAGATACAAGTTGAAGAGAAACATCACGAAATGGACAGGTTACAGTATAGCAGAGTGCACCACCAAGGCAAGATGCAGGGGAGAATGAAGATCCAATGCAGCCAACCTTCGTTGCGGAGCGGCACTTAATGGTGATGATAGATATTCTATATTCTTCTTTATATTGGAGGTTCGTTGAAGTCAACCTCTGTTGCGGAGCGGCACTTAATGATGATGATAATTATTGTATATGTTGGAGGTTGGTCGCAGCCAACGTCTGTTGCAGAAACAACAATTGGTGATACATACAAATAATGTTTCAATTATTATTTTTTAAAAGAAGGGGCTGTATTCTAGAACTAAATGTTATGTTCACATTTCCTAAGGGAGTGGGGAGGGACCTTTTGAACACTTCATTCACCCCCACCTCCTTATCTACTGGCTTACAAGTAGGTATGATATTTCATTGTAACACATAATTTTAATTTCTAACTGTGACATTTTGCTGTTGTTTTGTGACATATAATTGGCATTCAGCAGTAATTCTCATATGTAATAGGCCTATGACATTTAACTGTGATATAACATTTGTTGACGGTGGTATATAACTTTGACATATAACTGCAAAATGCAACTATGACTCATAACCTTGTCACATAACTATGACATGTGAATATAGCATATGGCTGTGAGGTGTATTATCTGATTATAATTACTGAATAATTAACAGATGTGGTAGATAACATTGTCTCGGTTCTGATTTTCCAGGTGGACAGACTGCTGATAGCTTGGTCAACTGGCTGAACAGGAAGATGGGTATACCTGCCAAAGAATTGAAGGACAGGAGTTCTGTCGAAGCATTTAAGAATAACAGTGAAGTTTCTATTATTGGTTTTTTCAAGGTACCGGCGCCTTTACTGTTTGATGATGCTCATAGTTAACAACTTATCTTTCTATCTTCAGATGTAACAGTGGCACTAAGGTTTACCTACTCTCAGTCAAGGTCTTTATTTCGAGTCATCGGTAAGAAGATTCAGAAACACAATAACTTAAAGTATTGTCGGACTGCTAGGAAGTGCAGCCAAGTTCTATTGGCATATCCATAGTCCATCCTATAAACTGTGTGTGGACCTACTTAGAAGAATACGGGATCCACGGCCAACTTCTCTAAAACACCAGAACAATATATCAGAGATGCGAAGCAAGAGTAAGAACACCAGAAGGAATGACAGATACATTCATAATAACATCTGGAGTCAGACAGGGATGCGGATTATGTCCCTTACTATTCAACATCTATATAGACAAAATAACCAAAGGAACCTTAAAAGCAATAGAACAAGAAAACCAAACTGGACAAGAGATCGGAGAAGACGATAACATCATAAACGAATTTCTATGCGCAGACAATCAGGCATTGATATACAATGATATATCTGAGCTGCAAAAACACTTAAATGCATTACATACCCAGAAACACTGGTACACTTCAGAATCACTGGAGATATGCAGAATTCAATGTCCACTGTAAATATACACAGGCGACACAAAACTCAACCAAGTAAAGGAATTTAAGTATCTAGTCAGCGTGTTCTCGGAAGAAGAGAGACTATATAGAGAAATAGAGACAAGACGCCAGAAAGCAAACGCAGTTTTATATCAATTAGTATCACTGATGAAACACCAGAACATCGACATAATCTACAAGAGAACGTTAATAAACACTGTGTTCATACCGACACTCTGCTACCAATGCCAGACCTGGACCCTGACAGAGAGACTAGTGTGGCAGAAAAAATATGTTTGAGGTACGATGGTTATACTTGTACAGCGCATGTAGAGGAGAAACACCAGAGTTCCAGTGTATATAGCCAGTTTATTTATTTACAAGTCCTGGTTTACAACATCAGAGTTACAATGTCCAGTGTTTCAACATCTATAATTCGAATGTACAGCATCTTAGGTATATCGCACATTTCTTCATTCACTAACTTGCCGCTACGATATTCAATCGTCCTGTTCTGCAAGCTAAGATTCTTATTCTACCTAACCTTCGTACTCCCCGCCCGTGATGGTAAGCGGTTAGAATTTACAACACAAGGTCCATATATCACAATACTTGTCTATTCTAAATGGCCGTGTGGCGATCGTAATATTCTAACTGTCCGTAGAGGATGCACAATTTATGATTGCAAGTCCCTCGACTTGTGCGATGCTATTTTGATGTCATGGAATTTTAGGTTCCCAATGTCGGTTAAACTCCTTGAAACGGTATGTTCCGATTATGCGCTATCCAGCACGCGAGAAGCCGTACTTATTTGGAGACTTACATCGTCTTCCAACTTAGAGATATTCAAGTTATGATCCTAACAACTCATATCTAAAAACTTATAACAAATTCTACTAAAACTTCAAAACTAAATTCTTTATCTATGCGAGAATTCTTTCCCGTGCTACAATATTCGGCTTCCGACCAATCAAAATACTTCATACATCTCACATACTCCCATCTGATTCACATCCGCGCCCTTTTTTCATTATATTCAAAGGTGTGACAAGTCATTAAATAAACACATGTTTGCACATTCATGCTTTGCCTGATTGTCTACCTGGTCGTTTGTTGTCACGACAGGGTCCGAAGATCAATGCTCATTGACTCGCCAGTCTGTCTTTGCATTTGCGCGTTTGCATCATCTGTAATGGCTAATTATTACCTGAGGTTGGTAGTTGTGTGACAATATTTTTACATGAGCCATATGGGCTAGCCACGCAAAGTATCGTGGCATTTCCATAGATGAAGGGTTCTCACTATCTGTTTAGTTCCCCAGTTTGTGTAGGGTTCTCCCTTCTTGCTGAGTTCGGTGGCACACTACAACAAAATACTAGTTCTATGCGAAATGAAGTGCCCGAGAACAGCACTGGGGATAAAAAAAAAGAGATAAAATAAACAATGACACTATAAGAAATCTAGTGAAAACAATATCGTGCAAAGAATACTTTATCATCATCAGGTGTCATGCCGGCTGGGGTAGGCGGTCATGGCTCTCCACAGCTGACTACCTTTAGTATTATGCATCAGGATCGTTGTTGTTTCTCTGCCGCACCAGGTTGTTAACCTGTCGAACATTTTCTCACGCTGTGGTCCTCTGTATCTGTTGTCTTCAATCTTGCATGTTATTACTATGTTCTCCAAACATCCTTGTCTTATAATGTGGCCAAAACATGAAGATTGTCTTTTTCGTTTTTTTTATTAATTAATTATTTATTATTAATTAAGATCATTCTCATATTTGACTCTTTTAACACCTCCACATTAGTTTTCCTGGCAGTCCATGGTATTCTCAGCATTCTTCTGTAGAACTACATCTCTATTGCCTCTAATTTCCCACCTTCCTATTTATTTATTATCTAAGACTCGCATCCATATATTAGTATAGGAATTATATAACACTGCTGAACTCTCTTCCTCACCTTTAATTACAATGACATATTATACAATATATTTTTCATTTTATTTTTTTTATTTTTTTGACTGCCCATTGAGAGCCTACGCCCCCATTTCCCTTTCTGAATCACCCTTGGGGAGGGGAGGGGTATCCTTGCAAACATCAAATTAGCTCCAGCAGGCGCTTTTCTTTTTTACCACCGTGTCATAGAAGCTCAATTAAATAAAACCATACTACTGAAAGGATGGACTGTTATCACGTGATGAAGCTACATTTGCCTAACATGTACCGATTTCTATGTCTAATTTATTTGTCTTGGTATTTTCTTGATTTTCACCAATTTTGTACACATGTTTTCCACCTGTGGAATATGATCACTGTTGTAGTCTGCTGCTGATGCTCCTTTGCAGACATAAAGCAGTACAATTAAAATTCTTCCAGTACATGTCGCAAAGCGGCATTTATTTCCACAGCCCATAGAAAGCCCCCCCCCCCTCTCATTCCTTCACAGGAAGTTAGTTAGTCGTTAGATCATCGTCACTGCACTCCGGACAAGTCCATTGGTGTTCAGATCTCTCCTTGAGTGTAGCCGCCATTACACGTTGATTGACGGTCCCAGTACGCAGTTGATTGATCATCATTATTTCTTGCCCATGAAACCGCTCCTTTCTAGGGACACCACATTTCAAACCAAATTCCTTTATTCTAGTCATGGAACATCGTCATCGTCACTTATACGGTCATTTGCTCGTGCGTTTTTCCGTAGGGCGTTCAAAATATCTGCTTGATCCATCGCTCCACCAACAGTCATTTCAGCAGCGTGTGCGACCAACCTATCTGCTTTCTCATTACCCCGGACTTCCACATGTCCCGGCACAAAAATGAAAGTCAATTTACGCAAACAGGAATTCTTCGCTGTATCCAGCCACTGTTCCCGAATGTATCCCTCCTGAACTTTCACAATCATGCTCATCGAGTCACTCAATATGCGGGCATGCTCGCAGATAGGAAAACATGCAGTAACGAAAGTAATGCAGTTTCTATATCTTTTGGAGACCAAAACGTAGTAAATATGGCTTCTTCCAATGTCTCTGTTGTGTATCCATGTGTAGTCATCTTCGGTGTTACTTAAATCATATATTTCCTATTATCATTATATATATATATATATATTCATTCTGTCAAAATATCGCTTCTCTTATTCCTATCTCCTAAACCATATGTAACAGTTACATCTGTAACATCTGTATTGTCCACTTACCATATCGATAATACGTGAGACTGCTGTAAAACTGCGTAACAATACTACTTACGTAAATCACAAAGTCGATTAGATTTACGACCAATATACAGTCTAGCAGACTATAGGGTGTGGGTATAAAAATTACAACAAACTGACTATACATCACGGTTTTTCCCTAAGGTTTTTGTCAAGAAAACACAAGACAAACAGTGAACAAACAATAGAAATAATTACACTATAACAAAATTATTTGACAGCAGATATTTAACGACAGGGACATCCAAGGTAACAATGATGTACGAATAAAAGTACTGTATCTTACTGCATATGGACTAAAATAAAACATTCCCAACCTCTCAATTTTTGTCTTACAGTAATAAACCAATCTTCATATTATTTTAAACACAGTGTCTGTCTATCTCACTATTTTTGCTGTGTTCTTCATCTTTCCTCTCCCTCGATTCTTCAATATCAAATAAAATGAAGTTCTTAAAACCAATTTTGGATGTGACGAAACGTAAGAATAGTCTTTGAGCATTATTCGTTTACACATGTCCGAATGCCCGATATGTTCGGGTGAATTTTTGTGTTGATGACTCTTATAGGACATCCCTATGACCCACATTGAGTTCTATGTCATTTTTATTATTTTTATATTATTATTATTATTATTATTATTATTATTATTATTATTATTATTATTATTATTATTATTATTATTATTATTATTATTATTATTATTATTATTATTATTATTATTATTATACAAATATTGGTAAGAGCATACCGTGCGATTCATGTTCACAGTTTTTAATAAATTAGCGTCCGTCTTATTTTTTTGTGTAGTTTGTAATGCTATCGCGGAACGCAGTATTTTTGTAACGTAACTCTGGCGATTTATTTCTTTCTGTTAGCTCAATGGTTGACGTTTCAATGTTTAACTTGCCTTCGACTGATAGTGATGCAATATGCATACGTATAAAATTTAGGAATTTAGGAGGGGTTTTTTAGCTTGATGTTAGGGTTGGAATTAATTCTAACAGTACGCCTTACCGCCAGCACCTTCCTAAACTCTAGCATTATCCCTTATCTTTCGATGCGCATTAGTGCCATTAAATCCTTATAGGAATGCAATATGCAGACGTATAGAGTTTAGGTGGAGGGGGTTGGGTGAAATGGTTATATTTTTCTATACCACTACGCTTAACATCAAAACTCTACCCCCCCCCACCCTTAACTCTAGCATTATCCCTTCTCTTCCAATGCACACGTGTGGCTATACTTAATAACTACACATCAGGCCAACACCTCTTACTGTAGATGTCTTCCTATACTTGACTCTAAATACATCTCAATCACTTACTGTAGATGGACTCCAAGAACATCACAAGGAGCAAACTCGTAATCTCTGTACTCCTTAAAAAGAGAGGAGTAATGTTTTTGTTATTAATAAGATAATACTGTGAGATAATTGTTTATTTGTTTGAGAACCCCGAGAATTTCAAGCGATTAGCTCTTACTTCCTATGTGCAATTGGGAGGTTTCTCCGAGCTTTCTTTCATACCCAGGAGGCTTCATCTATCAGCTTAGTGAAATGCCTATTGAAAGAGCCTTCAATTCAGAGAGGATATATGTCACGAAACAAGCTGATAGTTTGCTTGGGTCACCCATTGTTTGTCTTTCTTCCGACGAGGCGCTTCACAGCCATCAAGCTGTTCCTCGTGTAGGAAGACTATTCCATTACGACCCTTTGTGTCCCCAGGTCCCAGACCTAATTTCTTCCGTATGAGCCGTGTTGGGTAACGACGACGGTAGAAATTGATTCAGGGATGATACACCTTCCTAGACGAGGTGCTGCTTTATGGAGCAGCTGTATTGCCAAACAAGTTGGTGGTTTGGGATATGACCTGTGCTTTTCTCACTCAATCGCCTCGTCCGCTTTAGATGACCTTCCAATTCATTGCCTGGCGATGTCTGTGTATTTTGACTTTCGTCATTGCGTATATTACCCAAAGAAGTAGGTAGGATACAAATCTCGAACGAGGAGCTACGCAGTGCGCCCTTGGATACTGAACCAAATTCTCTCTGTATGAACCGTGTTGGGCAAATGCGGAGAATTGAGTTGGGCTTGGTTTGCATTGTTGTTAGAAACTTGCGACCCCCTCTGCGTTGCCAATAGTGTCCAGATTTCGAGTCTCAACAGTGCTTCGGTCAGACATGTAAACAATGCACTCCCCGATATTTGTTCAGTGCTTGTCCTGTGTGCTATGAGGAGCTGTATTCGAAGCTTTTTCCATACCAAGGAATGCATGTTCAAGTTGGTGTATCCAATACTGGAGTCATGACTCCTACTTTCAATGGGGGTAATTGTGAAGGGACATTTGGGTTTCTGTGTGTTTTCGAGAATGAACAGCACTTCGGCCAGCCGATCTCGTGCTGGACTATTGTAGCTTCGTTGCCACTGAATTGATTTACACACTACGCCGCCCACTAGCGTGTGTTAATTACCTTTTCCAGATTTGGTGTGTACTCGTAAGATCACCGTATGTTAGGGACATTGATATAGTTCGTCCCTCCATTGTTTCTAGTTTTAAGCCAGCCGAGTCGGAATGAACAGATGCCTTGCATGACTGTGCTCCGACAGTGATGGTGGATGTAATGAAGTAGAGGTTTCGGAGATATTTCCTGTCTCTGGGCAAGCAATTCTCATTCCTTCTACAGCACCCACATCCACAGACGCGAGCCTAAAAGTGTCTGCTAGAAATACAGCAAGAGCAGCTGCATTTCTGTTTCCAGGGTCACGGCGAGGAGGTACTTTTAGGATCTTGATTATCTGCTAACCCTGGAACCGCACGAGAGCAATGTGAGACCCTTTGCATTCCACTCGTGGCATTAAATCAGGACATAATGTAACCTCCGCTAACATTAGCCCCTTTTTTAAATTTCTGGCGTGATGCTCTGCAAGTGATGTAATTTCATTGAACGCGCATAAACTGTGCACGCCATAATGCATTTGCAATGAAACTGCACATGATATCTAAGTTCGTTCTCGTTCCGCTTATAGACGAAATATTGGGTAGGCCCTAGATATGGGCCACAACGAGGACATGATTTAGACTTGTTAGGGCCCTAAGCTATTTGAGATATGGGGCCCTAAGCTATTTGAGATATGGGGTCCTTTAACTATTAAGAATATATAGACAGTGAAATATAAAAAAATTGGGGGGGGGGGGCGCAAGACAGTGGGGGCCCTAAGCTATAGCTTGTTTAGCTAATAAGTAAATCCGGCACTGGCCAGAACCAAATGTTATTATATGCCATACTTTAAACATTATTTATATTTTAACAGGATCAAAACTCTGAAGCTGCTCGTGAATTCCTGAAAGTAGCCAATGCTGTTGAATTTGAAGAAACGCCTTTTGGCATAACCTCAAGCAGTGACGTGTTTGATGAGCACAAAGTTCCAAATGATAGAGTTGTTGTCTTCAAAAAGGTTAGATAAAATATGTGATTAAATTGAAGTTATTAAGTTATTTAATTGTTAATATACAATTTCTATAATAGGAAATGACTGCTGCAGACATTAAATTTCAATAAATATACAATTTTAAACAAAATTAATCGTTTGTCAGATTAATCGTTACAACTAATCCTCATCACTTTCTGTCATATGTCTTGCTTTTATTCACATCATCTGCTATACTGTTCCGAGAGTGTCACGAATTATAACTTTGATTATACTCAAACCAGTTAGTCTTGTACATTTTGAAATCTTTTGGTTTGTTGGTTAATTGCTGATCCAGCGGTCCATGGCCTCATGCCCTTTGACCCAATGCCATTAAAATAGCATTATACTGCTGGGAAGTCTGTGTATTTTCAGCCCTACCCCGGGCCAGAGAATCACTATCACACCTCAAGGAAGGTAGGTTTCAAACTTTGCAATGCTCCAAACCAATGCAGCCAAAATAGGGCTCACTGTGCCTATTGCCCGCCACGAATTGACTACTGGTTATTCCGAACCTCTCTATTGCTCCAGGCATGCAGCCAAATGTTCATGTCAAAAGGATTGTCATGTCCCGAGTCACTGTGCCTCTAAGATGGGGCTCGGCCATAGGAAAAATCAGTGCTATCAGTTTCCTCCTCCCCAGTGCTGCGCAGTATATCTCTGGCTCCCTCCCAACCACAGAGGGTGCATACATATATGCAACTAATAAAGCATGAAACACATTGCAACAACAAAATAAAAGAAAGAGAAGCATAATTGTATAGATGACGTGCCATGAAACTTCATTAAGAAGATAACCTCAATTTAACGGCTTGCCATTTACTACGGTTTTCTGTTGTGTGGGTGGTTTATCTAGTGGGCCATTGGAGAGACCCACAGACGCAACTGCATGTGTGAAATCTTATGCAACCAGCAACATGGTCACATTCATCAGCAGTACAGTTATTTATCAACATCATCCAGTGCCATATATTTCAGTATAGATGAAAATAACAGACAATATTGCTAATTTGGAAAAAATCTCTTTGGTAAAACTACTTTCCTTGCATTTATAAGATTGAAGGTTTTCAAAATTAGCAATGACAAATTCACAAGTTCATTTTCAAGAGGATACGGAAGATTATTCTTGAGCTTAGTGTCTATGTATTCTTAGTTCAGAAAACCTAAGTACAATAAAGTCAATCCTTTGTACCTTTTAAAGACCTTTTAAAAGTTTAAAAGTATAATAATCTTCAAAAGTGGAATCATGTTTTGCTCAATACAAATTGTCTCAGTTATTTACAATAGTAGGAAGCAATGCTCTGACTAGTCTTATATCATATTTTTATTGAGTTGTTTTTTTGCTAAAACTACAACTTTTATAATGACCATTAAATAACTACTAATTCATATATTTTCCTTTTTACAACACGAGGTGATGAGAAAAGAATAAAATGTATAATTCATCTGTTTTTAAGTATATAAACCCTCAAGGTAATGAGTCATGTATTTGAAAATTCATGTTTTAATTTGTATAATAAAGCTAGGTAAACTGACAGTTCATCTGTTTGACTGCAAAAGTCTAGTTATACAAGATATGTTGGTCTATTATATTAAATATTTGGCTGATATTATATTTCCTCAGTTTGATGAAGGCCGCAATGACTTTGAGGGTGAATTTAATGAGAAAGCTATAGCAGACTTCGTTTCTGAAAACCAGCTGCCACATGTGATTGAATTTTCTCCAAGTGTAAGATAGTCTTATAGCATTTGTCCCTGTGTTTAATATAGCATATCCTGATATAGAGAACTGTATGTGGATTTCAGTGATTATTAAGTGTGTTTAATCACTCTCATTAATGAATTACTGTAGAACTTGTAAAAAGTTAAACTGTTTGATTTCAATATATGCCTAATTTGACAGTGTTTCTTCTTCTTTCTTATTCCTCGTTCTCCAAAGACAGATTTTTTTGGGGGACTTATATAGTTTTTTATTTCACCAATTAATTTATTAAAATATTAATTTCACCAATGAACTGTACTGTGGTTACCAGCCCCAAGACAAGGCCACAGAGGTTATCTGTCAGAGCTGTTTCAGATGGCGATAGTTTTCTTTGTGTGGAGTGGTACAGTGGTCAGTTATGTGAAACATGTTCTGTGTTTTCAAGAGATCATCCACAGGAGTATATATTGGTGTCGTCAACTACAAACTTTCGATACATGAGTGGTTTGAGTTTGTTGTCGACGGTGTTCTCAACCTAAATATGGTTGTTTGTTCCTTTCTTTCAAGTCTGTAGATAACATCATCATTTTGTCTGCACGCAGGGCCATAGACATGATTACCATAAGAAGGGGGTTTTACATTAAAAATATTTTTTAAGGGGTCTTTGGTCCGATTTTGTATGCAAATTTCACTATTTTACAGAAAATTTGAAGACCTTTTAGCAAAAAAATCACTAGGGGGGGGGGGTGTTTCTACTGACCTTTTGGTTAAGTTCCTAGTACTACAAATCATATTTAGATTTGCTAAGGGGGGGGGGGGGGGTTGAACATCCACCACTGCATGGGTGAGTTCAGTTCTATTCCTGTTTACCATTAGTAGGCCTACTTACGTAAAACACAAGTCTAAGGTCGATTAGCGTTACAGTGAATATACAGACTATAAGGGCCTAAGGTAAGGGTTAAAAAAATACAGATAGGCCTAACAGTACACAAGACAGTTTCAACCATAAGATTTTTCTAGAAATTACAATACAAACCATGAACAAACAAGTAAAAATAAAGGCACTATCACAAAAGATTAGACGGCAGACATTTAACAGAAGAAACATCCAATGTAACAATGACATATGTATGCACAAGTATTGTCATTGAGATGCACATTTAAAGATATGGACAATGAGAATAAAATAAACAACTACCTAGGTACATATGTCTGAAAAACAGGAACAACAACAAAGCACAGACCCCAGCACCCAAATCTAAATAAATGAATAATCTGTATTTAGAAAAAATGGCTTAAGGGCACATACGATAGATACTCTCTTGAAAATTGCTTTGTTTGTAATTGGGTACCAGTAAGCCACTCTTCTTCTCGTGCATAGTTTATCAATGTCTATACAAGTCCAGTATTCTTGATAAATGCCGTATTTGATAGTTCATCAGAACTACCATAATTTTTGGTTCTTTCCTAGAACGAGTGTCTGGAAGTCACACTTTTCAATATACAGATTTCATGTTTTTAATCATTTATATTTCATTTTCTAGTTCCTTTTCAGCAGTTTTGCCACCTAATTGAGCCAGGTTTAGACCCAAGCTGTATGGGGAAAAAATGTGTATGCTGCGAATGTGGAAAAATTAAACTTTAGACATGAAGTACTGGTTTCTGAAACTGATTTTGTTTTTGATGACTAGGATAAGGATGTTGGGGAAAGTATCACCCTTTCTTCTTCTGCATTCATTCTCAAACTCCTGCAGACTAGCAGGATGAAGTCAGGAGAATGGAATGGATTGTGTCACCTAGTTTACAGCTTTGTAAAATGGGCAACTTTTAGTCTGACACATCCAAGCACAGCATGGTTTCTGGGTCACTTTAACACTCTATGGCATGGGAAAGCCAACCACATCCCTAAAACCTCCTTAGTCACTTCTTACACTGTATATGGTAGGTAACAATGCTGCTAATATTTTCTCTCTTTTTAAAACCCTGGTAACACATAAATGAATAAACCCTTCAATCTTCTGTGTGCATTGAGGGAATTTGTAAGAAAGCTATGACCCTGATCTATTGAAAGTAGAGGACTGATCTTGTAACATTGTACCCAACACTATATCAAGAGAAGTGATCTTGTAACATTGTACCCAACACCATATCAAGAGAAGAAGTAATCTTGTAACATTGTACCCAACACTATATCAAGAGAAGAAGTGATCTTGTAACATTGTACACAACACTATATCAAGAGAAGAAATGATCTTGTAACATTGTACCCAACACCATATCAAGAGAAGAAGTGATCTTGTAACATTGTACCCAACACCATATCGAGAGAATAAATGATCTTGTAACATTGTACCCAACACCATATCAAGAGAAGAAATGATCTTGTAACATTGTACCCAACACCATATCGAGAGAATAAATGATCTTGTAACATTGTACCCAACACCGTATCGAGAGAAGAAATGATCTTGTAACATTGTACCCAACACCATATCGAGAGAATAAATGATCTTGTAACATTGTACCCAACACCATATCAAGAGAAGAAATGATCTTGTAACATTGTACCCAACACCATATCAAGAGAAGAAATGATCTTGAATTCAAACAAAAGCTTTAGAAACTAACTTCACCCAAGAGAAAGATCTCAAAGAAGTTGAACACGTTTCATCTAACCAGTACTTGTCACAGAAAATGAAGAGCTCCTTTACAGATTAAAACAAACAAAAGAAAAAATCATAGATATTTTGCAGTAGCAACACAAATTACATAGAATAAAATAGGTTTTCTAGATGTTACTAATATATATTAATAACTGTTTTTTGCAGGTTATCAAGAAAATCTTTACAAGTAGAGTCAAAAAGCATGTACTTTTATTCATAAAAAAAGAAGGCAATGACGACATCTTTAAGGGATTCCATGAAGTTTCCAAAGAGTTCAAAGGACAGGTATATTATAAATATTTTTACCTGCTGACTTTTTTATGTGTGAGTTTTCATGGTTTTGAATTACCAGTAATTGTTTATCAATGATTAATCTTTTCTTCTCCTGCATTCAATGATTCAGATTTACAACTTTATGATATTAACTTGAGCAATAAAACTGCACTCTAATTTGCATGTGCAGCAATAAGTCTTTATGGCTTGCAATTATAAGATATTCATATACTAGGTCTATATAGGTTATAAAGATATTTTAGAATAATACACATAAATATCTTTTGGAATGGAACTCAAAAAAATTAATTAAATAAATTGCAACAAAAATATCTAATATCCTCTTCTTCTTTATCATTACCATTAAGGCTGTTCAGGGGGTTGGGGAGGGGATTTGGAAACACCAACAAAAGAAGCATACTATTCTTCTATATCAACTTGTCATATATTCTTCTATATCTTCAACTTGTCATATTTTCTTCTTTATCCTCAACTTGTCATATATATTCTTATATATCCTCAATTTACCATATTATCTTTTATATCCTCAACTTGTCATATATTCTTCTATATCCTCAACTTGTCATATATTCTTCTATATCCTCAACTTGTCATAAATTCTTCTTTATCCTCAACTTGTCATATATTCTTCTATATCCTCAACTTGTCATATATTCTTCTATATCCTCAACTTGTCATATATTCTTTTATATCCTCAACTTGTCATATATTCTTCTATATCCTCAACTTGCTATATCACCCGTGTGTTGCCGGGGCCCGAAAGGGTAGCAAAGAATAGCAACACTGTTTACCTTCCACGCATGTCGTAAAAGGCGACTAAGGAGGTTATGGGATGGAGTTGGCTGTCCCATCCCATATAGGGTCAGTGACCCAAATCCATGCAGAAGTTGGATATGTCAAGCCGAAAGGCGCAGATATTGCAGCAATGCTGTAAACCATGACACAACACATTCCGTTCTCCGGACTACATCCTGCTAATCTGCAGGAGTTTGAGAACGAACGCAGAAGAAGAAGAACTTACCATATATTCTTCTATATCTTCAGCTAGCCAGATAAGTGTCAGTGTGTAAAAGTCTATTCCTGGTCACTGCTTAATATTTAATCCAGAATTTGTTCTGCCCTTCCTCTCCCTTATGCTGAATGGTCACAAAAGACCTAATCCAATTTAGTTTGCAATATTTTCCCACTGACTGTAGGGATTTTTCTAGCTTGTAAGTGTATTTCTTTATCTCTCACATAATCTATATGTTGGTTTTATGCTGCATATAACATATTTCTAACAGTTGCATGTGACATCAAATCAATAAAGGACAGCTTGAAGTGATCTGTTCATGTAATAATGGACTAGAATACTTGAAAAGGAGAGAGATTTACCGAGCGCATTGTTTGCCCACAGATATACAACAATGGATAAACAACTCAATAATATCACAGACCTTGTCTCTAAACTTACTAGAGACAACTGTGTAGTTATATTTAACAGGAAATGTCAATGAAATCACTGATAAACATGAACAACAGACATCAAAATAAGAAAATTAACCTTAAGGCAGGATTACTAGATTTCTCAGTTTTAATGGGAGAGTACCGGAACTGGGTTCATCAGGTTCATAAAGACCTGAAATCATAAATTTTCATACCACTATCTAAGAAGCCCAGGGCTGTGGATTGTACAGAATATAGAACAATAAGTTTGATGAGTCAAAAAAAATACTACTTAATATAATACATGAAAGAATTAAAAACAAGACAGACATTGAGGTCGGTGAAGAGCAATTTGGTTTTAGGAAAAACAAAAGGAACCAGAGAAGCTATACTTAGTATCCAACTATTGATAGATAAATATATAGAAGTACCGGTAGATTAACATGTTGCAAAAACATTTTAGTTGCTATGCACTTATTTCACACCTACTGTTCAAAGTTGTATATACATTTTTCGGAGTGGTAGTTTTTATATAATCTCATAGAAAATATATCTTTGACTCTAGATAACAGATGATAGCAGATGTGAAAATGGAAATAGAATCAAAATGGCCAAATGGCATTAGACACTGCACATATCCAAGCAGATCACACACATACTAAAGATAAGAATTATTGTTGTTGCATATAGGCCTACTCTACATTTATGTAGGGTTCAGAAACATGGATAATAAACACAACAGTTATAATGCAGAATTGATGACTATGAGATGTGGATAATGAGAAGGATATAGAGAACTTATGAAAAAAGAGAATGGCAAAAAAAATTTTAGAAACACTAAATTTGAAAATGATTTGGTACTTTAACAAGAAATACAAATAAAATATATAATATAATTTGAACATGACACCTTGATCAAGATGTTAAAAGGTAAAATGTTCAAGGGTGACGAGCTAAACATAAGCAGAGATGCGATTGAGAAGCAAACATGAGTTTGATATTATACAGTCTGTCAGAGTACACCACCAAGGCAAGATACATATGATCTTGGAGATCTTTTGCAGGAAGTAAAAAGTAAATAAAGGAAACACAGTAGATCATGAAATAAACAAATGTATCATATACAGTACAATCTAAACATGAAAAATTAATTGAATATCTTCAAGAAATAGGCATAGATGGAAAAGACATGAGACTGGTTAGAAATATAAATTGGGAACAATCTGCATCAATAAAGTACGAAAACAGCTACTCGCCATACCTAGAAATAAAAAGAGGGGTAAGACAATGTGTATTTTATCACCAAGCCTATTTAACATCTATTTAGAGAATATGTTTAAACATATAGAAGGAATGCCAGGACTCGAGATCAGTAGGGAAATAATAAACAACCTGAGATATGCAGATGACACTGTTCTTTTAGCATTAAGTGAACAGAAACTACAGACTAATAGATCAAGTCAATAAATCACGTAAGGAATATGGACTGGATATAAACATCTAAAAAACAAAAACCATGATAATCAGCAAAGTCATTGAAGAACAGGCACTAAACATAAACATACATGGAGAGAAACTACAACAACTAGAACATTATCAATATCTTGCACACATAATCACAAATGATGGCAGATGTTAAACAGAAGTTAAAATTAAAATAGGAATGGCTAAAAGTACTTTCAATGACATGAGGAAAACGTAACATCTAAACAAATTACAAACAAGTTAAAAATGAGAATTATAAAATGCTACGTCTATTCTATATTAATGTATGGCTCAGAAACATGGACACTAAACAAACAATTTAGAAGACAGAATTGATGCCTTTGAGATGAGGATATATAAAAGAATGCGTATAATATCATGGAAAGAGAAGAAAACAAATAAAGAGGTTCTAACAACACTTAGTATGAAGAAAGAATTATTAAAGGAAATAAATATCAAGCATATAAAATATTTTGGACATATTAAAAGACATAACACCTTATTGAAGACCTTACTGGAGTGTAAATTCGATGAGAGGCAAGAGATATGCATAGATATAAGTGGGAGAATAACATCATGAAATGGGCAGGTTACAGTCTAGCAGAGTGCACTACTAAAACAAGAAACAGGAGATGTTGAAGGTATGTTGCAGTCAACCTTCGCTGCGGAGCAGGCATTTGATGAAGAGTTGTAATTTTATTTTCTATGAGTGAATTTGTGTTTATTTTACTTTTGAATTGTGGACACTAAATGTATGTTATGAATTGGTTTGCAATGTGTATGACTACATTTGATTCATTTTATTTTTACAAATAAGCATATTTGTTACTGTGTTTGGACACAAGTTTTTGTGTTTATTTACATTTAATACACGCAGGACATGTAACACAAATTTGGATTTTAAAGAACATTAATCAAATTTGTTCTTTATAAACAAATCTAAATAAACAATTAGAAGACAAAATTGATGCCTTTGAGATGTAGGTATATAGAAGAATAGGGAGAACATCATGGAAAGAGAAGAAAACAAATAAAGAGGTGCTAAAACACTTAATATGAAGAAAGAACTACTAAGAGAAATAAAGATCAGGCAAATAAAATATTTTGGACACATTAAAAGACATGACACCTTATTGAAGACCTTACTTGAGGGTAAAGTCAAAGGGAAGCGAGCAAGAGGTAGGCAGAGATAAGTGGGAGAGTAACATCACACGATGGACAGGTTACAGTCTAGCAGAGTGCACCACCATGACAAGAGGCAGGGGTGTTGAAGATAATTGCAGCCAACCTTCGTTGCAGAGACTGCACTTAATGATGACGAATCAAATTTATTTGTTAGAGAAAAATAACCAAGCTTACATGTGAACAGGAAGCACTGTTGACTGGTGAAATGATGCAAGCTTGTGCAATTTGGACATGTAATGAGAAAACATTCACTTTCAAATATCATTGAAGGCTGTAAGATGAAAGACTGAACAGAAAATCTTGGCTAGATAATATTACAACATGGTCTGGAAGTGATTTTTTCAACACTAGTCTGTATGGTTGAGGATAGTGATGTTTGGTAGGGTTTTTGTGCTGATGGCTCCAATATGGTACTCCTATGATACTAACTGGTTATTGATATTATTACTATTATTATTACAGTGGAATCCCTCTATAACACATTCTATTATAATAAATTTCATTTCCCTATTTAACAACACTTTTTATAATCCCTAATTGTAATTATTCTTTATTATTTTGTATTGTCTATAGCAAATATCTGTTATTACATACATATTTCATTCACCCGGAACAAGTTGTTATAACGAGATTCCACTGTGTTATTGTTATTTAGGGCCTAATATAAGATCTATTATTATATAATTTATCTGATTTGATAAATGATATGTTTTGCAGTTCCTTTTCATCCATATGGACACAGAAAATAAGCATCATGGCCCAATTTTGCAGTTTTTTGACGTGTCTGAAAGCCACATACCTGCTATTCGTATAGCCCACTTTGATGAAGAAGTTTCAAAATATCAACCTACATCTACTGGAGTAGACCCTGATGCAATCAGAAAATTTATCAAAGAATATGGTGATGAAGCCCTCAAAGTAAGTTGAAAGCATATTTTTTGGTATATTGAATAGTTATTATTATATAAATTCCAAGCTAGAATGTTAAATCAGGCTTTCCATCCTTAAGCAGTGATCAAGTTCTATTCAATATTCTTTAAGTGACACATTCAATTTACTTGTCACAAAAAAACTAATGTTTACTTGTTCTTTAAAAAAATTAAAGTTGAGTCACTTAGTTTTAGTCTAACAAAGAAAGATTAAGTTAATCCTTTGACTATTGTCAAACGAAGATAGATTAAATTGATACATTGACTTTCAAGTCAATTTCAAGTGTTATAAACAAATTCAAGTGTCAAACAAAGCGAGTAAATTGATACTTTAACTATTGTCAAACAAAGAGAGATAAAGTCATCATTTGACTATTGTCAGATAAAGAAATTGCAGCTATGTTTAATCGTCTCATTTTTTAGTATCAGTAATGAGTATAAAGTCTTCTCTGCTAGGATACTGTAAATCATTGAAAAGACAATAGAATACAAAAACCTAATGAATATTTCTTTCATAATCAAGAGAAAGCTTTCAACCATATAAATAGAGAACTACTCTGGAGCATTATAGAAAAGGAATAAAAGGAACATTATTAGACTGTGTAAGAGCCATATACAAAGATAATGAAAGTGCAGTTAGAACAAATGCAGGACTTAACTAAGTGGTGTTCAGTAACATCAGAAGGGGTGTGTCTTATCAACATTATTGTTTATCATTTATATGGACAATATTACAAAAGCAGTAGAAATACCACAAGAAGTTTACTGTCTAAATGACATAACTGAACTACTCTTTGCTGATGATCAGTGCCTACAGCACATCTCAAGTGAAGAACTGCAAGATCACATAACCCTACTCAATGAAAGTTTCATCAATCACAACATGAAGATCAACACTGAAAAAACAGAAGTAATGTCTATATGCATAATCCCAATACAATCAACATAAAAATAAAGGATCAACTACTGAAACAAGTGCAAGAATTTCAATATAAAGGGAGAAATTTTACAGCAGATGGAAGAATAGAAAGAGAGCTCTAGTAAAAAAAAAAAAAAGCCAACTCTGTAAATTATAAACTGACACCAATTTTGAAACACACATCTATCCTGATGGAAACCAAAAGGCAAATCATAAATTCAATATTCATCCCAACATTATGTTTTCAATATCAGAAATGGACACTAACTAAAAAACAAGAGAGAAAGCTTACTATGTTTGAAATGAGATGTCTAAGAAAAGCAGCAAACAGAACAGGAATTTATCATATGAGAATTTAGGAGATTACAAGAACTATTGGAACAACATCAGTGGTCAAATATATTGAAAAAAAGAGATTTAAATGGTTCGTCCACATAATGAGAATGAAACTTATTGGCCAGTGGCAAGAACACACAACATGAAAATTGAAATAGCAAGATACAGAGGAGGAACAAGAAAAAGGTGGATTGAAGGAGTTACCAATATTCTGACACGGCACTCTATTGCTGCATATCAAGTGACCAGATGTGCAATAGCCTGAAAATCAATTGTCATTCAGTCCTGCAATGTCTCACAGCATAATCAGAGAAAAGACAATAAATAGATAGATAGAATAATATCCTAACTAAAAGTGACCACATTGTTATGATCAAAATTAAGAGTAAAAAAGACAAATATCTCTATTGTTCAAATCTATGCAAAGACAACAGCAGCAGATGACCAAGAGATTGACACTTTTTATGAATAACTACAGCACACTCTAGATACAATGAAGAGATAAGACATTATTATAATAATGGGGAATTTAAACACTACAATAGGGAAAGAAAGTGCACATCATAAAATTAGATCTCAAGGGAAACACAGATTAGAAAATAGAAACAAAAGCGATGAACAATTGCTCAATTTTTGCTTGGTAAATAATCTAGCATCATGAATATGTTTTTTGAACAACGTCACAGAAGACTATATATGTGAACAGGGCCGGCCCTAACAATTGCGGGGCCCAATGTGAAACGGATTGCGCGGGGCCCAGTCTGGGTAGGGAAGAGGATAATAAAATAAATTATAATATTAATTTATAGGCCTATGAAGTGCAGGGTCCAATGCGGCCGCATTGGTTGCAATGGCCTAAGACCGGCCCTGTATGTGGAGGTCACCAGATGGAAAAAGTAAAATTCAATTAGATTACATAATAATTAAACAAAGATGGAAAACAAGCATTCCTCTAAGTAAAACATTACCAGGAGCAGACTGTATCACAGACCACAAACTGCTGATGGAAAAATTTAAAGTAAGAATAAAGAAAATCAACAAGAACACCTATACCATTAGACATGACACATCAGACATACCAAGCGAATACAATATAGAGATACAAAACAAATTTACCAAATTACCACCCTTCTAGATAAACAAGAACAATTAACACCTAATGATCTCGTCAACAAAATAAGCGAAGCTATCACTAACACTGTAGAAAAGATTTTACCCCAAAAAAGACATAAAAATCCAGAATACATCTCAGAAGAAACAATGAATTCAAAAGAAGATAGAAGGAGATGAAAAACTACTGAAAAAAGTCAATCAGGTTATAGAGAATTACCAAAACAAATTAAGAAACGAATTATGCACAACAAACAACAATACATAATTAATACATGCAGAGAAATCAATGATCAAAGACAACAAGGAAATAGCAAAAGAATGGTCAACAATACAAGAACAATATAACAGAATAACTTCAAGCCCACACTTCGAGTACTAAAGTTAATACCCTAACTGTAAACAAAAAATATTCTACATAACGTTAGATGGAAGGAATATTGTCAAGACATTTATAAAGGAGCAACTCAGTCACCAAATGAAAACATCAATGAAATAAAACAAGAACCCGAACCTACAATGGAAGAGGTTAGATATTTTTTTTTAATTTTAAAAATGAAAAGCTCCAGGTAACGACAGATTAACATCAGAAATTATATAAGCTGGTGGAGATTTCAGTGTTCAAATATACCATACTAATGTATGCTGCAAAATATGGAAATGCGGAATATAGTTAGAATAATTGAAAAAGTCAGTATACATACCCTTGCCAAAGAAATGAGACCTTAATCTATGTACCAACTATAGAACAGTAAAACTAATTAGTCAAGCCAGCGAAATACTACTATAGATCATAATGAAAAGAATACAACAAAATTAGAAATAGAAATCTATAAAGTTCAAGTTGGTTTTCAACCAGGAAGAGGAACAAGAGATGTATAGGCAACATGAGAAACATAATTAACAAATGTAGAGAATACACCTTAGACCTATATAGGTCTATGTGTTTCATTAGTTAGTTAGTCGTCGGATCATCATCATTGCAAACTGGACACATCCATAGTTGCTCCGATCTCTCCTTGAGTGTATCCGCCATCACACTTCTGCTGACAGTACCGGTCCTATGCTGGTTGACCATCATTCTTCTTCGCCCTCCAAAATGTTCACCTCTAGCAACACCGCATCTCAATCCCTGATCTTTAATCCTAGCCATTGAAAAGGAATCATCATCCACATTCGTCTCACTCTCAGCGTGTTATATCTCTTAAGGAGTTCAAAACGTCAGCGCGATCCATTGCCCCATCGCCCTTTGCCACAATCGCACACGATGCCAGTTGATCCGCTCTTTCATTGCCTCGAACGCCCACATGTCCCGGCACGAAAATAAATGTAACCGCCTTCAAGCTCGCATTTCTCAAGGCCTCAATCCACTGTTCGCGAACGAGACCCACTTGTACCTTCTTAATCATACTCATAGAGTCACTCAAGATGCAGACCTGCGTTACTTTCTGTGTGCGTAGCCACTCAAATGCCTTGGTCACCGCCATAGTCTCCATGGTCATACTACTCGTAGTGACCGCAAAGGCACCACTTTCCTCCTTGATCGTTTTACCTGCGCACTGAGCTGTAAAGGCCCAAGCACTGCGAACATGCCTAATTACAGATCCATCAGTGTATATAATCACATCCCCCTCTTTGGTATTCTCACTGATTAAAGCCTGCACTTCTTTCTCCACAGCTGTGGGACACCATTCTCTGCATTCCCTACTAAGTGATATTACTACTCTCAAACAAGTTTTGAAATCTGTGGGTAGACCTATCCATTCCGCACCAACTGCCACATCCTGTAATCGGCACAATGTGTTTCATTGACTACACCAAGCATCTGATTGTGCTAAACATCACCAACAGATCTTTCAGGAATGATGTGCTCACATTCTTCAATGAAACAAACTATACATAATTTAACGAAACAAATTTTCACTAAAGATGCATACAATGCAGCATCCATCGATCTTCACACACATTTTTTTATTTGTTGAAAGGGTTTTAATCGATTTCCTACTTGTATTGCTGCTGTTTGTTGCCAGCACATGTTCTTGATGATTCTTAAATTGCTACTGCTGATGTTCAAATTCTCTAACATGTATAACTTCACTATGATTAACTTTATCAAATGCTTTGATGTAATCTATAAAACATAGGTACAGGTTGATTTTTACCTCTAAAGCCCTCTTTACTAGTGTTCTTAGGATACATATATATATATATATATATATATATATATATATATATATAGCATTGCTGGTACATTTGCTTTCTTCAAAGCCACATGGTCTGGACTTATTCCTGTTTTTATTTTGTGTCTCATTCTCTTCATAATGATTCTGAGAAAGATTTTTGTTATTTGGCTCATGCGGCAGATTGTATGAATTTCATTAATTCATGAGGCATGTAGTCACTGTTTTATATATATATATATATATATATATATATATATATATATATATATATATATATATATATATATATATATATATATATATAT
>CM067320.1:25284107-25559766 GCA_034231615.1 Meghimatium bilineatum | reverse complement strand
GTTAATGTTGTTTGAATTCCTTAAAATTGATGAAAAGTTAATACACTGTACACGTCTACGCTTTCTTTATTATTATTATTATTTACACTGATGCGTAATACGCCAGTTATAATTATGTAATGCACAACCATTAGTGCATACGCCATGGGTTGGCCACCCCCAGCATACAGTTAAAGTGCACAGGCTACCTCTGGAGTCCAACAGGCGAAAAATGTCCACTAAAAAAAATGTGAAAGCCTAATGCTCTCATTCCGTTTTCTCAGTGTCATTGTTGAGAATGTACAAAATGGAATAATTAACAATCTTTTTTTTAAAATCAGAACGGGCCACAACAAATTCAAACAACACACGTATAGAAGTTTTGCGGCTTGAGACACAGGCATGTGCCCATGTGGACATTATGCAGTAAACACACATTCAGCTGAATTTCAAGAAGAAAACTGTCGGCCACCTGTCATGCTTAGATCTACGGTTGTCTCCGGGCTGATGACTATAATACAGTTCATTCTATTACCTATCATACAAAATATCTATTCGCTAAACCCTTTGTTGCCTTACAGCGGCAGAGGTAGAAGAGTTTTCTGGAGATGGTCCTCGTGTGTGCTGAGTATATTGTGGAATTTGTTGCTTCTTTTATTTCGGTGGTCAATCGTTTTCGTGGTCAGTCTTTAGGTCTGCCTTCACTGTATCTGTGTAGCATAGCTTGCTGTGGTATGCTGTCTGGTGGTAGTCTGCTGATGTGTGCAAACCATTTTATCTGTTGTCTCTTAAGACATTCCAAGTTATGAATAGTACCGGTTCTTTGTCTAATGTTTTCATTTCTTTGAAATGTTCATTAAAATACAGTTCATTGAAGATGTCTATATTAGCGTATGATTCTGACAGAAGAACGATGAAAAAGATATAATTTACCGGGCGAACATTAAATTACGATATTAAGTTCCAGATATTTTCCACGAAAAGACTCGACTCCTTTGAAAACAAATGCCTACGTACCATTCTGAACGTTAAGTGGGGTGACTTTAAATCTAACACTACTATAAGAGAGGAAAACAAACAAACCTATATATCTTCCTTCATTAGACAAAGGCGTTGGACTTACATCGGCCATGTTCTCAGAATGAACAGCCTAAGAATTCCCCAGCAATCACTATATTGGGTGCCACCCGGAGTAAGAAGAAGAGGGAGACCTAGAGAAACTCTACGAAGAACCATTAATAGAGAAGGCATGTAATGAACCTAAACAACACGCAACAATTGAAAGACCTGGCAACACAAAGACAGAAATGGAAGGCTATGGTTTCTGCCCTATGCGCCGCCTATGGCCCTGGAGGAACATAACATAACATTTTCCACTAACGCGTTGTAAACAAAGCGTCACTTCCATCTTAAATCGTGACGTGACGCGTATTATGACATATTTCTCTTTACTATTTTTTCTAAAAAGCTTCACAAAACTACAACTGTACTACAAGAATGTCGATAACGTGTATTGTTGTTTTCCATAACAAATATAATGCGTGCATCGTCACCGTGGGATTGTGTTAATATGCAGAACGACATGGTGGTAATGAACCTTGTTCATTATTTCGCATGGCCCAATCACAATACTGATTAACATTATTACAACATAAACATGGCCAGCATAATTAATTATGCAGTCAGGTGGAGTATATTGGAAAATTCTACAAAAAGATGAGAATGTGCAGAAATGAACGCATACAAAACGAGGAGGGATCAAAAATAATAAATCAACTACACCAGAAATGATGGAATACAAAATAACAGGCCGTGTTATATGTAACTGCTCTTGGTGCTACGTATGGATTCATATGCAAAACATAGAAAATATTCCAACCGCGTTTTCATAAACAATGTAAGACACTGCATCGCTAAAATACTCGTTGTTGTGACTAGATTTTGCCGCATGATTCTGTGATTGACAAAAAATTGCAGGAATTGATTAGTGATAAAAAGAGCCAAATGATGGTGCGTGTATATATTTCTACAAGCTATCATGATCATTACTCGAATCTATTTTAGTACCTGTTCATAATTAAATTGATTGGTTTATATATTGAATAACAGACCTCACAGATATTTATCTTCTTCTTCTTCTTCTGCGTTCGTTCTTAAACTCCTGCAGATTAGCAGGATGTAGTCAGCAGAACGGAATGAGTTGTGTCATGGTTTACAGTATTGCTGTGATATCTGCATCTTTCGGCCCGACACATTCGACTTCAGCATGGCTTTGGGTCACTGACCCTATATGGGATGGGACAGCCAACTCCATCCCATAACCTCCTTAGTCGCCTTTTACGACATGCGTGGAAGGAAAACAGTGTTGCTATTCTTTGCTCCCCTTTCGGGCCCCGGCAACACACGGGCGAACATATATTTATAACTTGCAACAATATCATCTAGTAATGTAATATACGCAACGGGAAATCCCAAATAAGTCAATAATGGAAAATCGAAAGGAACATTTTTCTATGTTTTGCATAAGAATCATTTCCTTGGAAATCGTAATTTGTTAACATGTTTCTACCCCATGTAGGCGTATATTTCTGTGATTATCGTTAATCGTATATTTCTGTGATTATCATTAATCGTATATTTCTGTGATTATCATTAATCGTATATTTCTGTGATTATCATTAATCTTTCATTCTTGTATGGTTTCCAACTGTAGTTCTTTTATGCGTTCTTATTCTTCACTTACGTATGTTCACACGTCAGCTTAATTATGAAGTTATGCACGTCTACAAAAATCTGCAAATTTTGTCGTCTGGGTTTCACAACATAACTCATCGGCAATTTTAGTTTCATTTTCTAGTGTTATTGGGTAGTCTATTACCCCTAATCCGCCTTAGTTGCCTTTTATGTATGCAAGGCAAGTTACTATATCACTATTATTTACTATCCCTTTTACGGCGTATGTTAAGTACATTTTTACTTTATTGTCATGCATGAGTTCGTGTATGTTCTTGCTGCTGCTTGTTTAAGACCAAGCTCCCACTAATGTTTTTCTGATTCTTACCATAGGGTTGCCATGCTGGCCATTTAGAAAAATCAATGGACATAAACGTCTAATTATCTAGCAACTCTGTCTTAATTGATGTGCTAATTTTTTTATGTCAGTTTAGTTTTATTTTGGTGTTTTTACTTAGTAAATCTCTGCACGTGTGCTTATTCTTAAGTATTTATAATGCTTTAATTGAAAGTATTGATTGAAAGAATGTACGAATTCCTTTTTTTCTGCTAAGAATGAATATCTGACAAGCAAACATATCGTTCGAGTATCAAGATAAACAAATATAGGTAGATGTGTTATCAAAATAAAACATAAAACAACTTAATAACGAGATACAGGGACATAAGACGTTTCGACTAAAAAGCCTTTATCAGGACAAACAAACGACCACGATAAAACAAATCTTACATGGAGACAAATAGGGTTATAATAGGGAGGAGAGGAGGCCAATAGCAGATAGATAATAGAGGAAGCAAAGATGGAGCAGCATAACAGGAGAGAAGAAGGTATGTGGAGAAGATAGTGGTAAGTGAAGAGGGGAAAGTGGTCAGAAGAAAGTGAGAAGTGGAAAAAGGAAAGATATAATAGCAAGTGAATTAAAAGTAAATTAAAATATTTACCTCAAACGTGGCAACAGGAAATGAGTATTACAGACATACAATCATAATGTAAGGAAAGAGCTATTCCTCTATTTTATTTTACTTACTATTATATATTTTCTTTTTCCACTTCTCACTTTCTTCTTCCAACTTTCCCCTCTCCACTTACCACTATCTTCTCTCCATACCTTCTTCTCTCCTGTCAAGCTGCTCCATCTGTGCTTCCTCCATTATATATCTGCTGTTGTCCTCTTCTCCTCTATAACCCTATTTGTCTCCATGTAAAATTTGTTTTATTGAGATCGTTTGTTTGTCCTGATGACTTTTTAGTCGAAAAGTCGTATGTCCCTGTATCTCGTTGTTATGTTGTTTTATGTTTTATTTTGGTAACACATCTACCTATTTTTGTTTATCTTGATATTTGTCCTGTGTTACTCCAGCCACCTACTTCCTGTTTAGGGTTGTTACCCAATACTGGAACATTCATCCATATCTTTAAGTAGAATATCTGCAGAAAGAGTCCTCTGTGTCTATTTGTCATTATCTTGATAAAGATCATTTGAGAGAAACGTCAATCTCTCCATCTCGTATTTACAGTTTCACTGAAGTCTCACATTCAATTTTTGGGTAATTCTGGACAACCACCATCCATCATTTCTAGTCGTGAATAAATTATTGTGTTGTATCAATTTTCCGTTCGTTTTGTTTCGTCTATCTATCTCTCTAGTTTTTATATTTCCAGTTTTCATCTATGCTCTTCTAGGCTTCAGGCATACATTCTCGTTATATCTGTTATGTGATAGTTGAAACAGCGTTATTTACATCTCGTGTGTTATGATGTGTTTCTGATAAAGTCCTTTTAGTCAAACCCTCGATTTGTGCTTTTTTTCCTCTGTGTTTTTCAAGTAATTGTCAAACCTTTTTTACCCAGTTAAAAATGTCGCCCATTTCGCAAAGGATACAAGAGTTGTCTATTTCTTGTCATTTCCAGATATCGTAAGATACAATCTAGACAGTTTGAGATGACATGGCAATCAAGTGCATATGTTGTCCTTGAACGCACATAAAATGTCGAGTAGCGTCCGGTTGGGCCTTACTGACATTTATTTCATTGATCTACAGCTGCCCTGTTCAGGCACTCACAATGTTCCAATTTTGAAGCCAGTGTCCTATATGGGCGTTTCGACCTAGTTATTTCTTTAGTATTGGATTGATCTATGGAACACGTTATCGTCGCGTAGCAATTCTATTGTTTGGGTCTGCCTTCTACTGGTTATGTGTCGGTTGCAAATAGTGTTGGTGTGGTTCCAAGTAACGAGTTTACTAAAGATTCCCTGTGGATTCGTGAAAGTTTAAAATATCCTACATGTTGAGGCATTTAATGCAGTGCTTCTCAACCGGAGCAAACAGCGAACCACAAGCATTACGTTGAGGAGACCACCAATAGCAAATTATGACATCTAGGAAACCACGGACATGACATTTGCGTTTGTTAGTTTGAAGTTGTGGTTCAATATATGTTCGTAGTCGTTGCTCTAATATTTTGTTAAAAATATTAGAGCAACGACTACGAACATATATTGAACCACAACTTCAAAACACACAAATGGGCTTCCGTAAGAACAAAAGCTGTACGCATGCTATCTTTACACTTAGACAACTAACAGAAAGAGCCACAGAAAACAACAAAGAATTATATATCGCATTCGTAGACCCAGAAAAGGCATTCGACAGAGTAGACAGACAGACAACTATGGAAAAACACCATCAATATACGGAAGTACCAGAACATTTAATCAACATATGCAAGGGCATTTATGCAAATAGCCAATGTGCAGTAAGAACAAATGCAGGTGGTGTCCAATAAGTTCCAAATTCAATCAGGAGTTCGCCAGGGGGGTGTGTCCTATCCCCTCTACTTTTTATAACATATATCGACCACATCTGGTAAACTAACAAGTACCAACGAAGAAGATAACATAAAAGACAAATTGAACGAACTACTCTTTGCAGACGACCAAGTACTAATAGCGACATCAGAAGAACAATTGCAAGACCATATGAATAAACTCCACATAACATGTCAAAAATTCAACATGAAGATTAATATTGAAAAGACTGAAATAATGGCAATAGCAAAGAAAGAAAGAAATATCACTATCTCCATCGATGACAAACACCTTAAACAAGTAAATGAGTTCACTTCCTTAGGAAGCATTATATCGAGTGAAGGGAAAGAACCAAGTAAAGATATACAAAATAGATGCAACAAAACATACCAGATCCTAGGACAGATGACACGCATTGTTCAAGAACAAAAATGTAAACATAGACACTAAAGTTGCATTATACAAGACTATTATTATTCCATCACTATGCTACCAGTGCCAAACCTGGACAATGACAGCACAAGACAAAAAGAAAAAATAGTGACAACAGAATAATGACATGTCTACGAAGGAATACTCGGAGTGTCATTAAGAAATAGAATTAGAAACGATAACATCAGACAGATAACCAAAACAATACCAGTATTGGAACACATCAAAAGACAGCAGATCACGTAGTTTTCACACGCTTCCAGACTACCGACATATAGCATGCCACAAATGGCCATGACACATAGACATAACGGTTATAAAGCCAGAGGCAGACCATGTAAAAGATGGATCACAGAAATCAAAGAAGCCACAGGAACAAGCTTACAAACAGCGCACAAGAAGGCCATCTCAAGAGAACTCTTCCACCCCTGACGCTGCAAGGCAAACAAGGGACATAGCGTATAGATAGATAGATTGAGATAAATTGTCATTCTTTGCGCTGAGTTCTTGTGATCAGTTATTATCCTCAACAAACTTATAGGGGGAGCCGGGGCAAGACGGCGCACCTGGGTTGTTTGGGGGGGGGGGGGTGTCGAGGCTATGGGTTTTGGCGGTAGCACATGTGACTAGGTCAGGGGGCAACATCCAATCTGTCACACAAAAAAGTTTCATAGGTTAAGAACGAGTCAATTTTCGACACTGCGGAAACAATTGTTTCACTACGTTCGATCTATTTTTGTTTCCAATACTGGTACTCTTCTGCCTGTTGTTATCATTAATATTGTGATTTATTTTTTTAATATTTAAATGAAATATATGTTGTGCTGTTAAGTTCTTAAGCACATTATCTTGTCAGGCTACTTTGTTGGGGTTTTTTTTCCATCGGAATTTATGATCGTTGCTAAAAATGTGTATTTGAGGTACGTTTGTCGCACGTTTAGTGGGGCAAGATGGTACATTCAAAATGTATGAAAATAATGCCGATGTCATGAGGAAGTTGCTGATGCCGATCTAAAGCTGGGAGATATATATATATATATATATATAAATAGTATATATAATATATCTCCCAGCTTTAGATCGGCATCAGCAAATATATATATATATAATATATATAATATATATATATAATATATATATATATAAATATATATATATATAGATATATATATATATCAGTAATAACGATCATCCAACCCTTACAAAAGATATATTTGCTTATAAAATGGAACTTACGAATTATATTTTATTGGAACAATTTTTCAGTATTTAGTTACAAAAGAAGGTCTATATATATATATATATTATATATATTCTTAGCACACATTCACACACTGTCGGTTTGCTAGACCTTGTTGCAGGTGGACGATCTCCCTCATTTTTATAATTGGGTTTGTATCGTATTTTTGCCTGCGGCCATATTACCATATACACTGCCCGACGAAGTTTGGTCTCTCATTGTTAAGTCTAGTTGTCAGAATATGTTAAATCCGTTGCGTCCGTCTTGCCCCCGGGATACCCTATTCCACTTTCTCCGTAAATGCTATTTTCCTACCAAATTCTATTCTCCTGCATCAAAGTTCTATTTTTGTCACTCCATCTCCTAACATTATCTGCATAAATTCTAGTGCTCCTTACTATATTGTACTTTGCTAACTAAACTACATCTCGTCATTAAATTACATGCTTTCAACTAAATGCCGTTCTAAAAAGCTAAATACATCTCCAGACTGAAATTTTAATCTCCTAACTTCTGCATTCTCGTATCTCCTAACTCCTGCAATATTAACATGATGTAGTCTGGAGAAAAGAACGCAGGCTGTCATGATTTATAGCTTGGCTGCGATATCTCCCCCTTTCAGTCCGACTTCAGCATGACGTGGGTCAACTTTATATGATGATACAACCAAACCAACTCTCAGAAACTCCACCTGTGTATCACCTCCAACAACATACATGACAGGTAAAAGTATATATATTCTTTGATTTCCAATTCGGAATCTGGCAACATACTAGGTCGCTAAAAATAATCATCCCTTTCACACAAAATTAAATTATGTCCCAAATAAATAGCAACTGCCCCACGAAAGCAACGGCCTGTTATATTGAATCTGTCTTGTACTTTTAAATTTTATCTAATTCAAATCGGGCTTCTTATTTCTAATGCGTTGTAAGTATTGTTTCCACTCGAGTATGATTTCATTAAGAGATTGTCATATTTCCTCTGCCCAAGCAATTCATAATATTCTGCAAAGCTATTGATAAATACTTTGGATTAACCTTTAAATTATGACACAGATTACACATAGCATAGTCTGGGATCAGGGACGATCATCCGGTACAGTAAATATATGGTTAGCTAGATTACGGTTCCTGATGACAACACAGATTGCCGCTTTGAAAACACCTCCGAAAAAAACTTCAATCGATAATATACAGGGATCTCTTTTTTTTTAAAATCACTTTGTATAATAGACGTCACGAGCGGGATTTGAACCCGCAACCTCTTGAGCACAGACATAACGGCTAAACTAATACGACAAAAGGCGATGAATAGTTGCAGGTCGACTTCTGATGTACAAATAAGGAAGAATGAAAGCTAAAACATGTTCAAGCAACATATCTGTATATTTAAGTGTTCAATTAAGAGAGTTATGCGGTGAGAAGAACATCCCTAGTGTTCAACTAAGAGAGTCATGCGGTGAGAAGAACATCCCTAGTGTTCAACTAAGAGAGTTATGCGGTGAGAAGAACATCCCTAGTGTTCAACTAAGAGAGTCATGGCGAGTTGAGAAGAACATCCCTAAGTGACAGAGTTAAATATTGTCATTAATTTCTGTAAGTTTTTTTTTTTTTGCTTAAATATTTCTTGAAAAGGTCCCAATTGGACCGTAACGTGGGGAAAACGTCCTTGTTCTTTTTCTATTGTTTTATTTATTCATTTTTTTCTATTTTTTTTTTAGAATAGTCCTACCGGAACATTATAACTGAATATAGTAATTATCATTTGTTTGTTTTGTTACTGTGGCACTCTCTACTTTCTCGTATATCCTCTGACATTGTGGTTATTTATAATATTATCCGCAACCCTTAATTTTATACCAAATGCACCACCAAAGACGGATGTGTAGAGCCATTGGCCGAAATAAAACGGTGACAACGCATTTTCATTCTCCTGTTGGAAATCTAGTATGGCCTATGTCTTGCTCCAAGAGAAACCTAGTGGGAATTTGAGAATGAACGCTGAAGAATATCAAATTCGACTGAATCTTATACTGTGATGATTAATGTTACACGGTGGTGAATTAATCCTAAATGACGATGATCTAATCTTATACCGCGGTGATTAATGGTTACACGGTGGTGAATTAATCCTAAATGACGAATGATGTTTGAACTTCTTTTATTGTCTTCGCTCTAAAACTCCTACAGGCTAGCAGGATATTGCACAAATAGAGGAATGTGTTTGTGCCATGGTTTAGCCAAATGGTGCAATAACGAAGCCTATTGATAGAGCAAACCCCGCCAAAGACGGATGTGTCGGGCCATTGGCGCAAATAAAACGGCGACACAACGCATTTCCATTCTCTGGACTACATCCTGCTGGAAATCTAGTAGGAACATGTTCATGCTACAAGGGGGATCCAGCGGGAGTCTGAGAATTAACACTGAAGAAGAAGAAGAAGAAGAAAGAGCAAACTACACTTAAGCGTGACATTATTGATCACATTTAACTGATGTGGATGAGACAGCCTTTATCATGTCCGAATTTCCTTACCTTACTCATGTCCGAATATCATTACTCATCCCGAAATTCCTTTCTTGTGTCCGAATTTTCTTACTCGTGTCCGAATTTTTTTAGTCGTCTCTTGTGATATTAGTATTATTATTCTTGTTATCTTTTATTATTCTGTTTTCCGTACCTGGACCGGGCAACATAAGGGCGTAATTGAATCATATATGAAATGATCATATTTGATGATGAAATCCTATGTGAAATGATCATATTTGATGATGAAATCCTATGTGAAATGATCATATTTGATGATGAAATCCTATGTGATGTAAATTGAACTCTATTTGTTAATTAACTAGTAAACGATGGTGATTTAATCGAGAGCCATGTTATTTTGAACTAACGGTCTGATCGTTGTCAATTATGTTGAATAGAGTCTTGGTAGCGTAAGCTAATCTTTTTCTTGCTTCATGCGCTCCCTTCTAGATATTTCTCCGTCTAGTTCTAATGTCTCTAACACTTCAGAAATAGTTTCACTCTGCGCTTAATCTTTTTCAACTATTAACACTCTTCCAGTTGTTTAACATCGGTACATCATCCTTTTTTTTGTTTAATCTTTTGCATCTTACACCACTATCTCCACCTCTTAACATCCGTACACCCCTCTCTACACCTTTTAATATCTGTATATTACCTTTTTTACTTCACCTACATTCCTACATTTGTCCATATGCAGCCCTATGCTTCACCTACATTCTTACATTTATCCATATTCAGTTCTATGCTTCACCTACATTCTTACATTTGTACATATTCAGTTCTATGCTTCACCTACATTCTTACATTTATCCATATTCAGTTCTATGCTTCACCTACATTCTTACATTTGTACATATTCAGTTCTATGCTTCACCTACATTCTTACATTTATCCATATTCAGTTCTATGCTTCACCTACATTCTTACATTTGTACATATTCAGTTCTATGTTTTACTTACATTCTTGCATTTTTCGAAATATGTTTAATCTTCCACATATATTAAAGGACACATATACGTCTTCTGCAATGTACATGTAACATCCCTTAAGGAGGGATGATGTTACCTTGTTTTTAAAACAGGTAATTTCTTCTTTTTTTTCGTGTGCAATTCTTTTATTTTCGTGTTTTTGTTGCCCTTTTCTTGTGACAACTATTATGGGGGAAGTGGACGGTGCAGTTCTACACTTCTTGACTAGCTCCCTAGTCCTAAATGGCATGTTAAGATTTCCTAACACCACTAAATTCCTTATCTACAAGTTTACATTTGTATTTTTCCTAACACCACCACATCTCTTATCTACAAGTTTACATTTGTATATTAAAGGGTTTAAAAGCCGTAGAAGTTTGACTTCACTGTACTCGGTTTCCCATATATGTACTCCATCACTCTCAACGAAAGAGAGTACCACTCATAGCACGTAACTCCGTAGCTTCAAGTGATAATCCACAGGGATCTCCGAAAAAATCCACCTTATAAACAAGACGACACAAGCCGGATTCGAACCCATGACCTCTTGACCACAAGGCGAACAGCTTAACCACTACTCCACATTTGTATATTTCCAACACAACCACATCCCTTATCTACAAGTTTACATTTGTATATTTTCAACTTTGTTCCCTCGTTTCTTTGGTTATGTACCTTGGTTCGCCCCCCCCCTCCCAGTTGTAGATCTTTATGACGCCATTTGTTTAATTGTGTGTATTGAAACTAACTGTGAACAAGTCAGAATCTTCTCTAGTCTTTAGTTAATCTTGTCAATCCAGTTATTGGTAGACCTAGAAATGATTTCATGTCGCCATATTGCTGATCAAATCCATCATTTCCGTGTAATTAAAGATTGCAGCTGTCGAAAGAAAACAGCTCTAAAAATCAATAACTCATCTACCGACCAGGGCGCCTTAACCTACGTTCATCTCTAGGCAATTTTGTGGTGATATTGTATGCTAGAACCAAGTCCCTCTTGATGATAGTCCTGTGCGCAGATATAGGATCTTCTTAGATAAGTAACACAACTTGACTTTATCTCCATTGACTAGCGACACAAAGTAGATGCAAATTAACTGTCTAGTCAGCCCAGATGAATCACTCGGCACGTAGGGCGATTTCGCTAGAAATTGTAGGACTAAGCAACAACAAACATATTAAAATAGGAAAAAAAAACGAATCTTTTATCCATTGAATTGTCGAGCATAAGTTAATTGACTAAATCAGCTTCACGATAGTCTTGGTATTTCAATAGGTTCCTACTGACCTCCTGCATACTACCGGAGTATATACTTGATGATTGTTTATTTGTTTGAGAACCCCAGGAATTGCAAGCTATTTTATTAGCTCTTACATCTTTTTCTTGCTTTCTTTACAGGTTTTTCTGAACTTTCTTACCTAACACCCGTCCATTTTCGACACCTTTTATCTAGTTGTATTATTACTTTAGTCCGTGATTTCTTCCCAGTATCTACTTCCACCCATTCACTGCCCTTTTCTATTTCTTGAAATTCACATACACTTCGCAGTGTGCCCTCATCCTCTGCCATCCATGATCTACCACGCTTGATTCGTTTTCCCTTTGACTCATCTAGACTTTGGTGTAATGGGTGGTTGTTGTATTCTGTCACTTAACTGTACGACCTAACTTGTGCTACCTTGTCGCACTCTAATGCTGGAGATATTAAGCAGAAATTTCATAGCAGAGATGGGTGTATTCCTAGCACACCTCAGTACCGTTCTTATTGCCCCATTTTAAACTTTTTTTCAATATATCGACTTACGTATGTTACGTTAGTAGGCCGAAGCCATAATCTATGGCAGATGGTACCATCACTTGAAGAAGCAGAAACAGTGCCCATTGCTGCATGTAGAAAGTCGCCATAACCTTGATAACATCGATCACCCTTTTAAAATCCTTAATCATATTTGTGATGTCTTTGTTCTTCTTCTTCTTCTTCTTCTGCGTTCGTTCTCAAACTCCTGCAGATTAGCAGGATGTAGTCCGGAGAACGGAATGCGTTGTGTCATAGTTTACAGCATTGCTGTGATATCTGCGCCTTTTGGCATGCCACATCCGACTTCAGCATGGCTTTGGCTCACTGACCCTATATGGGATGGGACAGTCAACTCCATCCCATAACCTCCTTAGCCGCCTTTTACGACATGCGTGGAAGGTAAACAGTGTTGCTATTCTTTGCTCCCCTTTTGGGCCCCGGCAACACTCGGGCAATGTCTTTGTTGAATAAGATACTCCTATCAAAGATTATCACAAGACATTTGAGGTCATGTTCTCTTTCAATGAATTAGCCCATGCAACTGACAGATGGCAGTGTGTCATTGACCAGATTATTATTCAAGGAGTACCAGACGACCTTTGCTTTCGATGGATTTATCACAGCGTTATAAGCTTTCTACTCAGAGGGGGTCTATACTTGAAGATAGGTACCAAAGCTGACTGTTATACACACACGTCTACTTCGCCTTGTCTCGCCTGGTATAATTCAGTCGAGACATACACACACGTTTACTTCGCCTTGTCTCGCCTGGTATAATTCAGTCGAGACATGCGGTTTTCATGGGAAGTCATCATTAACATCATTCCGAAAACAAATGAAAAATAATGAATTAATTATAATCTTGAACAATTGTAGTATAGAATACATCTGCACAGAATTAATTAGGACTTCATTCGTTACGTATTTGTTAAATTATTGTCGTGTGTTCATTGGTCACTATTTATATTCTTTGAATCGCCGTGGTTATTTTTGGCAAGCGACTCCCGAGTATATAAATGGTGACCAACAGAAAAACGACAATAATAATAAAAAGTACCGGATGAAGGCCTAATTAATTATGTGCAGATGTCTTCTATATGCAGAAGGGCATGCTATAATACTTATCATGTCAAGATTACATGTCAAATATGTGGCAGCAATTTAATACATACATCTCAGTTCGAGTTCGTTGTCAATTTTAGTTTTGTGGACACATCGGGGATCGTCCTTTAAAAGTGACGCTGACATTTTCTCGTGATTTCCATGGATCAAATGTGGATACTTTTTGTGACAGGCAATGCAGGTGAAAGTCAAATAGCGTCACTTTGCAGGGATGGACCCCGATCAGTCCACATTACTGTACAATTGCCACGTGACCGCATAAAAAAATATGAACAATGCTAAGAAATGTCCGCGATTTTATTTATTTATCATATCTAGTTACTTAAGCATCATGGGGAAACTCTTCTTCGTTCTCCGTGTTCCTTCTCAAACTTCTGCAGATGAGCAGTTAGGAAGAATGAGCTGAGTCATGTTTTACAGGCTACGATATCTGCGCTTTTCGATCTGGCGTATCCGACTTCAGCTCGGTCTATGGGTCACTTTGATCATCTATGGAATGCGACAGTTAACCTAACCCTCAAAATGTTCGTAGTCGACTGAAACGCTTTGCTCCCATTCAGGCCCCGACAACAATATCGTCTCTGTAATTCTTAGATAAGTAATAATAACGACACTAAAGTAACCCTTTTAAGACCATGTGGTTTCCCAGTGGGCAACATATGGATGCGAGACTTGGATTTTAAATAAAACAATATCCAAACGAATAAATTCATTTGAAATAAAGTGCTACAGAAAAATCCTACGAATATCATGGACAGAGAAAAAGAACATTGAGGTTCTGAAATGACTCAAACTAAATGAAGACTGGCTTTTAAATACCATCATAAGAAGGAAGCTACAGTATTTTGGCACTTAAAGCGATATGATGGTATCAAGAGACTGATTATAGAGGGTAACGTGTCAGCCAAAAGAAGAAAAGGATAACCAAGAAGACGATGGACCAGCGACATCGAAGAATGTATACACATGTCTCTGGGCAATGCAGGCCTGCTTGTCCGGAACAGAGAGGCGTTCAGAATATACACGACGAAGACAACGTTCTGGAACGAATATGTCACTTGACATGTAATTATTAGATAGTGTCTACCTATTTGCTACTATGTACTCTCAGATAGCATTCCCCACTTTTGCAAGATGAAAGTAGTACCTGATGCGGCTTAACCCTCATAAGTTCCACGAACCATATCAATCTCAGAAATTGCATGAACTATTTTACTCACATAAATTGCAAGAACCATTTCATCGTTTTCGCTTTACTCTTAAATCTAGTCAGTTTAACCCTTCATATAAACCTTATTTGATGTCCATATTTTAACTCTTCATATAAACCTTATTTGATGTCCATATTTTAACTCTTCATATAAACCTTATTTGATGTCCATATTTTAACTCTTCATATAAACCTTATTTGATGTCCATATTTTAACCCTTCATATAAACCTTATTTGATGTCCATATTTTAACCCTTCATATAAACCTTATTTGATGTCCATATTTTAACCCTTCATATAAACCTTATTTGATGTCCATATTTTAACCCTTCATATAAACCTTATTTGATGTCCATATTTTAACTCTTCATATAAACCTTATTTGATGTCCATATTTTAACCCTTCATATAAACCTTATTTGATGTCCATATTTTAACCCTTCATATAAACCTTATTTGATGTCCATATTTTAACTCTTCATATAAACCTTATTTGATGTCCATATTTTAACCCTTCATATAAACCTTATTTGATGTCTATATTTTAACCCTTCATATAAACCTTATTTGATGTCTATATTTTAACCCTTCATATAAACCTTATTTGATGTCTATATTTTAACCCTTCATATACACCTTATTTGATGTCCATATTTTAACTCTTCATATAAACCGTATTTTATGTCCGTATTTTTTAACTCAACATATAAACCTCACTGATGCCCGTATCTTAAATCTTCTATAAGATGTAAAAATTAGCAACCCTACACATACACGCTATTTCTATAACCCACAGCTTGGAAAATATTGTAGAAAGTGATTTGCTGTCATATTATTAGATAACAGTGCGTGTCATTTTATTTCGAGTGTGTGCGCGCACGTGTATGACTGTGTGTTTCTGTCACTCACAGCCTGACAATACAGCTCGCTCTAGCCTCGGGAACGATCCCGTCGACACAACAGAAATTTGTCAACCATATGATTTTGTGTCTCTGCGGAACACGAAGAAGGAAACAAAATCATATATGAAACACGGCAAAGCATGAAACACTGGACAAACCTTCTGAGAGTGTGATTCTTGAATAAAAATGAGTTAGAAATGTATAGAGGGTGGTGATTTATGAGAGTATGAACGGGGATATGTAAATCAACATGTTTGTTGGGGTGGGGAAAGGGGGGGGGAGAGAGAAGAGGTTTAAGCCTGACTCTGGTGATGTGACCTCTGGGGGTGATGAAATAATGGTTCTACAGATGTATCATTCCTAGAGATTGTTCTACGGAGAATCTCTTTCAATCTCCTTTTTCTGTTGCCCATTTATCTGCCTGTAGTGGCAGTACTTTTCTGTAGTTTTTTCCAACATGTATTCGCACGTGATCTTCTTTGATGTTGGGGGATGATGTGGTTAGCCAAGTACGGAAATCCCCGTTTACGTTGCAAAGGGATTCGGTGCAGCTAGAACTGACCTGGTTCATTTCCCGTTAGTCTCAATAATTTTTAATTTATCCTCATGTTTCCTACTTGAATGTTCTTTTAGCACACAATATATTCCGTTATCTTTATATATATATACATTTCACGAGGAGGAAATTAGTGTTCACGGACTTATACGGTAATTATATATATATATATATAATATAAAATTTAAAATTATATATATATAATTACCGTATAAGTCCGTGAACACTGTAATTTCCTCCTCGTGAAATATAGGTTGGGGGTGTTTGTCTTCGTGAGATCTCAGATCAAATGTGAAATATAGGTTTGGGGGTGTTTGTCTTCGTGAGATCTCAGATCAAATGTGAAATATGGGTTTTGGGGGGGGGGTGTTTGTCTTCGTGAGATCTCAGATCAAATGTGAAATATAGGTTTGGGGGGGGGGGGTGTTTGTCTTCGTGAGATCTCAGATCAAATGTGAAATATAGGTTTGGGGGTGTTTGTCTTCGTGAGATCTCAGATCAAATGTGAAATATGGGTTTTGGGGGGGGGGGGGGGTGTTTGTCTTCGTGAGATCTCAGATCAAATGTGAAATATAGGTTTGGGGGTGTTTGTCTTCGTGAGATCTCAGATCAAATGTGAAATATAGGTTGGGGGGGTGTGTTTGTCTTCGTGAGATCCCAGATCAAATGTGAAATATAGGTTTGGGGGGGGGGGGTGTTTGTCTTCGTGAGATCTCAGATCAAATGTGAAATATAGGTTTGGGGGTGTTTGTCTTCGTGAGATCTCAGATCAAATGTGAAATATAGGTTTGGGGGTGTTTGTATTCGTAACTACGGGCTTGGTTTCAATTAGTTTCTATAAGTCATTGAAATTCACTAGTGAAAACGTATACAACCAATTATATAGTTCTAGCGAAATGGTTAATGTTTCTGTTTATATATCACCGTTACACTCACGCGAGACAATACCTTAGTATTACTTTGTGTAGAAACACCCATGGCTAATGCACCTCTGTCTGCTATATAAGACATATTGGCACATAGGAAATCCAACCTTCTAAACATGAGTTATTTTCTGCCAAAGACGGATGTGTCGGGTCATTGGCGCAAATAAAACGGCGACACGGCGCATTTTCATTCTCTGGACTACATCCTGCTGGAAATCTAGTAGGACCATGGTCCTGCTACAAGGGAGATCCAGCGGGAGTTTAAGAATGAACGGTGAAGAAGAAGAATTGTACGATGTTAAAGTTTCTGAGGGTACTGAACATTTTCGTAGACAAGAATACCAGTCCTGGAACTGCATTACAAGATTATAAAAGGTATGTTTTAAAAAAAGAACCCAGTCAATTATTTTATATAGGGTCGCAAATATGTGCTTCTAGTGTGGGAAAAGGGGAGAGGGGCTACAGACCTGCTATAAAAAGGTCACTCGGCGTTCCCACTGTAAAAATTCATGAAACGTCATTTGTGGACATAACCAGATACTGAGGTCAGTGTGAAATTACTAATTTTTTTTTATAAGTTATATCTTTGGTGTTATCCCTTGCCTACAAATATTGCAAACATAAACATCAAATGCACAAATGAATAACTAGGATAGATTAATAGGAGAACGAATAACGATACTGTACACACGTATATTTACTTTTCACGTCATGTTCCTGGATTATTATAGTGGTGGCTTTTTAATCTGTGGGGTCGGGATGAAGAAGTGTATCCGGAATTTGTTTTGGGTTTATTCTGGCAGTATCATTTGTCAACCTCGTGAAGTCAGTCAATAATATAATATAGAAGCATCGATTATTTGTTATTATAGAAAAAAAATCATACGGCAGCAAACGGAATTTGAACCAGGTCGGTTCAGCTTGCACCTATTCGCCTTGCAAAATGAGTCTCAAGTTGCGAAGCAAGCGCTAAAACGAAATTGGATAAAATCCCATTAACTGCTTTATGAATATGTATTTTGGAGTCGTCAGATTTAGAATGAGGAGGCATGCATGTTATTGAAAGACAGACATAAAAAAAACACCAAGTAAATACTGTTTTTAATACCCTGTAAATACACGGGTGGGGGAAAGGGGTTGGCTCTCAGCGCATTACATGCAGAGCTAACATCAGCTACAGAAGTTGCGACGGTTCCAAGTATCGAAAGCTGTTTGAAATTACGAATAATGATTTAAAAAGTTGGGATGAATCACGTGATGAGGTAACTGATTCTCTTAATGAACCAGAAATAGTTATTAGATATATCGTAAATCTCTTGAGAAACCTGGCCAATAAGCTATCGACAAAAAGCTCGGTTAAAAAAAAACTCCTTAATGGTTTTCGGTAAAAAGATTATTTAAAAATTTAAAAAAGGAGTTGCAATGAAAATGGGAGAATAATCTTTTTTTTTTTAAAGTTAAACCTCCACATTACCGAAGACGAATTAGAATCCTGAAAATATATTAATCTCTTGGTCATTCTTGAGAAACCAGGTGTAATAAGCTAGGGTCTCGCTAGTAATACCATTTATACCCGAGCATTACTACAACACGTATAATACCATTGATACACGAGCCGTACTACCACACACGTAATACCATTGATATCTGAGCCTCACTTACCACATATGTAATACCACTGATACATCAATCTCACTCTGTATGTAATACCACTGATACATCAATCTCACTCTGAATGTAATACCACTGATACATCAATCTCACTGGGTGGTAGTTGTGCCATATGATGTCGAGCGTTATCCTGCTGAAAAATCGACTCTTGTGCAACCAACATTAGATGGACGCGAGGACGAACAATTTCAGCGACGTATCGTTCTGACGTCCTTTCAGACGTCCGTGAATTTGCACCAGGTCACTTCTTCGCATGAAGTTGCTCGTTATCCATATCAGTACATCTCCACCACCGTGTGTAGGAACCTCATGAAAGCTGTTCGCGGCGTAGCGCTCACAGACTCTGAGGTAAACACTTCTCCGTCGATCATGTACCTGGAGCACAAAAAATGATTCATCACACAACTAAACCCGGCTCCAGTCATTCCCAACGGTCTATTGGCGGTGCTGGTTCGTTCACCGATGTCGGTTCTGGCGATGTCGATCCGTAAGAACAGGACCTCTGTAGGGTATTCTGTCAAAAGACCAGTGTCGTGCAGTCGGCTCCTGAAGATCTGATCTGAAATTCGATGAGCTGCTAGCATTAACTGGACAAGGACACATATGAAAAACGATTCCTTAGGTAACGCCGCCGTATGAAGCGGTATTCAGAAGGAGTTGTGACTCTGGGCCTTCCGCTGTGCAGTTGGTCTGCCACTGAGCCAGTTTGTTGAAATCGCCTTATGGTGCTTCTAAACACATTAATTGTCTGGCCAATACACTTTCTCATTGTCCAGTCTGTAAGCGTCCAATGTAAGCGTCAAAGGTTGTTGTTCTTTAGTGAGATGTCACACTTGCATATTAAATTTTCAACTGAATTTATTAGAGAACAGTCAATCTTTTTATAAGCATTCAATAATATAGTCATGGAGTTTTATAATCAGTTAGTTTCACGGATTCTCATGAACCCGCCACGAGTTATTGCCAAAAATGTTGCTTCGACCTTGACATTTTTCAAGACCTCACCAATCATGAGGTGAGTACAATTCAGATAACCAGAAGAAGTTAATGACCAGGTGGACACAGTCGATAGTTAAATGCTGTCCAATCCGTGAATATCTTTTATAAAAGTAACTCAAAGAAGTTGCGTTTCCTTTTTTGTACAGTATAGAAACAAATAGAAACTAAAACACATAGCTCTGTAAAAAAAAACTCTCGATAATATTAACAATCAACTGATACCGAGACGTTGAAAACCCCGTAGAATTTCTGTGTATCTTGAGATCGATGATTAATCCAAGCAATCTTCATGGAACAGTGTTGCCAGATAATTGAAATTGTATATGCTCAAATTATATATTTTAAATAGCCAAACTTATAAACGATGTATACAATTACTGATAACAAAGCGATTTTGAATTCGATGCACTGTAACTAAAATCTCTAATTTCAATAATTGCATCTATGTATTAAGTTGCATTATTTTTCTTATTTGTGTTGTGACGAGAGAAACACTTCTTCTAACAATATAACCGCGCTTTTCATAACTTTAAACTATAAATTATGGTGTGTGTTTTTTTTTAAAAATTGATACATTTTATAATTGGCCAAAAACAAAACATACAAGGGAGATCATAAAGTAATGCAGCACATAATTTCTCTTTGCTAATAATGGAAATATAAACATGATATTTTGCACACTTCAAACTTCGAGTGTTCTGATTATATGTACGAAATTGCACCGCATTTGAACTATTCGTACAGCAGCGCCAACCGTTATAATGGCATCCCTCAACAACTTGCGCTATAATAGTGGATTGTGATATAATTTCTCGTTGCATGTAGAGAAAGAAACTATTATGAATATTCTCATACATTTGAGTATCGATATGGAAATTATACAGTGGATAGGAGCACCACTAAACCCTGGGCTCTGAGAATTAAAGCTCCAGCGAGTAGAGAGATGGATCTTTATCATGTGTTGCGCTCTAAACGTCATGTCGCAATAATTACGTCAGACTTGCTGAAGAGTGCTGATGTCATTATCCGGGGTAATATGCGAGTCACTGGTACATAGTCAATAAATACCCTCGCAGTTTTCAATTCGTCAGGAAGAGTGAGGCTGAAATTCTAAAAACGAAATGAAAAGTTTCGCACAGTTCGACTTCACAAGAATCCCAGCAGAACTGCGTCTCCACGACAATAAGCATTCTCACAGATCTGCATGTGAGGCAATCACTAAATTCAGTTGGACTGTACTAACTCATCCACTCTATAGTTCTGATCCGGTTCCCTTTCTTTCGTGACATATGTCAAAACACAAATAAGAAACATAATGTAGCAATCTCCTAAATATATGTATGTGTTTTTCCATCAGGAACATATGTCAAGACACAAACAGAATGTAGCAATCTCCTAGCTAGATGATGAACTGATGTTATTAGAGATATTTATTCAATTTATGCTCCTTTTAAAAAAAAAATAATTGTAATAGTTTTTACACAAAGTGTCGGAGTTTGGCCGATCTCTAGCCATTCTAAAAACACAATTTGACCATAAACAGTTCTAACAATGACAACCCTGCTCAAATGAAACTATTCTTATTTTTTTTTAAATTTAAGATATCAAACAGAATATTATAATAGACCTGACCCACAGAGACAAGCAGATTTGTGGAATAATATCAAATACAAATACAGCAAATCAGTACAGTATTGAGGTTGCGACAGCGGACACAACCCCCCATTTCTTTCATAACTCTCCCTTTCTCTCTCCCCTTAACTGCACTTCAGAAATACTCAAGTTAATTTGAGAATATTTTGCAACATAAGTAAGCATGTCTCAGGCCTGAAATAATACAATCACGCAATCATAAAACTGCGCATGCGTGTTTACGCGAGCCGGTCTGATATTTCTCCATGGACAAATCGATCAATCTAAGAGAACATTTGTGACAGAGTTTATTTAGTGCACGGTTACAGGACATTAGAATAACTTGGAATACTCCACGCAAAACTGCACGGCAAAGCATGCTATTAAACATACAGTAATTGCTTTCTAAGATTGTGTGTAATCTCTCAGCTAATTATGGAATATAATTTGGGTACATGAAATATATTTGAACAGTATAAAAACTAATAGTGAGCACAGTACACACAAAAAATGTAGGCCTAGTTGAATCATGCATTCAATTAACGTGGGCGGATAGAAGAACATTGAACTTGCGAAACGGAAAAAAAATAAAATCTGCGAGCCTAGCTAATATATATCAAGGACACGTTTAAAAGGTTAGATCAGGGGTCGGGAACCCATGGTTCGCCAGCCAGATGTGGCTCTATTGATGGCTGCATCTGGCTCGCAGACAAATGTTCGATTATTAAAACAAAATATATGTTTCTTTAGACTCCTTCCATCTACAAATTAATTGCATATCAATATTTCATTCTACAAATGAGCTAAAGTCTACTGCAGCTCAGCACCAGAAGTCGCATTTATGGTAAGAAATACTCATTATTGATTAGCAACAGCATAACAATGTTATTAAAATGAATTCAGAAACATAATTATTGTACTTTTAGTGTTGAAATTACACAAAATGCACACATTTACTTGAATTTTTAGTTTTAAACATAATATATGGCTCTCACAGAATTACTTTTCAAAATATGCGGTGTCCATGGCTCTCTCAGACAAAAAGGTTCCCAACCCCTACTCTAAACCTTTGTTTAAAAAATATAGACAAATCAACAAACACAAAAAAACGGTAAGCAATCATGAGTGACCAGTTCGAGACACTTTTATCTCTAGTCGATTGTGACACAGCGTTACTGTCGATGAAGTCATGAATGTTGAATTAATACTGAAAATGATCTAACCCAGGGGTCGGGAACTTTTTTGTCTGAGAGAGCCATGGACACCGCATATTTTGAAAAGTAATTATGTGAGATCCATACATTATGTTTAAAACTAAAAATTCAAGTAAATGTGTGCATTTTGTGTAATTTCAACACTAAAAGTACAATAATTATGTTTCTGAATTCCTTTTAATAACATTGTTATACTGTTGCTAATCAATAATGAGTATTTCTTACCATTAATGCGACTTCTGATGCCGAGCTGCAGTAGACTTTAGCTCTTTTGTAGAATGAAATATTGATATGCAATTAATTTGTAGATGGAAGGAGTCTAAAGAAACATTTTTTTTAAATAACTGAGCATTTGTCTGCGATCCAGATGCAGCCATTAATAGAGCCACATCTGGCTCGCGAGCCATTAGTTCCCGACCCCTGATGTAGAGTACTGACTTCACTGTACTTGGGATACCTAATATCTATTTGTCTCTCTCGAAGAAACGGCACTTGGCATGAGGAGAGCTCTTCTCATAGCAAGTCACTTCACAGCTTCAAGTGGTAATTACAAGAAATGAACTTTGTAAACAAGACGTAGCGAGCTAAATTCGAACTCACAACCTATTGTGAACAAAGCGAACGGCATAACCGCTACACCAGGGAGATCTTCGAATAACGACGTAACACAAACCGGAACAATATCAGTATAGAAGAATAGTAATTACTTATCTTCATTCCTTCTCAAAATCCTGCAGATTGGCAGGAGAATCGAATGCTTTGTCGTGGTTTACAGTTTAGCAGCGATACATGCGCCTTTTGACAACCGACTTCAGCGTGGCTTCTCAGTCACTTTAACCCATTATAGGATGGGACAGTAAACCTCCCTCTAAAAACGTAGTAGCTCCTACGACGTGTATGGAAGGATCACTGCTGTAATCACTAAATTTGAAAAAAGAACACTGCATGCAATTTACAACAAAGAAAAGGAAGCGGAAAGAATATTTTGAAAGCTTGTCCCAGTGGTGTAGCGTGGATCAATGGCGCCCGGGGCGTAATCATAATGTTCCGCCTTTGTGACATTTAAAAAATATGTCAGTGATTATGAAAGACTGGATGAAAATACATTTGCCGCCCTCCCGATGATGCCGCCTGGGGCGGTCCGCCCCCCTCCCCGCTACGCTACTAGCTTGTCCTCCTTGGGACGCTCCATCCCTTCAATAGATCCTTCCTGGCACGAATCAGACATCGAGCATCTGCGAACTCACAAACCCAAACCAAATTAGACAACACTTTTTTTCCTACTTGTTCACCACATTTTTATTCCATGCCAGGCTCATCTTCGTTTGCGAAGGCGGAACACCATCATCACTACTAGGAAGCAAGTCAAAGCAAAGAATGACAACTCCTCTTCCCCCTCCCCTCCAACCACCATTCCAAATGTATTGTCTTCAAAAAAAAAGGTCATACAAAATCCAAACATAATGAGGAAATTCGCTTAAAATATATATGCCCCTATACATAAATAGATTTCTTCTTCTCGAACCCCAAGAATTGCGAGCGATTAGCTCTTACTTCCTATATGCAGTGCATAGATTTCTTCGAGCTTTCTTTCATACCAAAGTGGTTCCATCGTTCAGTACAATGCCTATTAATGGAGCCTTCTACTCAGAGGGGTTACAATATAAAAAGGTTTAAAAATAAACAGCCCCTTCCCCCAAGATGTATATAAGGGCTTGGATTGAGATCATGAACAATGAAAAGAGAACTCTTGTACGAAGAAAAGCGAGGACAAATAACTGACACTGGTGCGTTGAAATATTGAAGAAAGTCGATCTGGAGGCAGACAAAGATATAGGTGGGTGGTAAACATCAAGAGATGGACATTTAACAGCGTACTCAGCAAAGCACGAGATGTGTGTGTTGGTGGAGATCCACTGTAGCCAGCCGTCACTGCGGAGACGGTAAGTAATCTGATTGGATATCATTGGTCCATATTTTTCGCATGACGTGGGCGGAGTCACTAAGTCGGGCAGTACTAGGTGACCCAGTTTGCTACCACTTGCCGACAAGCCAGCATGGTGACTGATAGAGCAATCCGATAGAAAGGTCACTGCCTACACACCCCAACTATTCCCATAGCATAACCTGCCTAAAGGGAGGGGGGGGAGGAGAGGGCAAAATAAACAGAAGAGAATAAACCAGTGTTTCCCATCGTTTATCGATGGGGGGCACATTGATTGTTCAGGGGTGCAATTTGAAAGCTGTAATTAGGCTTCATTTAAGGAATAATTACGTTTTTTATTATTAAAAAAGTATATATATATATTTAAGGGGGCGTCATAATTTAAAAAAGACTTAGGTGGAGCATGGTATAAAAAAGGTTGGGAAACACTGGAATAAACTGCTACGTTCACACAAAAATCTCACTGGTCTGGATAGATAAAAAATATGAGCTTTGAAGTCCTACAAATTGACCTGGTCGTGATTATTTATTTATTTTGTAAAATAATGGGCATCGAGTTGCGGCAATAGACAGTAGAGTTACAGAAGTAGCTTGGAGAAGGAACAAGCGGGGGATAGAAACACAAACCAAGCCAGAGATTAAAGGAGGAAAACAAATAAGGAAAAGAGGACAATAAACGATCGTTATCTCCCTCCCGTTTCTAGAAGAGATGTCCACAAATATTCGATTTCTCGTGAGGTAAATGGTACTTTTTGGGGTGGATAAGGCAAGTGCACTTTACTAAGAGGATCACAAAAGGAGAACTTGCTCAGCAGGTAATTAGTATAGCATGTGCATTGAGCAGGGACAACAAATTAGAGGAGAATGGCGCAGCCATTATTTGACTGATACTTCAAATAAATGTAACAATTAGTATAAATTATGTTGCATTGTTCAACACAAGTGTGGGGTTTTGTAAAAAAAATATTTTAAAACAATAACGGTAGAGCTAATTGGTTTGTTTAACGGATTCAGTACTTCCTAAAGTTGTTTCGATCCCATGAATTATGAGCGATTAGCTATTACCTCCTATGTGCAATGGGGTTTGTTTCATGAGTTTTATTTCATATTCAAAAGAATCCAACTCCCAGCGGTGTGGGTAAATTCTATGAGTGATGTTGCTTTCTACATTTTCCTAACATACACAGTGGTAATTACAGCCAAGCGTACTTTTCTGTCAAGATGGGGTTCCATTGAAACCCATCTCTGGAGCATGGTGACTAGAAGTAGAGCAGTCAGACATTCATTCCTCGCCATCACGAGGGCTCTAATATGTTGCAGGGCCAACATATTCGCCTGATTCTGGGCTCTCAGAGAATTGACATATCATGTACTGAGTTGTTTATCACATCTCATGCGTCTTCTGTTCACAGCCATGGTACCCATGTCACATTGGCAGTTAGAATAGCCCACATCCATTGTACCATGTGCATATTGGCAGTTATGATCGCCCAAAGCCAGAGTTGGAACTTATCAAACTCCCACCGTGATGTGCTCTCTGAATGATACACCACAAAGGGAAACAGAATTGTACAGGTGAAATGATGTGGCGCTTCCACAAGAGAGAAGCCTTGCTAATATCGTTATGTCATCTACTGAGAGTTTAATGTTGCAACTAGGGATAGTCCTACGTGCTGTGCCATTCATTTGAAACAACCCGACTGTTCTTTTGTTTGTTTGTTTGTTAGCTGGTGGATTTGTCTGTCTAGAGTCAGACACGCCCCTTTCAACTGTGGAATGGTTTTCCTTTAGTTATATCGGGGCGTATATTGTGGCCCAATGGCCTGGGTTGTCCTGTTAGGGACTGGTGATTTGACCTGGGTTCTGGTCTACGTGTCCTTATATGGACAAAAGGAATATTGGGGGATTGGGATGTAGTCCTAAGAAGGACTTGTTTGTTTTTCGTGGTGCCTTTGGTGTTAGGCTCGTTGGTCTTGGTTCTCCTTCTAGCAAGTGATGATTGTTGGAATCCAAAGGTTTGGATGAACTTGTAGATTCTGTGGAGGAAATTTTTTTTTTTTTTTTTTTTTTTAATTTTTAATTTTTTTATTTTATATTTATTTTTTTTTATTTTATATTTTTTTTTTATTTTATATTTTTTTTTTTTTTTTTTTTTTAAACATTCAATAACTGTAAATTTAGAAAACAAAAAATAAACACAAAAAAGGCTTGAATGCTTATATACATATATACTACTTTTCCATTAAGCACATATATACATATAGTCATACTACACACATATTCATACTTATATACATGCCTTCATATATTAAACATGAAAAAATACACATGCATCCATAAATTTTACAAATTTTACCCGACTGTTCATTGATCACACTTTGCCTATACTGTGTGTCGGCAGCCAATTGAAAGCACTGAAAAAAAGACCAGACAGCTAAAGGGAACATCCGCTCTCCAAAGGCCTTTCCGTGACACAACGTCAGAAACACTAGTAGTATCCTATTGCGTGTCATTACGAGAGGCTACTTCGCGCTTTTCATTGCCTGGCGACCTGGATAGTACCAGTCTCTGTCGATACATATATATATGCACACACAGAAACCATTATCTGTATGTGAAGTGACGGTCCCAGAGCACTTATCTTCACTAAATGTAATATGACATAATGCAACGTCGTAGTACACGGTTTTCCATAAGTACTCAGCTGCCTAGTCAGTAAGTATAGGTTTCCCTTTTACATGACATTCAGGTGTATTGGGCAGTAAGAGGGTACAATTGGGGTGAAATGATCAACAACAAGCCCGCCGCCTTTACCTTCCCAGAAGATCTGGTACTCATTTCTTTAGGTTAGACTGACCTAGTACCCGCTGCTGATTCAAAATATTTGCAGTTGGACTCTGGAAGTGTTTACCAGAAACCGCCAGACTAGCTTCCCTGACGCACTTGTTCAGCATCACATGGCGCCATTCTTCGGCCTTCTCAGAACATGCTCCCTGGTTGCCTACTTCCTGGTGGCTGGGTGAACCTTTGGGGTATATTTTTTTTCTCCAAACAACAAGTAACAAGTGAATTTGAAACCCGGGTTTTGTCCATCTCGTGATGTTACTCTCTCAATTATATCTCTGTCTACCTCTTTCTAGCCTCACCTCATCTCTAACCCTTCAACAAGATGCATGCCATTTAATATGTCCAAAATATTGTGTTTGATCATTATTTCCATTAATAATTCTCTCTTCATGGGAAGTGTTATTAGAACATCTTTGTTTTTCTCCTCTTTCTATGAAGTTCATATCAAATCTTCTGTATTGGCATATCTCACAGGCATCAATTCTGTCTTCTAGTTGTTTAAATTAATGTCCATGTTTCTGAGTCATACATTAATAAAGATGTAGTATTTTATAATTCTCAAATTTAGCTTATGCAAGTAAATTCAAGAAGGAAGCCAGAGGATAAATTAAAAATTCAAGAGACTAACGGGAATTGAACCAGTCCGTTCAACGGCACCAAATCGAATATCAACTTTTGTACACGGGTTTTTCCGTACATTTTTCGGATTGGTCAAGTACGGAAAAACCCGTGAACGAGAGTTGCTAGGCTATTTGGTACGTTGAACAGACTGGTTAAATTCCCATTAGTCTCTAGAATTTTTCGTATATAGTTTGTAATGTATTTAGATGTCAATATCGTCCATGTGTTGCCGGGGCCCGAGAGGGAGGAAGGGGGAGCAAAGATAAGCAACACTGTTTACCTTCTATGATTACATCAGAAGACAACACGTTAAGTGGTTTCTCACATGCTTGCAGACTACCATCAGATAGCGCCTTCAAAAAGCACTCATATTCATACACGATGGATACATAGCTAGGGGTATACCATGCAAAAGATGGATCATACAAATAAAAGAAACAACGAAAACGAACATGAAGACCACAAAAATGCTGCCCCAAGAGAACTTCTACCCCTGACGCTTTAAAGCATAACGCGAAAAAAAAGTAATAAAGGGTAATATTCTTTATGTTTTTTTTGTCATTGAGTAAAATTCTCAATGTTTTTAGTAGTGTTTACACAATTTTGAATTTTAACCATTTTTAAACCAATAATTTGGTGTTAAACAGTTCCAACCATCTGGTAATGCCATTGGAAAGAAGTGACGTGAAGTGATACACAAGAAAAAAGATTCACTTATCTACAAGGAGTTTAATGTTACAGAATGGTTGGTCTTGTAATAGTGGTCAGACCTTTCGAATATGGTGGTCGAAAGAACCACTTGAGATATACAGAACCATTTGAGATAAAAATGCATTCACATACCGTATAATGTGACCAGCACACACTGCACATTCTAGATCAGGGGTTCTCAAACATTTCAGACGGCGAGCACCGTCAACGTGTATAATGAAAGGAAAAATGAAAGCGAAAGTAGAAGATGGCCAAATAAAAATCTTTATTCTATCGGATACACTGCCTCCCAAGTTCCTTTCCCCATAATAATGGATAGCAACATTGTTTCAACTTGTTTCCTATCCTGTAATCCCGTAACACTTCAGGGTAGTAAGGGTACCACACGCGAGCAGAAATACTCATTCTACTTCGTGAATCCTCACGATCAGAGGATTTTGAGATGAATGAGCATGAGTCAATATCGAGAATGCGCGAATTGGGAGTGAGGATGAATGCGGCCCGTAGAGAACCCCCTGACAAAGATTTCCAAAAGAGCAGTGACCCAACATAGAACCGGAACCATCAGCCTTTTATACCGTGAGATATTTACTGAAGAGGAGATCTGAGCACCTATGGACTTGTCCGGTGTGCGAAGAGGATAATCAACATACCTAATACCTAAATGGTACCACATTGGATATTTCAGCACATTCTTCCAGCGATTTATATCTTCAATGATGTGGAGAGAGGAAAACATCTCAATTCAACCGAATTGCATCCAATTCTACATCTCAATGTTTTCTCCAGTTGAAGGGGAGATGTTTGACAAAGCTTGTATAACCAAGCTTGAATTGTAAGAACTAATGATCCTTAGTTCTCGCTAGTACTTTTGAACTCGCATGGCGCGAGCACCACATGCATTGGGTTGAGAACTCCTGGTCTAGAGCGTATACAGTTGCGTAACACGCAGTTACACACAACACACCTTTGAGAGACCCAAATACATTTAATAAAATTAAAAAATTGAAAACAAAACGTGCGAGGGGGGGGGGGAGGAGAAATCACACCCCTCCCCCAGTTCAACTAACGCATATTCTGCAAAAAATGCGGCCATCACATTTCTGAAATGTCAGTTAGGGGGATTTAAAAAGCTCTAACCTACTTTTGTTCCAGACCTGGCGGGATTTAAATCCAAACAATAATATGTAACTGCATTTACAGTGCAACTTCTGTGCACGAAACATCCCACAAATAATCTCGCAGCAACGCAACGCCAGTTAAGGACACATATTAGGTCACCAGTAGAGAGAGGTGATACTAGGCTAAGCCAGTCGTTGTGTATTCTGTGCTCTATATAAGAAGGATGTGTCACCTTCGGTTCTGTGAGATCTCTGCTTATGATTTCCTTTTTTAAACAAAGAAAGCGCGGGCTTGGCCTAATTCTTTTGTTTCTTTTCTGCAGTTGAAATAGTAGACGTGGATAATCTTGGGAATTGTATATTCGTTTAAAAAAAACAACAAAGATAAAGGTGTCAGGATGAAATGCTCGGCCTAAATACCAAATCGACAGGATGGGATGGGCCTGGGTCACTTTCTCTTTCTTAAGCTACATGCACCGAACAGTTGCCGTAGGAGGTCTCGTGACTACACAAACTCATATTCAGATCTGTTCTGTTCTTGGCTTTGCCATATGCTACTCGCTTGTGTTGCTTTGTCTATGTAGTCCATACATTTTGGCAAGGCCATCTATACGAAGACTTTAGTAACAGGGAGTGGGTGTGCCCCTTCAATTATAGCTCACATTTCGTTTTCGTGAGTTGTTTTTTTAATGATAGTTTTTGGGAATGACAACTAATAAGATATCCATAAATTACATTAACAATTAGGAGACTTGTTGGGGTGTCTATGAAAACGCTTCACAATTGTTGACAAGGGTATTGAAGTAAATGTGCTTGACATAACTGTCTTTTTGACACCGATGAAAGCACCTATGGGGTGTATTTTATTATCTGATTTACTAGTCTCTTAGCAATTTCATCTTATATTTTCATAAGGAGAAGTAAATGTAACCTATATCATTGAAATGTCGTAGGGATGTGAGATGTTGGGGATCTCACATTTAAGAGGCTCTGCTATATGAGGGTGGTAGCCATCTCCTCTTTTCGCAGTCTTTACTTCCAGGACTGATTCCTATACCTAATTACAGCTGGGTCGACCCTGAAGCTGTTATGATCTGCAAAAAAATGACCGTCTTAATTGGGTGATTAACAAAGGACCACTCACATGCGAAGTCAGTGCACTAACCACTGCGCTACGCGACCTCGATAAGGAGGCTGGATTTTGGCTAAATAAAGTCTCCCGTCCCTCCCACTGTTACATTATCAGATGCTATCGGCTTCTAATGGCGCAAGCTTCACTTCTTCCATGTATTTTATTGTCTTTCCGTCCCTGTGTTACTGGGGCCGGAAAGGAGAATAAATATTGACACTGCTACATGCGGTAGGAGGCGACAAAGGAGGTTTTCGGGGTGAGAGCCACTGTCTCATCTCAGTCAAAATGACCCAGAAACCAGATGTTGCGGTCAAGGTGTAATCCATGGCAAAACGCATGTTCTGTGAACTTATCATAAATAGTGCCGTCTCCGCAACGAAGGTTGGCTGCAACATACTTCCAACATCCACTGTCTCTTGTTTTGGCGAAGCACTTTGCTAGACTGTAACCTGTCCATCTTGTAATGTTACTCCCCCACTTTTATCTCTGCCTACTTCTTGCTCGACTTTACCCTCCAGTAAGGTCTTCAACGAGGCGTTATATCTTTAATGTGCCCAAAATGTTTTATTTGCTTGATCTTTATGTCCTTTAATAATTCTTTCTTCATGTTGTCATAGCCTCGTTGTTTTCTTCTCTTTCCATTATAAATTTCTATATATCCACATCACACATGCATCACATCTGTCTTCTAATTGTTTCTTGCATAATTGAAAAAAGATTGGTAAACAGTTAAATGAACAAGATTTTCATAAGAAAACTGGAAAAACTGACGAGATATTCAACATCAGATTAGATGATGTTCCAAGCTTCAAGCAATGCATAACGCGGTTAAAGAAGTGTCCCAAAGTTACAAATGTTTCAGTGCCTGCTAGAACCAAATGGTAAGTATACACCGGATTTACTTTACAATGAAAATCTGGTACCCATTTCATCGTGTGTTGGACATACCTAGGAAGTCCTCTCTATCTACTGCCTTGATCCTATGGAATTATGAACAATAGAATGTGTCATTCGTGTAATACAACAAGTTCTGTATAGCTTTGTTTCATATATACACACACAGAAGACTTCTAGCTCTCTGCGATGTGCAATGCTTTGAGAAGAAGTTTCCTATTCAGATGCAATATATATAATTGTATAGATGAAGTGATGCTGGAGCTTCTACATGAGGAAGTCCTCACTACATATGTATGCCATCTACTACAGTGCAGTGGTTCTCAACCTTCCCAATGACGCAACTCTTTGCTACATTTCCTTATGTGGTGACACCAAACCATAAATTTATTTTCGTTATTACTTCAAAATGTGTTTTTCGATTGTCTTAGGCGACCCTTGTAAAAGGGTCGTTCGATCCCCAAAGGGGTCGCACCCCACATGTTGAGAACCGCTGTACTACATGGTTACTGTTGCGTAGTGGCTGGTCTGGGTCGCAGTTCTATCTAGAAATGGACCTATACACTATGAAACATTCACATAAACTGTTTTGAATATAGTTATTATTATTAACATTGAAAAAAGTATCCTCTTATAGAGAGGTATGTTGCTTTCAACCGCGAACGTTAGTCTAATTTGGACCAGAGCTCCGTGCCATATTTACCGATAAATACATAATTGTATAGATAATGTGACGTGGGGTTTCCATAGATGAAAGCCTTACTATATATGCATGACTACTATGTGATTACTGTTGAATGTTGGGTGGTTTAATTGGTGAAACCTTGTGACCTTCCCGATTAGGGTTTCCTATAATTGTCAGATGGAAAAAGAGGACGTTTCGACGTGCGCCTTTAAATCCAGTGCACCCTTATTGTGGGGTTACCATAATTGTCAGATGGAAGACGAGGATACACACAATTTTCCTCAAATATGGTCAATATTAAGTGCTGCACAAATAAAATTAAAGTTAAACTACATAAAATATTGTTATTATTTAATTATAAACTTGTATTAACTGAATGTTAACTGAGTTTCAGCATTTTTTAAATCTTATTTAAAAAATTTAAGTTCAATCTTTAATTAAAAAATTAATTAATTAATAACTATCACTAACGAACTCGCGTTACCGTCTGATGTGCGAAATGCGTTATGTTTACGAAAAATTGAAAATGACTAACGGAACCAGAAGTTCTTATGGCTAATGTTAATATTGAGATAAATATAGCTGGCGCGCGTGTTTATTTCACTCTATATAATAGGTTAAAGTATATAGCACAGAAAAGAAAGTATCGATCGATCGATCGGGGACGGACGGACGGTCGGGGACGGAGAAAAACCCGGACAAAAGCCATTTTCCTATAAAGCTGCCCGGACAGGGGCATAAAAAGAAGACGTGTCCGAGGAAACCCGAACGTATGGTAACCCTATTTCCGATGCCGAAAGATGCATATACAAGTGGGCGGTGACTTAGTTTATTTCATCGTATTGCGCCACCTTGTTCATTAACAATACATTCTAACAATACTTATACTTGCAGAGTCACACATTGTTTATTATTATTGACACAGAACTAATTCATGAACATTTTCATATTCTTCTTCTGCGTTCGTTCTGAAACTCCTGCAGATTAGCAGGATGTAGTCCGGAGAACGGAATGCGTTGTGTCATGGTTTACAGCATTACCGCGATATATGTGCCTTTCGGCCTGACACATCCGACTTCAGCATGACCTTTGGGTCACTGACCCTATATGGGATGGGACAGCCAACTCCATCCCATAACCTCATTAGTCGCCTCTTACGACATGCATGGAAGGTAAACAATGTTGCTATTCTTTGCACCCCTTTCAGGCCCCGGCAACACACGGGTGACATTTTCATATATGTAATACTGTGTTGGTTCGCAATAACGAAACTGTCCAGAACCACTTATGTCTAGCACAAATCTTCAGTGTTTGAGTGCTAATAAGCGGGTTGAGAGGAGAATACTTGACCGACTTACTAATGTGTATGTAGACCTGTATAGTACAGATCTGAGATATAGGCCACAGTTAACACGTACGAGTCAGAATCTGCAATCTTGACTTCGACCGCCCCTGTTATCACAAGCAAGCATGTGTCAACATAGTCACGCATAGTCTGAACGACGGGTACAGCAAACAAAGCAGATGATGTAATTCATGGTCAGGTCTAGTGGAGAAAACATTCATGTGTCTTTGATGTTGCAATTCGGTTGAATTAATTAACGGAACCGACACCGAAAACTGCAAGAAAATGAATATGTATCTATTTTAATAAATTCCACGGGAATGTATTACCAATATTTGTAAAATCTATTCTTCTTCTGCGTTCATTCTCAAACTCCCGTTGGATATCCATGTAGCAGGACCATTGTACTGCTAGATTTCCAGCAGGATGTAGTCCAGAGAATAGAAATACGCTCTGTCGCCGTTTTATTTACGCCAATTGCCCAACACATCCGTCTTCGGCGGGAAAAATCTATTCAGTGACTGTCCTCTTTAGAACGTATTTCCAATGTCTCCTCTATGTACGGAAAGACCGAGCTGACTTTAGATGTATTCTTCTTCGTCTGCGTTCGTTCTCAAACTCCTACAGTTAGCAGGATATAGTCCGAAGAACGGAATGCGTTGTGTCATGGTTTACAACATTGCTGCGATATCTGCGCATTTCGGCCTGAAACATCCGACTTCAGCATGGCTTTGGGTCACTGACCCTATATGGCATGGCTATTCAATTGGCGGTCCGCTGGCCAAATCCGGCCCGAAGAGGCCTAGTAAGTTGCCCGCGGATCATTACTAAAATAGTGAAATATAAATAAGGCTGGGATTCGGACCTCTGGCCCGTGATGATCCCCATTTTCTACATTTTGACCCCCCAGTAAATATAATTGAATAGCCCTGCTATATGGGATGGGATAGCCAGCTCCATCCATAACCTTCTTAGTCGCCTTTTACGACATGTGTGGAAGGTAAACTGTGTTGCTATTCTTTGCTCCCCTTTCGGGCCCCAGCAACCCACGGGCGACTTTATATGTATACCATACAACAGCGGTTCATAAACATTTTGCTATCGCCGACTCCCTCAAAATATGTTTTTTGTCGAGAACCCCCAAAAATATACGTCCATTAATTATTTATTGGAAATGTAAAGGCTCATTATATTACTTCAATTCTCCGCCTATCCTTGACAAGCGCCCCAGGGTCCGTAGATCACAGTTTAAGAACTGCTGCCATAGAGAAATATTTAGTAATCAATAGACAGAAAATGAATGCTATTAATGTGTGAGTTAAATATTTGAATACAGAGAAATATCGTTAATTTGAAATTATCTGTATACATAGAGATAACGTTAATTTGAAATTCTGTATACATAGAGATATCGTTAATTTGAAATTCTGTATACATAGAGATATCGTTAATTTGAAATTCTGTATACATAGAGATATTGTTAATGTGAAACCAACTATTTATATTCTTCTATGTGACTTGTACTCTGCTGAGATCTGTCATCACTGTCACTCTGTAAACATCTCAGTTGTGTCCAAGCTGCCGAGCCTCTTCTTGTATCACATTCAAAAGCTTCTTGGTACTCATGTCCTTGATACTGTCCTCCAATGTTCTTGATACTAGTGTCCATATTAGTCTTGTTGTTCCTCTTGTTCTCTATCCTGAAATGTTTCGCTACATGATTAATCTTTGTAACCTGTTGCGTCTTTATATGTCCAAAATATTTTATCTTGCGCATACTGTATCTATACACAGGGAGAGGGATACGGATCGCTGGAACCATGTCTGTTGTTCCTGCTTCGCACTGGCTCTCCCGCCCTTGAGGACTCTTTTGAGTTTCAGTTACTAGGGTTCAAAAGACATAGATAATACACAGTGTAGTCGGGTGTCATATGTTATAATAACCGTCCATTTCAACAGAGGAACACGCCGCTTGCAGTATTATCTATCATAGCACAATACTCTGTCAAGCCAGCTTCCCAAAGTAGCTCGTGACCAATTACCGGTATAAGATCTACCAACAGAATCCAAACAAGCTTTCTGAAGTTATGTTTCAGATTATTGCCGTGTTTTCGTTGGTCGTTTAAAAGAAAATATACTTTGTGTCACCTGATAACTTGAGATATGCGAAAGTGAAAACCGAGGCCTCAGTTTAAACAAGAAAACAGAAATAATGGTTGTCTTGAAGAAACATACACCACCAAGATGCAACATAAAGATGAATGACACGAAATTAACACAAGTTGAAAAAGTGAAATATCTTGGCAACCTGTTAACATTTGAAGGTAGATCCTCAAATGAAATAAAGAGCCGAAAAGCACAAGCAGCATTCCATAAAATGAGAACCATTTTGTGCAATGGAAGACTATCAATGCTGACCGGAATTCGAGTGCTGAGATGTTATATCGAACCAATTCTTTTTTATAAAAATACCATGGGAAGCTAAGAAAAGTAATGCAAATGTTCTCAGTGACGTTGGCGCAAAAAGATCAATCATATTAAACTGGGGCAGACAGTCAGGGTTTCTAGGGCATGTGCTGAGAAGAACACAGCTTGAACACTTAATAACCACTGGAAAGATCAAGGGGAGAAGAGATAGGGGACGACAAAGAGAAAAGGTGGATTAGTATTGTGGTACAGTGGAAATTCACCAACCCAGCTTATTGACAACACAAGAGAGTGGTGGAGAATAATGATCGCCTACGTCATAGCACTTGATTGATTGTCACCTGATAACACCGGTGAAACGACATGCACGTAAAAACTTGAACACATGTTGTCAATTGGATTATGTCGGTAGGTCTTATAATGCTCATCGGTTACGTTTTGAGCCTATAACATAGCGAACACAAGGCGAATAGCTTGCCTAGCACACTACATAAATTCACCAGAGAGGTTGTTCAGATGAACAAGAATAATTTCTAAATCACCGGGTCCGTGTGTTTCAGCTTCACGAATGCATTGGGTGGGGGGGGGGGTGTGTGGTGGAGAAGAGACAGTTACCTGTCACGTACGTCGTAGGAGACGATTAAGAAGGTTCGGAAGGTGAAGTCGGCGGTCCCATCTCATAGAGGGTCAAAATAACTCAAGAGGCCACGTTGAAGGCAATATGTCGGGGAAACGGCGCAGATATGACAGCCATGACGTAAACCACGCATCCCGTTCTCTGGACTATAGCCTGTTAATCCGCAGAAGTCCGATAATCTCGGTGCGGTCAAATACCTAATCTTACCAATCATGTGCGATAACTCTTGAGTTTCTAGGCTAAAATAAAAAAGAGCGCATCATCTTGTGAAAAGAAATGCAGCAGCTCAACAGCGGAGAGCAGCTAGAAAGTCACGGATAGACCAAGATCCGTCTACAGTCGTCATTCCATGTCCAAACTGTCCAAGGAAATTTACAGCTCGAATAGGGCTCATTAGCCATCTACGAACTCATAATCAAGGACATAACTAAAATTGAATTTTCAAAAGTGGATGTAACAAATAGTCATCATCACTTGTGATGGACGAACAACAAACATAACATGACTAGGCTGATATTTAGATGTTTGACCGCAATATGAAATAAACCTAGGCCGTCCACGCATCAATAAGACTAGACTGATATTTAGATGTTTGACCGCAATATGAAATAAACCTAGGCCGTCCACGCATCAACAAGACTATGAATACATCAAGTGAAGGATAAACACTCACTTCCAATTGTGCAACAAATACACATAGTGAAGAAGAAAACAAAGAGAAGAATGAACACACCAAGTGAAGAATGAACACACTAAATGAAGGATGAATACACCAAGTGAAGAATGAACACACTAAATGAAGAATGAACACACCAAGTGAAGGATAAACACTCACTTCCAATTGTGCAACAAATACACATAGTGAAGAAGAAAACCAAGAGAAGTATGAATACACCAAGTGAAGAATGAACACACTAAATGAAGTATGAATACACCAAGTGAAGAATGAACACACTAAATGAAGTATGAATACACCAAGTGAAGAATGAACACACTAAATGAAGTATGAATACACCAAGTGAAGAATGAACACACTAAATGAAGTATGAATACACCAAGTGAAGAATGAACACACTAAATGAAGTATGAATACACCAAGTGAAGAATGAACACACTAAATGAAGGATGAACACACCAAGTGAAGGATAAACACTCACTTCCAATTGTGCAACAAATACACATAGTGAAAAAGAAAACCAAGAGAAGTATGAATACACCAAGTGAAGAATGAACACACTAAATGAAGTATGAATACACCAAGTGAAGAATGAACACACTAAATGAAGTATGAATACACCAAGTGAAGAATGAACACACTAAATGAAGGATGAACACACCAAGTGAAGGATAAACACTCACTTCCAATTGTGCAACAAATACACATAGTGAAAAAGAAAACCAAGAGAAGTATGAATACACCAAGTGAAGAATTAACACACTAAATGAAGTATGAATACACCAAGTGATGGATAAACACTCATTTCCAATAGTGCAATACACATATTGAAAATCAATTAAATGCATGAATCGTCCAAGCAGACTTGGCTCAAAATTGTGAAGACTTTTACTGGGTAAACTGGGTCACCAGGTCAGGCCCCTATTGGTTACACAACAATCCTAATACGATAACGTTGCGGTAATCATACACCTCGCTGTGACAAAACCAGGCCAGTGCCCCGTGTAAAGTAGACAACTATGTTCAGCACGCATATTTTTGTTACAGTCAAGCCCAGGTCATAATTGTCGGCCGCTAAGTAGATCTAGGCCGAGCACGTTACGTTATGTGCACTGTACTTTCTCGGTGGGGGGAAACCAAACCAGGCGGTATTCTTGTCCAGCAGAAATTGTGTACTCTTCCCAGAAAGTGGGCCCACCTCACAAATCCAGGTCGGTCGAATCAATCCGGTGGTGGTCCGAAAGTGGCATCGTCCATACTGTGATGGTGCTACGATTTGATATATTAGTGGTGGCTGCAAAACCATCAATAGATAATAACAATGTTCTACACAGAATATAAAAATAACATAGGATAAGCTCGATTGTGTACACTTGCTCGACTATCCAAAATGATCAGTTTATAATATAAACACTTTAAAAACTACAGTACACACATAAACAAATAGGTAATAACTGCAGCTAACTGTAATCCAACAGGGGAAACTTGGAAAAAGGTAACTGAGTTTTTTTTAATCACTGTTAAAACACATACTACCGCATAAATCGACGTTCGTACACAAAAAGACCTTTATCATGAACACAATATAATACACGACGAGTAAGATACCGGTCCGAATTCACATATTAAAATGAATAAATAATGAGAAGTGTGAATTATGAAAACCATGGAAGATAGAAAGGACACTAAACAAAACAGAAAGTTGGCAGAATATCAACAGATATCGACAAAACAAGACACGCAGAAAAACGACACGATATATATCCATATGAAAGACGGTTGTTAAGAGCTGTAGTGTTATAGTTTCCATATAATTGTCAAATTCGAGTACTACTACTACGGTCGGGAGTAAAGACTTCTGAACAGAAAGTAAACATGACATGAAAGGCTGTATTTTAAAAATTATTTCCGTGATTTTCGTTGTTAGGCCTTGGCGATTTTTGGCATGCTACTCCAAGTATAAAAATGGGGTGAATGTGGACTTGTAGTATTGCCTCTTCAAACATCTTCACTTTATCTGGCATGGTTTCCAAGTGGACAAGTTTCATATGTATGGTTCAGTTATATTCTCTTTATATGGTATATATTTTTTTATGTTATGTTAGTCGTATCTGTTGTAGGTGTCGTGCATGTATGTCATTTTTGGGTGAATATGTGAGTCATATTCTGGCAATATTTGTTTTACGTTAGTCCCCTTATGTTATATTGGTCGATGGGTTATGTATATATATGTGGGTTATTTTGTGTCAATATCAGTATTTTTGTTGTGAGTTTGGTACATGAGTTCGTGTCTGGTAGTCAATGAAGTCATCTTTACTGTCTGTACGGAAGTCTTCTTTACTGTGGACGGTCTCAGTACTACCATGCGTCCGTGTGTTGCCGGGGCCCGAAGAGGGGAGCAAAGAATAGCAACACTGTTTACCTTCCATGCATGTTGTAAGAGGCGACTAAGGAGGTTATGCGATGGAGTTGGCTGTCCTATCCCATATAGGGTCAGTGACCCAAAGCCATGCTGAAGCCGGATGTGTCAGGCCGAAAGGCGCATATATCGCAGCAATGCTGTAAACCATGACACAGCGCATTCCGTTCCCCGGACTACATCCTGCTAATCTGCAGGAGATTGAGAACGAACGCAGAAGAAGAAGTACTACCATCATCGTACTCCGGTATAGAACTGAACAAAAAGAAATAAACAAGAACTTTCATTCCTAATGTTTGGGGTTATGATCGTTCTTTCGATGGTCAATATTTGTATATTTGGAGTAGCATATATATATATATATATAAACACAAGGCCGATCAACGAAATGAACGGACATAATAATACATCAGTCTTTCATGTCATGTTTACTCCCTGTACAGAGGTCTTATAGTACTGTCCACGTTTACGGTATTGCTATCAGTGTTCAGACCCTGGGGGGAGCGGGAAAATTCTTCATCCTTTTCTTCTTCTGTGTTCGTTATCAAACTGCTGCAGATATCAGGATGTAGTCCGGACAACGAAATTAGCTGTGCCATTGTTTACAGCACTGCTGCGATGTCTGCGCCTTTTGGCCTGACACACCCGAGTTCAGCAAGAAGCATGGCTTTATGGCACTGATCTTATATGGGATGAGACAACTAATTCCATCCCATAACCTCCTTAGTTCGGCCAACTGCAACAAGGCATATGGTTCACTTTGGACTATCTATGAGATGTGACAGCAAACTCTATTCTATTTCCCCAAACAATCAGACTATTTTATATCCCTGGCTGATACCAATTTCGCGACTATTTGCTTCCCTTTCTGGGATAAGACAATCAAACATATTATATTGTGTGTTCGAATCGGAACATCTTCCACTGCAGTCATTGGCAGCGGCATCCGAGTTTAGACTGCCAATGAAGTTAAAAAAAGCATCATAAGACTTTTACCGTGTAGAGCAGTGTTTCCCAACGTGGGGCCCACGCCCCACAGGAGGAGGGGAGGGGAGAGAATATGATTGTTCGTACACGTTGCAATTAATCTTCAAGGAATATTTTTTTTTAAATATGTATATGTTACATAAGGGGGGCACCAGAACTTTAGAAAGACTTAGGTGGGGCATGGTTTAAAAAAAGGATGAGAAACACTGGTGTAGAGATACGAGCTGATAGTTTTGTTTAACATGTGGACGATATAATCTATAGTTTCACACTGTGAAACAAAATTGTTGAAAGTCACTAACGTTGACAAATTCCATCATATATACATACACATATACCCGCACAGACACACACACACAGAGAGAGAGAGAGAATATTGGATTGCTCTGATAAAATGTATATGACAACACTGGAAATATCACGACTTTTGATCATTTGATGTTTAATTTTGCAACTCGACTATTTCAAAGAACAGTTTACAATACATCATGTGATTTACTCGGGGAAAATTGTTCAGACGCACATACGATAATCTGAACTTTCAACAATTTCCCGCTATCACTAAAAGAAAGGCCAAAAGGTGTGCATCTTATCAACAAATTTATTAAGTAGGAAATGTCCAAAACATGACGGAAGAAGCCATTTTTAATGGAGGGGTTTTTTCACCGCAGATTTTTCCCCGTCTGTCAAAAAAAGAATAATAATCAAATAAACATAAAAAGAAAGAAAGAAAACAATTCTAGAAGAATGTTCATCATCGCAGGTGACAGTAAACTTTACAGATAATATTACAGGCAACCTTGGATGTGAATGTGACACTTGATGTATGTGACAATACACGGATTTACATGATTTGAACTGAACACAGGTACATGACCTTTGTATATATAATTCCAGGCAGGTGTTATCTAAATAACGTGATAAGTTGAGATGAATGAGAATACTGTTCATGGAAGGTACACACAAGGTGCATCGCTCTTATGCAAACATTGCGCTCTTAAGACAGGCTGATTGATGCCGCCAGATTCCCCCACATCGGAATATTATAATAGTGCAGATATATTTGAATTTAGTACCGTGGCATTTTCTCCCACATATCCAAATTTATTTTCCACATTCCCAAAGTTATTTCCACATCTTCTTTCCTTCCTCTTTTACCATTTACGGGTGCAGCTAGCGATATGTCAAATTCGTATGTCAAATATTATCTTTGGGGTTATCGACTGAAATCGAATATATATATATATATATATATATATATATATATATATATATATATATATATATATATATATATATATATATATATATATATATATATATATATATATATATATATATATATATATATATATATATATATATATATATATATATATATACTGATCTTGAATAAATTACATTATATTTACTCCCATTATGCATACCCATGTGAGTATATTTTCAGTAGTAGTCGACAATTTTACTTACCTTGGAAGCACTCTCTCTCGCGATGTCAACATTGATGTGGAAATTAACAAGAGACTGGCAAAAGCTAGTGCTGTATTTGGCGGATTACGCAAAAATGTATGGGACAGAAGAGGTATAAGAACAACCACCAAACTACAAGTATATCATGCTGCTGTTATACCAACCTTACTATACGCCTGCGAAACGTGGACAGTGTATGCTAGACATGCAAGAAAGTTAAATCATTTCCATCTTACCTGCCTACGTAAATTACTAAACATCCATTGGTGGGACAAAGTACCAGACTACGAGGTCTTGGAAAAATCAACCTCAATAAGCATCCACACAATACTTATGAAGGCGCAGGCACGCTGGGCAGGCCATCTTGTGCGTATGGAGAACTCGCGATTGCCAAAACAAATATATTATGGAGAACTCAAGGCAGGATTTCGAAAAGCTGGTGGACAGAAAAAGCGTTTCAAAGACACGCTCAAGTCATCCTTGAAACATCTTAACATTGACGTAGGCGCTTGGGAGAGCCTCGCTCAGGATAGAACGGCTTGGCGTTACAGCATTAGAACGGGAGCACTAGCGGCAGAAGAATTCAGACAAGAAACTGCAAGACAGAAGCGGACACGTAGAAAAGAAAAAACATCTCAACCTCACACAGATACCTTCTATTGTTGTCAATTCTGTAAAAGAACATTTTGTGCGCGCATTGGACTTGCTAGTCATTTAAAAACGCACTATTAACTTTATTATTTTATTATTTATTGTTATTATTATTATGGTTGAGTTTTTGGTCATCGTCGATCACGACGGACGAACATCATATTTTCAACACATTTCACTTGAAAATCAAAACAAGAAACCGATTAAATGTTGAAAATGACATAAGGTTAGCATTAACGAAAGCTCAACCGTGAATTGTGAAGCTTGTAAACTAGTTATAATTTCAACAAAAAATATGTTATATTCTAATTATATAAAGTTATATTATACTTACTAGTCTATTTTTTTTATATTTTCTTCTTTCTCTATTACAAGCCTTTTTATAATGTACCGGAGTCGTGGGTAACTTTGCTGCTATACAACGGAGTTGTGGGTAACTTTGGTTTTATACAAGGGAGTTGTGGGTAACTTTACTTTTATACAACGGAGGCACGACTCGAAAAAGGTTGAAAAAGATTCCAGAGTGGACTCGAGAAAAACCCACTGATCTAGCAGATGAACACACACCACACACTACAAATAGGGCATAATATAAACTGTACACAATACCAACAACATATCGTGCATCACAAACATGCTACAAGCAAAATGAATTAAACAGGTTACTAAAACACTTACCTTGCCAATTAATAAAAATATATTTTAAAAAGTATATATACACAACATACAATAAAACTAAACAGGACAATTCTCCACGTATCGGCTCAAATTGAACCTTTTTCAAGAGACAAACAACAGAAAACAACAAAATAAAAAACAAAATACATGACTAGATTTCATCAAGCCCCGCCTCCATAGTGCAGGGATGGCAACGCATCTGGTAAAAGAGAAAATGCGTGCATTCATTATAAACAAACCGAAAGTTGGAAATTAGAGGCACTATAGATGAGTGCAAGAATAATAAAAGAAAAAGATAAGAAAAATACCCCTTATGTCACTTTATCAGACAGGCAGGTTTTAAGAACATAGTCACAACAGGCAAGACTGAAGGGAACAGAGACAGATGGGGACGTGAGAAAATATTCATGTGACAACCTAACAAGGCTTGGAAACAACGATCCTGATAACAATACTGTGAACAGAGAACCATGGTCACCTACGCCAACCAGAATGGCATATGACAATGATAGATGAGTAATGATGAGGTTGTGTGGTGGTGGGGTGAGTGGGTTTGGGGAAGGAAGGATACAAGAAGAATCATCATTTGAAAACGCATGGAATGAATGTGAAACCAAATATAGACATAAACATATATATAAAACCACACCTAAACATACATAGAAATGTATACACACACCAAGAGTTAAGAAATAAATATATAACAAAATGGACACAGATGTGTGAAGGATACCCACACAAAATGCACAGGCATGTAAATGTATCCACACATAGGAAAGGGCTCACACCAGAATAGGCATACATATTGACACAGAATGGAGATACGTGCATTAACATACACAAGCGCTCACATAAATAAAAACAATAACATGAACATTCGTACACATAAACATATATTAATACATATATCGTATACATATACATATATTAATGTAAATATAAATGTTCGTTCACATAAAGATAATGCTGTAACAACTGCATATGTATACATACAAATGGGTGGCCCAAAGTAATTGTGTGGATACATAGAACCAAGTAAAACAAAATGTATATACAAATAACTATACATGTGTGGGCACCCATCGAAGAGACAACTACAATAACAACGAGGAAATCAAAATCTAAATATGTAAATGATTTAACAATAACAAAATGGCAGAGTACAAAATAATCACATATTGACATACACAAACGAAAGAAGACATAAAGGAATTATATAGAAGTACGGCAAACACAAAAATAAAAACACAAACACCAATGTAGATGCCATTTACAAAGAGGGGCTAGCAGCATTTTGCTGCTAGTTGCAGAGTTAGCTGCTGTTCACTGACCAAAAATTAACTTTGTTTTGCTACCAGCCACTTTACCCGATATACAATTGACTTGAGCAGTAATGTTTTTTCTGTTCATAAATTGTTGTTGCGTCAATGACGTCACAAAGATCGGAGATAAATGTCCAAGATTCATATGATGTTGTGTTACTAGCAACGTAAAGGAGTGCACATCGGCTGCATAGACACCATGCACCTCTTCAGACGTCTCTGGTTCTGCTGTTGTCCTTTATAAATGTGATCGACAGGATTACAAACGAAAATTTTTCTTCTGCGTTCTTTCTCAAACTCCTGCAGATTCGCAGGATGTAGTTCGGAGAACGGAACGCGAGGTGTCACTATTTACAGTTTAGCTGCGATATCTGCGCCTTTCAGCCTGACACATTCGTTTTCTGGGCCATTTTGACCATACAAGGATCAAACTTCAATCAAACACTTTCTTAGTCTCCTTTTTACGATATGCATGGCATGTAAACAGTTTTAGTATTATTTGATCAACTTTCGCGTCCACCCCCTTCCCCCCCCCCTACGCACCGCGCCCATAAGCAAGAACACACAGTCTGAAACGAAAATAATCTCCGATCGACTGTAACCTTACTTCAGAAATTCTAACCAACAATGTATCAGGTGCATTCTACTTCACAGTACTAAACCTTTCCCATCCATTTGTTCCACACGGTTGACTGAGTAGTGGCCGTCTCGGGAATTCATTCCAGAATCATTAGATAAAAAGTGTATAACTGCTTAGCTAATACTGCCGATTAGAGGACTAAATATGTCAAATCTAACTAGCAATTACACATTATTTTGATCTCAATTATGTTCAGATACAGAAACCAAATATACACCAAAATAAGCATGAAATTTGTTCACCTTAGCCAAAAATGAAATCGAACTCATAAGATCATTAAGTTCCCAGTATGGGATGGAACATCCGCCCTTCGTGCTATTAGCACAATGCTCTAACCAACCGGAAACGGCGTCAATGTTCCGGGGGAAAGGCATTTATTTCGGATATTACATTTGGTATAATTTGCTGAATCCCACTGGCTTCCCACCGAGTAGCTATCATCAAAGAGAACGTTCTCACAGACAAAACGTTTCCGAATAGAAAGTGATCTGATTTGTGCGCATACCATCGCGACACTTGTGGCGGCGCAATGATTGGATGATGTAACGGTGTTCAGATGTCCACTAGAAATTGTATTTGTCATATCGACATACTGGAATGTTTTAGAGTGTTAGCACTGTGAACAAACATTATCCTTCATAGCATATTATTACGGGGGCGCCTTAGTGTTACTTTCAATTGATATCCATGTGTACTGAAACTGATGACGATATCCATGTGGGGTGAGAGGGGGCGGAACCTATGCTATCTACAATGTGGAGGAACTTCTGGTAATTGTATGTGAGAGAATTTATAATAACAATGCGTGTGGGAACTAATGATATACATGAAGGAGAACTGATGATGATATCTATGTGTGTGAGCACTGATGATGATATCCATGTGTGAGAGCACTGATGATGATATCCATGTGTGTGAGCACTGATGATATCCATGTGCGTGAGAGCACTGATGATGATATCCATGTGCGTGAGAGCACTGATGATGATATCCATGTGCGTGAGAACACTGATGATGATATCCATGTGTGAGAGCACTAATTATGATATCCATGTGTGAGAGCACTGATGATATCCATGTGCGAGAGAACTGATGATGATATCCATGTGCGTGAGAGCACTGATGATGATATCCATGTGTGTGAGAGCACTAATGATGATATCCATGTGTGTGAGAGCACTGATGATGATATCCATGTGTGTGAGAGCACTGATGATGATATCCATGTGTGTGAGAGCACTGATGATGATATCCATGTGTGAGAGCACTGATGATGATATCCATGTGTGTGAGCACTGGTGATGATATCTATGTGTGAGAGCACTGGTGATGATATCTATGTGTGAGAGCACTGGTGATGATATCTGTGTGAGAGCACTGATGATGATATCCATGTGTGTGAGAGCACTGATGATGATATCCATGTGTGTGAGAGCACTGATGATGATATCCATGTGTGTGAGAGCACTGAAGATGATATCCATGTGTGTGAGAGCACTGATGATGATATCTATGTGTGTGAGTACTGATGATGATTGTGGCCGTGTACCACGGGCCAACTAGTTTTAGAACCATCGCTAGCCACCATACGAAAAACAGGTAGATCGTATCAGTTAACAGAGATTCATATCAAATAATGAATCCTGAGCCTTTAGACGAAAATGTTTAATGGCAATAAGAAATACAAAAGGCGGACACCCAGAATTGTATCCCGTGGTCACTTGAATGCCGACCAGTAATACAAAAGAGATCGCTAGACTAGACAGACGCTTTTAAATGCGTATAGAAATAAATAGTGTGACTGATGTTGAATGAAAGGGGGAGATGGGTTGAAAGAGTGAGAATTATGCGATAGAAGGAAAGGAGAGAGAGAGAGTGAGAAGCAGTGCATAGTTGGGTTTTGAACGAGAAGGAAGTCAGAGCTTGGCTCTCGCGCCGGACAGACGTGTCCCCAAAGAGTCTGGAAACACAGAGTGGATTCCAGAATATTGGATATGCCATCTTACTGAGAGTCTGGAAACACGGATTTGATTTCAGAATATTGGATATGCCATCTTATTGAGAGTCTGGAAACACGGATTTGATTTCAGAATATTGGATATGCCATCTTATTGAGAGTCTGGAAACACGGATTTGATTTCAGAATATTGGATATGCCATCTTATTGAGAGTCTGGAAACACGGATTTGATTTCAGAATATTGGATATGCCATCTTATTGAGAGTCTGGAAACACGGATTTGATTTCAGAATATTGGATATGCCATCTTATTGAGAGTCTGGAAACACGGAGTTGATTTCAGAATATTGGATATGCCATCTTATTGAGAGTCTGGAAACACGGATTTGATTTCAGAATATTGGATATGCCATCTTATTGAGAGTCTGGAAACACGGAGTTGATTTCAGAATATTGGATATGCCATCTTATTGAGAGTCTGGAAACACGGAGTTGATTTCAGAATATTGGATATGCCATCTTATTGAGAGTCTGGAAACACGGATTTGATTTCAGAATATTGGATATGCCATTCTATCAAATGCATGTTGTTAGTTGATGTTATACCTGTCTGGATTTGAACCAATGTATAATAAAGTTACGAAATATATGTAAACGCTGGAGTTGCAGCCTTGTATCATACTTTAGGTATCACCTAGATATATGTGAGAGAGCTACACCGCCCACATAATCACTGACTATATGTACCACCGAAGAAGTTCAAGCTTATACTGTCAGTCAACTTAAGAAGTTCCACTATATGCGTTCATTCGTATATAAATACATGTGAAGGTAACGCGGTTAACGAGAGAGTACCTTCTAAACCCTTCATAACTACCCCTTCATATGATATCCGCGTGTGTGAGATACCAATGTTGTGAATATACTGACGACGTGGATATACCATGTTGCGCATTCATTTATGGTGTTATCCATATAGTGGAGTCATTGATGATGCTATCCATATAGTGGAGTCATTTATGGTGTTATCCATATAGTGGAGTCATTGATGATGCTATCCATATAGTGGAGTCATTTATGGTGTTATCCATATAGTGGAGTCATTTATGGTGTTATCCATATACGGTAGTGGAGTAATTGATAATGCAATCCATATTAATGATTCTATATGATATAAATGAGTCATTTATGGCGGAAAAAATGTAACCCGACAGACACTTGAAAACAGTGTAATTAAGCTTTGCTTATCACTGAAAAACACACAAATTGGCGTTTCAGCCACAAAGGCATTTATCAAGAATACAACATAGGCCACGGTGATCACGTCACAGAGCTTCTTCTTGGTTTGCTCTCCGGATACCAACAGAAAGCCGTGTGGCCTCCGCCAGGGATCATGAGTTTCAGAGCTAATGAGCTGTAAGTCGGGTTTGGTTTGGTTGGTTGCTGATCCAGCGGTCCATGGGCTCATGCCCTTTGACCTAATGCCATTAGATGGCATTATATTGCTGGGAAGTCTGTGGATTTTCGGCCCACCCCGGGACAGAGCCAGAGAATAACTATCAAACCTCCAGGAAGGTAGGTTTCAACCTATGCACTGCTCCTAGCCACTGTAGCCAAGAAAGGGTTCACTGTGCTCATTCCCCGCCACCAATTGACTACTGGTTATGCCGAACTTCTCTATAGCTCCAGGCATACAACCAAATGTTCAAGTCAAAAGGATTGTCACGTCCTGAGTCACTGTGCCTCTATGGTGGGCCTCAGCCATAGGAAAAACAGTGATGTCAGTTTCCTCCTCCTCAGTGCTGCACAGTACATCTCTGGCTCCCTCCCAACCACAGAGGGTGCATACATATATATTCAGGCAAACATGAAAAACATTTCAACAACAAAACAAAATCATAATTGTATAGATGACGTGCCATGAAGCTTCTATAAGAAGATAACATCAATATAACGGCATGTCATCCACTAAGGTTTTCTGTTGCATGGATGGTATGTCTAGTGGGCCATTGGTGAGACCCACAGACGCAACCACATGCGTAGCTGTAAGTCAAACCATGACCTTCTTCAATAGAAGACCTCTGCATAGAATTATTGGTTACTCTGCACAAACCTTCATTCGTGATTTCCGAAGGTCACTATTTATATACTTGGGAGTCGCATGTAAAAAATAGCAAATGCGACTCCAAGTATATAAATAATGATCAACGGAAATCACGACAATAATAAGAAACGTATAAAACTGACAACTAAAGTTGCTACTGACTAACAAATTAAACTATCTGTAATATCTTTACTATAGGGAAGCCATTTTTGACCTCAAAGTTGACACCAGGACCAATAGTACACAACACGGTGTCTTGTTCCCTACAACAGTTTATCTTTGAATGATACTGCATGAACTATAATATGATAATTCTGCGTGAAGTCTGTAGTATTGTGTTGTAACAATGTATCCAGGATGAGCCATTTTTCAAAGAGTGGCCTTTTCTCCTTCAATAGTACAATACAGTACGAGCATGTCTGAACTTGTTTCCGGTCTAAGTGAGAGCTGCAAAAAGAATGAACGAGCATTCTTAAAAATATATTCTTAGATTTGTCATCTGTTAGTAGTTTATGGCTATTTTATTTCGTAGAACTACTTTTTGTTTTCTTCCTCGTTTCTATTTTCCACCTCGTCAGCACTACATTTGTCCTCAATGATATGTTCCTCTCCGTCTCTCTTCAGCACTACCTTTTTTCTTCCGCTAATTTCCCTCTTTACTGCACTATTTTCCTCTCTCCGATATACTCCCTCTTTCCCCTTATCTCGCCATGAAGAAGCACCCTACGTTTTTATTCATTTATTTCGTGTTCCTACTTTCCTCTCCGTGTTTCGTGTTTCTACTTTCCGTTTATTTCGTAATGGTTCTTTCCTTTCTTTCTGTTTCGTGTTGCTACTTTTCTTTCTGTTTCATGTTGCTACTTTTCTTTCTGTTTCATGTTGCTACTTTTCTTTCTGTTTCATGTTGCTACTTTTCTTTCTGTTTCATGTTGCTATTTTTCTTTCTGTTTCATGTTGCTACTTTTCTTTGTTTCATGTTGCTACTTTTCTTTCTGTTTCGCGGTGCTACTTTCCTTTCTATTTGTTTCATGTTGCTGCTTTCCAATCTGTTTCGTGTTGCTACTTTCCTCTCTGTTTTCAGCACTATACTTCTTATTTTACAACTCCTATTTATAAATATCGCTATCATTACTTTTTAAAAACAATTCTTCATTACTTTCTTCATCATTACGAACTTCTCTATTAATGTATTCATCGTTAAATCTCATTCATTAATGTAATTATCGTTGAAATCTTCACAACTTTCCTCCTCTTATCACTGTACCTCCTTTTAATTATTACTTCCATCATGAATGAATCAATCTTGAACATTACAAATACAACACTTTCTTGTTCCCAATGGATCCTTCTCACTCGAACTCTTTTTCCGCCTGCTTCAGAGCCGCTCATAAATAGCCACTTTTCTTGAATTTTTACTGTCTTTCCCCCCTCAAGTATTATTTAGACCAGGAATCGGCAACCTATGGCACGCGTGCCACACGTAGCACGCCAAGCAATTTCAATTGGCACGCAGACTCTTCACATTTTCCGTATAAAGTTGACTATAAATCGATTAGCGCGGTTTCCTTGCTCATTTCAGCACTCTGAATAATTTGAAACCTTAAGTTGGCACACAGTTAGCAAAACGTTGCCGACCCCTGATTTAGACCACATACCTTACATTTATCTCGTGGGTTCAAACATATTATTATGTCGACCGGGTGTCTCCTGCCAAAGCTGACTAACGAAATTCACTGAAATAATTGACAAACGATGTAAAAAATAATACGTATTCTTTGTCTTGATACTGCTGCTAGGTCTTATTTGGTGATTGGTCGCGGTTCAAGCAATTACATGTCTTATGATGTGCAGTGACTTTCTCTTTATGTGCCCTATACGTCATGGATATCACTCGTTAATCTCTCATGTTATATTCCCTTTATATTCCATATTCCCTTTGACATTCGTTATCTAATTTATGTATTTTAGAAAGTAAACAATAAACATGTCGCTTAACTAACGTTTGCAACTTTCTAGAATTTACTCCTCAAGCACCACAGAACATACATTTCAGGACAACACAACAAATATACTTCAGGACAACACAACATATACTTCAGAACTACCTAACATACACTTTAGGACAACCCAACATACACTTTAGGACAACCAAACATACAAAGAATAAAGACAACAGTTCTGGTCAGAGAAAAACATAGCTGAGGCAAAATCTATGGAGAAGACCGTGGACTTGAACATGGCGATATGATTGACAATCAAGCATGATCACAGACCTCATCTAGATAAAGACTTGATCACACGACATCTCTAAAAGTCATACATTATATCTGTTGGACAATCTGACCGTAACCTTTTTGTGTCGGGAGCCAGATGAAGCTTGTTTCGCGTGGTACATGGACTTCTTCTTCAGTGTTCATTCTCAAACTCCCGCTGGAACTCTCTTGTACCAGGATAATTACCCTACGGGGTTTCCAGCAGGATTTAGTCCAGAGAATGTAAATTCATTTTGTAACTGTTTCCTTTTGTGTCATGGCCCGACAAATCCGTCTTCGGTGGTGACAAAAGGAAGAAATATTTTTTGTTGTGCGTCATTTGGATATTCAAATGGTGCTTTTTAAAGCTCTGGTGCTAGCGTATAATAGTAGTTCTAAATTAGCTTGTTGGACAGGAAAAACTACTGTGCGGGCCAGATGTTACCCACAAACCGTATTTTCCCCACCACCAATCTCAAAAGAATTTTTCAGATACAATAACTGCCTCTATACTTGGCGGATAGAAATAAATATGTCGTAAAACTGGCACAGCTTGGTAAACAAGCGAGGCGAAACAAATATGTGTCCCCAGATCTTAATAGAATTCAATAAAAGGTCACAGAAAATAGGCTTGGATATACACACACAGAGAGAACGAGAGAGAGAGAGAGAGAAATAGGCAAGAATGTGATAATGAGAACCTCCCCCAAAAAAGCAAGGTTAAAAACTCCTTGAATGCATCGTGACAATAAAATTAAAGAGCAGTTACAAAACTAATAATATGTTTTTATCCTCTAGAACTATGAGCTATTGTGTTCTTGTATCCGTTTGTGCAACGGGGAAAGTTTATCAAGAGTTTATTTTAAACTATGAAGACTTCAAATATCAGCGGTGTAAACTGCTCTCCTTGTCAAAAAGCCACATACTCAGACTGGGTGAGTAGGTAATTAAACGTAAAGTTAGCGCACAGTATTTAACTGTCGTAGGCGTGTAAGATGTTAGTAAACTCACATTTATGTGGATCAGCTATATGAGGACGGTAGCCATCTCCTCTCCCTTAGTCTTTACTTTGTGGACAGATCAAATTCAAGGCTGGGTCGACTAGGGAGCCTTTGCGATCTGAAACATTTCCGTCTCAACTATGGAATTAACCCAGGATAAATCATATGCGTAGCCATTGCTTTACGCAGCCTTCTGGTGAATAAGTTATACAATTACATGTTAGATTAATGACGACATATGTTGCACCGTACATAAGATCATGATAAGGGGAAAGGTTTATCCTTAAAATAATTTTAACTATTTTGTGGTGGACATCTGTCTTCTGCTCCTCCTAAATGATGTTCACTCCTTTTTGATGGAGATCTGTCCTTCCAAATGATGTTCATTCCATTTTGATGGACATCTGTCCTCCTAAATTCTTCTTCTTCAGTTCACTTGAAACATGTCTATATCTGTAATTATGTCTCCTTAATAAAACTTACTGTCTTTTTTAGTTCATACAGTGTCCCATAGAGTTTTGATTCCAGTGTTGTTTCCTCTGGCCAATATGTCTGCTTCAGCGTTTCATGCTCAGAACACTCTTGAAGTATATGTTTGGCACTCTGTGCTGCCTGTCCACATGTACACATGGCCGTGTTGCCAATCTTGAACTTTGTATACATGTGACTGCGGGGTCGGTTGTGTCCTGTTCTGAGACGTAGAATTATAACTTGTTCTGATCTGTTCATCTCCTCCCAAATGATGTTCACTCCATTGTGGTGGACATCTGTCTTCCGCTCCTCACAAATGATGTTCACTCCATTATGATGGACATCAGTCTTCTGCTCCTCCCAAATGATGTTCACTACATTATAGTGGACATCAGTCTTCCGCTCCTCCCAAATGATGTCCACTCCATTGTGGTGGACATCTCTATCTTCTGTCCATCCCCAAATCTACGAGCTTGGGCAGAAACGTGGCGAACAGTAAAGAGACCATAACAAAACCAACGATTTTCATCAATAAATGTGTAGAATGCATGTTTTCAAACCATAATATAGCACCATCACCCCCCACCCCACCCCACCCCAAGAGAAACACACGAACAGAACTAAAATGACTGGAGAAAGGGACTGTACATTAATTACATCAACCATGTTTTGCCAATTTATTACCCCACCTCCACCATTCAATAAACTGTCAAAATTCAGATAGACTCCCCCTCCTACTTACGTAAGTCAAAAAATGTTAGGTGTCCACCTCCACCTCCTTTTCAAGTTTAATTTATGAAAACTTATGGAAAAGTTACATGGCTTTTTTCATATTCTTCGAAAAAGGAATTTCAAATTTAAACAATTTGATTAATAGGTAGATATTTTTTTTTAAATTGCCACACCCCCTCTCCCTTGTTAATGAATGTTAAACTTTTTTTCAATACCCCCCCCCCCCCAATTCGCCTTTTCGCTAATTATTGACATAACTTATGAACGTCGCCTAAAAGATATATTTATAAACAATATATATTTACAAAAATACAGACGGCGACGGCGCTAGATATGAGAAGAAAATACAATAACGACAACAAGCAAAATATTTCACATGCGTAGTATGAGCAGGATATCATTCTAACCGCCCTTCAACATTCAAACCCTAGTAAATAACATGCAGAGAACCGTCGTTGATAAAACGACATGCTGGTTGGCTAACTTTTGATACAGAAATCCATAGGCCCATGCCTATATACCCAAATGACACGCTTATATTGTGAGGCTTCTCATGCTTATATGGCAAGCTCTAGAGATACATGCCCATTTCACACAAGAAATAATTACTTCTATTGTTCATAATTACTAGGGATTATATCAAACAAACCAGCACAAATTATTGGAAGAAAAGTTTATTGAATATTTTTACTGTTGCAAAAATCTACACAGAAATAAAGCCAGAGAAACAGAGAACAATGTGCTTACTAACAGATATAAGACATTGAAAGAACAGAGAAATATACAAACAGTAAAATATGAAAACGGTTCCCTGATGGCATGCACCCAACAGAAAGCTGAATAAACGTCTGCCTACAATACGAAACAGTTTCAAGTGTACGTACTATGGTATGCATTACTATACTAAGTAAGACCAGTTTGATCATCTTTCAGATTTCTGGTTTATTTATAGGGGAGAAGTGCATGTGAGTGATTACTGTATGTCAGACCGGTTATTCTGTAGTTATCTCCGAGTCGCATAACGTCATGACAATGTTTACACGAGAGAGCACATAACGTCATGAAAATGTTTACACGAGAGAGCACATAACGTCATGACAATGTTTACAAAAGAGAGCACATAACGTCATGAAAATGTTTACACGAGAGAGCCCATAACGTCATGAAAATGTTTACACGAGAGAGCACATAACGTCATGACAATGTTTACAAAAGAGAGCACATAACGTCATGAAAATGTTTACACGAGAGAGCACATAACGTCATGAAAATGTTTACACGAGAGAGCACATAACGTCATGAAAATGTTTACACAAGAGAGAGCCCATAACGTCATGAAAATGTTTACAAAAGAGAGCACATAACGTCATGAAAATGTTTACACGAGAGAGCACATAACGTCATGAAAATGTTTACACGAGAGAGCACATAACGTCATGAAAATGTTTACACGAGAGAGCACATAACGTCATGAAAATGTTTACACAAGAGAGCCCATAACGTCATGAAAATGTTTACACGAGAGAGCACATAACGTCATGAAAATGTTTACACAAGAGAGCCCATAACGTCATGAAAATGTTTACAAAAGAGAGCACATAACGTCATGAAAATGTTTACACGAGAGAGCACATAACGTCATGAAAATGTTTACACAAGAGAGCACATAAAATAATTGAAAGGGTATCATCAACAAGAATATGCATGATCACGAACAAGCCATCCAAAATAGTCCTGCGCGCTGATCCCAATAGTCTCATTTATCTTGGCTGATACGACGGATCATCCTTGGTCATTGCTCACATTCTGTGTCCCTAGCCAATGAATAACACGGGAAAAATCGAATCCACAAAAATACGTAATACGTGATGTTTAAGACCAGCGCACGTGACTATCTGTTGAGATAACAGTGACAGGGAATGTTTATGTAGAATATTAGCTTAGAGGATGAGATAAAATAGTAGGATGGTTGGTTATGGTGGTGGTAGTAGGGGGGGGGGGGAAGGGATGTTGGATGGATGGGTTTTAAGAAAAGTTGACTTGATCCCAATACTAGATGATAGGAGTTTTACTTTTTATCTCCAGAATGTGTTTCTGTGACATTCATTTCGATGGGTAATTTTGTTTATCAACAAGATCACTGCTTTGTACACAATGTGGATGTAAGATGGCAATGCTACCAACTAGTCAGTCTACTCTTGTGGGTGGAGCTTTACTGTGACTTTCTGTGTGCCTTGAGGCATGCTGCAGATACAAGGAATGATTCTCTCTCATAAGTATAGAAATAGGTACACAGCAGGCATGACCGCAGCGGATATTATGATGTGGAGTATCACATATGGGTACGAAGATATGCGGATTTCGGTACAGTTAGATGTGTGTGGATAGACAGATAGGAAGCTATGTGGATTACGGTGCAGAGTGGATTACAGTGCAGTTATATGCGTGTGTGGATGGGCAGATAGGAAGATATGTGGATTACGGTACAGTTAGATGCGTGTGTGTGTGGATAGACAGATAGGGAGATATGTGGATTACGGTATATTTAGATGTATGTTTGGATAGACAGATATGTGGATTAATGTACAGCTAGATGTGTGTATGTGGATAGACAGATATGTATATATGGAGATTACTGTATAGTTAGATGTGTGTGTGGATAGACAGATAATGTATATATGGATAGTAAGACAGTCAGACAATACAGCTAGACGCGCCAACACGAAGGTAGATAATTCATAATAGAATTGGAGACAAGAATGTATTCAAAGAATGAAGACACGTGTGCCAGCATATACCAGTCATCATGCACAGGCAGACGTGTAACAAACTGAAACATTGGCAGCAAATAGATTATCTTTCTCTTCAAGATCAAAATAAATGAAACATCAACATATATGCAGGGATGATACATGTTCAATGTAATACACACAAGTTACATGTACATATTTCAGGCATATATAAACAAGTTGCAGACATACATAGACAAGTTACAGACAGGCATGTGCAAGGTACAGACAGACATACTCAAGTTACAGGCAGACATACACAAGTTACAGACAAACATACACAAGTTAAAGACACACATACACAAGTTACAGACAGACATACACAAGTTACATACAGACATACACAAGTTACATACAGACATACACAAGTTACATGCAGACATACACAAGTTACATACAGACATACACAAGTTACAGACAGACATACACAAGTTACATGCAGACATACACAAGTTACATACAGACATACACAAGTTACAGACAGACATACACAAGTTACATACAGACATACACAAGTTACAGGCAGACATACACAAGTTAAAGACAGACATACACAAGTTACAGAGAGGCGTATACAAGTTACATGCAGACATACACAAGTTACATACAGACATACACAAGCTACATACAGACATACACAAGTTACATACAGACATACACAAATTACAGGCAGACATACACAAGTTAAAGACAGACATACACAAGTTACAGACAGACATACACAAGTTACAGAGAGGCGTATACACGAGTTACAGAGAGGCGTATACAAGTTACAGGCAGACATACACAATTTACACAGACATACACAAGTTACACAGACATACACAAGTTGCACAGACATACACAAGTTGCACAGACATACACAAGTTACAGGCAGACATACACAAGTTACAGGCAGACATACACAAGTTACAGGCAGACATACACAAGTTACAGGCAAACATACACAAGTTACACAGACATACACAAGTTATAGGCAGACATACACAAGTAACAGACATACACAAGTAACAGACATACACAAGTTACACAGACATACACAAGTTGCACAGACATACACAAGTTACACAGACATACACAAGTTACACAGACATACACAAGTTACACAGACATACACAAGATACACAGACATACACAAGTTACACAGACATACACAAGTTACACAGACATACACAAGTTACACAGACATACACAAGTTACACAGACATACACAAGTTACACAGACATACACAAGCTACACAGACATACACAGGTTACAGGCAGACATACACAGGTTACACAGACATACACAGGTTACACAGACATACACAGGTTACAGGCAGACATACACAAGTTACACAGACATACACAAGTTACACAGACATACACAAGCTACACAGACATACACAGGTTACAGGCAGACATACACAGGTTACACAGACATACACAGGTTACAGGCAGACATACACAGGTTACAGGCAGACATACACAGGTTACAGGCAGACATACACAGGTTACAGGCAGACATACACAGGTTACAGGCAGACATACACAGGCAACAGGTATACATATTTGTTCATTCCTCCTAGTTGATGATCACTATTCAGCTCAAATGGGATGTTGACGAAGATGGGATGATGTGTGTCCGACTGTGACTAACCAGTCCTATGCGTGTCGGGAATTTCACACACACACACGTTACAGGTAGACATGAACACCTCACAGATAGGCATGTACAAGTTACAGAAAGACATACAGAAGTTACATACAGGCATTCAGAAGTTACATACTGACACTAATATTATAATGAGTGAATGCATGGTTTATTTTTCGTAATGCATGCTGTCATCGAGTAAAAAAAAAAGTAACCAGTTAGACATCATCTTTCCTTAATGAACCTTCTATGGCACTATGAAATGAAATCACAACCACAAAACAAGTCTGTTTAAGTCTTCGTCTTTTGTCCTCCAAATGTAATATTTTTCCTTTACGACTCCCTCAACATGTTTGTTTCCAGACAGTAGGAACATCGGTTCCCAAATGTTAGGGTAGATAAAGATATTTTCCTTTAGAATTTACACACATCTTTGTACCTCAGAAATTGGTTACGGAGGTCTCGTTGCTTCGTCAGAAAGAACACCAATAGTACTAGCTTACTTGCGAACGTGAGTCAGCCCCTGCAGTCTATTTTTTTAAATATTTATTAATGAAGTATTTACTTGTAGATACTTACTGAGCAGGATATAGTAACTTTGTATTCGTGACTTTATCTTGTCATTTAATGTAAATAATTTTAAGGGGTTTAGACGAAAGGAAAAGTGTTGTCTTTTCTCATGTTCTAAGTAGATAGTCCATGTTTTGGGGCTATAATATATTATGACCCGCGTTACTGAGTGCGTGTAGGCTACTTCTACATATGTAATTATTATACCTTCAGAAATTATTATCTCCAGAAGAATCACTAGCAGAATGTAGGAAATTCCTACATCGCCACAAACAAACATATACACTTACCTGGACTCGGTACTCCTGTACATCCACCAACAGTCGATGGTACGTTTCCATTGTCCTCTGGTGACTCCACCGATTTCCGACTTCCACCTTCATCATCTCCCTGGTACTCTAACTCCGATTTCCACTGAACTGAAAAAATATTTCAAACAATTCTATGCTAGATAGAATGGAGAAATATATTCTTGTATATAGTCATTGGTTTTATCCAATGTACAAGTCACAAAGTAGATTAAAAGGACAACATACGTACGGCAACATGACCCCAAAAAAAATCACATAGTGAAAAATTCGTGGCTAGACTAGAGCGAATGTATAGAATCACATACATAAGTAGTAGGCTTTATACATGAACTTATAAACTTACACGAAAACAAATTCATGTTTAAGGAATAATTCATGAATGTACAAGAAAACAAATTCGTGATTGTTAAAGGAGTACGTCATGAACGTATGCATTACTGTCGAACTCCTGGTAAAGTTATAAAAAAAATATACATATTAAAGGCATGCGCAAATGCATGAAACTCTATGTCATGGGCCAAATGCATGAAAGTGTAAGTCATGGGCGAACTCATGAAAAATTAAGTCGTGGGAGAATACATATACTCGTATTTCTGTCATAATGAAATTCATGACTGGATAAGTTCATAGACTTTTCATTTTTTATGCGCATTTAAAGAATGTATCATGAAATTATGTCATATGAAAATGCACATACCTTATGCCATGAACAAATTAATAAATTTATAAACTAGCTATTGGCGAGTCAATGAATTTATACGTGTTGTTGAGTGAATACATACTTAGGTCCCCTGTTGCCGCTAAGCTGCGCTACCGTGCACTAGCGCACATATTTTTATCCTTTGGTGTACAGTTTGGACTTGACGCACACGACTTACGTATAGAAATGTGTGGAAAAGTTCCTATAATAAAAAATAGAATAATTTGCCAAGATGAAGTGGTGTTTGAAATATATCATTCCACGAAAAAATATATTTGCTCACAAGCACTCTTGTTTAAGATGGAACATTGCTTATGTCATGAGTGGATCATGAGTGATACATGGATCTCTGCCTAGAAAAATAGAGGGTGCATGCCAAAATCGGATGTGCTAGGTTAAAAGGTACACATATCGCAGCTTTTTTTTGTAAATTAGCAGCGAATCGTGCACTGCCTAATGATTCAAACCATTCAGAAAGACACATCTAAATGACTCTTCTAAAGAACACATGGGTAGAAAAGGAAAAGTTGTCCAAGCCATTCGGTTTCCTTATGTAATTTGTCCTTCTCAACAGCAGCAAGTTGCGTGCTAAGAGTATCTATCAGAGCACACATCTCTGTAGCTGAAGCAATAATACGAAGGAACGTCTGAAAAAGATACAATTCAAACAAATCGCTCCTTCCTGGTTTCGAACCAGCAGCCCCATGAACATAAAGTAAACGGTTTAACTACGTAACCACGGAGATTCTCAACATTTTTGTAACCATATAACCTTACGGATATGACTTGAATACAAAAGATGATAATACTATAACCTGTGGACACATCTCTGGGCCATCTCTGACAGAAATGAAGACGCGTGCGCATGCTGGGGGACTAGATATTGATGGTGTCTAACATTCTGAAACAATTCTGCCTCAGACAGAGGCTACAGCTCTGATGGCGATGATAAGTCATGAACGAATATATACATTTACAGTAAAGGAGAAATACTTGTATTTTGTTGTTGCTATCTACTATCTATTTTCCAGGTGGATGTTAGTTCTGTTAACGCTTGATCTGAAATGTTGAGGTAGAAGCTACAGTTACTAATTTAATAAGAGATGGCTTATAATAAGAGTAAGGCATAGGTGATGCAGCACGGGTGTGTTTTCATTTGAACAATATTCGTAATTCAACATAATAATTTGAGAATATCCTGTACATGACAGTGCTATCAAATTATTTCTTTACAACTACTAGATACTTATGAACTTACACATTCATGACGGTTCCAGGAGATGGGCATATGAAATAGTGTTAACAGACCGTAACTTACTCGGTCGCAGTTCGAACGCAGCTAAAGTCATACTCTTCACTAGTACACAAAACGTTATTGAACGATACTTATAAATTAATCAATAATTTAAAAAAAAAAATACTCCTCTATATAAGATATACTCCTCTATATATTTCCAATAGTATTGCTGGTACAATATAGAAACGGCACTACTCATCGAATCTTGATCTCTATCTATCTATCTATCTATCTATACGCTGTGTCCCTTGTTTACCTTGCAGCGTCAGGGGTGGAAGAGTTCTCTCGAGATGGCCTTCTTGTGCGCTGTTTGTAAGCTTGTTTCTGTGGCTTCTTTGATTTCTGTGATCCATCTTTTACATGGTCTGCCTCTGGCTTTATAACCGTTATGTCTATGTGTCATGGCCATTTGTGGCATGCTATATGTCGGTAGTCTGGAAGCGTGTGAAAACCACTTGATCTGCTGTCTTTTGATGTGTTCCAATACTGGTATTGTTTTGGTTATCTGTCTGATGTTATCGTTTCTAATTCTATCTCTTAATGACACTCCGAGTATTCTTCGTAGACATGTAATTTCTGTTTTCACTATTTTTCTTTTGTCTTGTGCTGTCATTGTCCAGGTTTGGCACTGGTAGCATAGTGATGGAATAATAATAGTCTTGTATAATGCAACTTTAGTGTCTATATTTACATTTTTGTTCTTGAAAATGCGTGTCATCTGTCCTAGGATCTGGTATGTTTTGTTGCATCTATTTTGTATCTCTTTACTGGTTTTCCCTTCACTCGATATAATGCTTCCTAAGTAAGTGAACTCATTTACTTGTTTAAGGTGTTTATCATCGATGGAGATAGTGATATTTCTTTCTTTGCTATTGCCATTATTTCAGTCTTTTCAATATTAATCTTCATGTTGAATTTTTGACATGTTATGTGGAGTTTATTCATATGGTCTTGCAATTGTTCTTCTGATGTTGCTATTAGTACTTGGTCGTCTGCAAAGAGTAGTTCGTTCAATTTGTCTTTTATGTTATCTTCTTCGTTGGTACTTGTTAGTTTACAGATGTGGTCGATATATGTTATAAAAAGTAGAGGGGATAGGACACACCCCTGGCGAACTCCTGATTGAATTTGGAACTTATTGGACACACCTGCATTTGTTCTTACTGCACATTGGCTATTTGCATAAATGCCCTTGCATATGTTGATTAAATGTTCTGGTACTCCGTATATTGATAGTGTTTTCCATAGTTGTTGTCTGTCTACTCTGTCGAATGCCTTTTCTTGGTCTACGAATGCGATATATAATTCTTTGTTGTTTTCTGTGGCTCTTTCTGTTAGTTGTCTAAGTGTAAAGATAGCATCCGTACAGCTTTTGTTCTTACGGAAGCCCATTTGTGTGTTTTGAAGTTGTGGTTCAATATATATTCGTAGTCGTTGCTCTAATATTTTGTTTAAAATGTTTCCTGTGTGGCTTAGTAAAGATATACCTCTGTATTTTGTGCAGTCTCTCTTACTGCCTTTTTTCTTCCATATGGGAATGATTATCGCGTTCCTCCAGTCTTCTGGTGTCTCTTGTTTTTTTCCACATTACATTAAAAAGTCTGTGTAACCATTTTTTCCCGCTCTCTGCTGCTGCTTTGATAAGTTCTGTTTGTATGTTATCAGAGCCTGCTGCCTTGTTCATTGGTGCTTTGTTTATTGCATTTTCTATTTCCGATAGTAGTATATATGGTTCTAGGTTCGCTGCTGTAGTGTTTATTGTTGTGTCTTCCTCTCCTTCTTTTAGATTTAGTAGTTCCTTTAAATATTGTTGCCATCTTTCCATTATTTGCTTCGGTTCTTTTAGTGCATTACCGTTTTCATCATTTATTATTTCTGTCGGTTCATATATATCTTCTGTGTTTCTCATGTTCTTGATTTTCTTGTAGAACCTCTTTTGTGCATTTTTATAATCTGCGTTGAGCATGTCTCCATATTCTTTCCATGAGTTGATTTTGGCAGTTTTAATGACTTTCTTGGCATTTGTTTTTGCTGTCTTGTATTCTATGTAATCTACTTGGTTTTTGCTTTTGACCCATTTCTTATATTGTTGTTTCTTTTCTTTAGTGGCTTTTTTGACTTCTAATCTTGATCTAGTTGGCGGAAATTGCGTTTTTGAACTAACTCATTAACTTCTCTGACACCGAAACCAGCGGATGTAATAACAACAACAACAATAATAATAACAACAACAATAATAATAATAATAATAATAATTCATAGTTGCAGCATATCATATATATGACATCTCACAAGTGGGATTTGGATGGGAGAGACATTAGCACGATGATTGATTGATTGAGAATCCCAGAAAATGCGAGCGATTAGCTGTTACTTCCTATGTGCAGCGGGGGTGGTTTTTCTGAGCTTTCTTTCATATCCAGGAGACATCAGCTTTCGGCTTAGTGCAATGCCTATTGAAGGAGCCTTCTACTCAGTCTATAATTGTATTGCTGACATGCTATAAAGCTTCCATAGGAGAGTAACAATATAACGGCATGTCATCTATTAAGGCTTTCTGTTACATGGGTGGGTTGTCTAGCGGGCCATTGGTGATACTAACAGACGCAACCGCATGCGTACATTAGCTAAAAGGACTAGAATCTCTTCAACTTAGGTTCTTCTTGATTAGAAACTAGCTTCACAGCACGTGGGGCATTCCCATAAGTGCTCCGCTCTCCGTTCCAGCAGCCATCCCAGTGTATGAAGAGTCCCAGTCAGGTGTTGATTGTGTGATCTTCGGGGCCTTCCAAATAATTACTTTTCCTTCCCTCTAGATACTCTCATTTCTAACATTCTCTGTATATGTATGTTCTCAGTATCATTGACATCATCTTCATCTTGAAATGAATTTATTACTGCCGTGATAAATCTGCTTTATCTCTTCTCAGCATTGTGCCGTCTATCACCGCATTGCCTGCCAGTAAGTCGGCTCTCTCATTTCTTTGACCCCAGCAACACCAGGGCAGTATATCCATATAATGCTCTGGACAACTGAGTTGTTGAATAAGTCCCACCATTCAAATTAGGTTCCATTATGAAAATGTTTATACATTACTTTATCAACATTACTATATGATATTCGGTGCTAAAGAAACCAATACAAGATCACATGAATACTTTCATTCAGGATTCGATTATTTAATACATATGTGTTAGGTAGCTCAGTTAGGTTGTCCATACAAGAAAATAACAAATACAAAAAAATCAATAACAGAGCACATCAATACTTTCATTAAGGACTCGTCAATATTTTAGAAATTATTGTAAAATTCAAATAATTTAATTGGTGTATAAAAATAGTGTCGTTGACGACAAGTTTTGCCCAACAACTTGGCACTTCTTCATACCCTTTCCCCACTAATTGATGATGTAGTTTATGGATAGCCCCTATTTCAGCCACAACAACAATTATGTTAGCAATACAAGCAGCTATACAAGGTAGCTTCATCAAATTCCCGGGAGTCGACTAGTGAATAAAAGATGATATTATGGAGATTATATGTTTAGAAGTTGATGATGGCCTTGGCGAAAGGACACGGCAGACTGTACTTTAAATGTACTATCGAAAAGAAGATATAGATGTTTGTGTGTGTGTTTGTTGTGCTAGTTGCATCGTCCGATTTGAAAATGTCTGCGATTTAACAACGTACAAATGACAAACTATGTGTTTTGCTTGAGATTTCACCATCAGATACACTAACACACAGTTAAGGAAATGTACGTTGATGTACTCCGTAGTCTAAGAGATGCAACTACGCATTCGGTTGCGTGTGTGGGTCTCACCAATGGCCCACTAGACAAACCACCCATGCAACAGAAAACCTTAGTAGATGACATGCCGTTATATTAAGGTTATCTTCTTAGAGAAACTTCATGGCATGTCATCTATACAATTATGCTCTTATTTTGTTGTTGAAATGTGTTTCATGTTTACCTGAATATATATATGTATGCACTATCTGTGGTTGGGAGGGAGCCAGAGATGTACTATGCAGCACTGGGAAGGAGGAAACTGACAGCACTGTTTTTTCCTATGGCTGAAACCCATCATAGAGGCACAGTGACTCAGGACGTGACAATCCTTTTGACTTGAACATTTGATTGCATGCCTAGAGCAATAGAGAAGTTCGGCATAACCAGTAGTCAATAGATGGCGGGTAATGAGCACAGTGAATCCTATCTTCGCTACAGTGGCTATGAGCAGTACATAGGTTGAAAACTACCTTTCTGGAGGTGTGATAGTTATTCTCTGGCTCTGTCCCGGGGTGGGCCGAAAATCCACAGACTTCCCAGCAATATAATGCCATTTAATGACATTGGGTCAAAGGGCATGAAGCCCATGGACCGCTGGATCAGCAACCAACCAAGAGATGCAACCGAAAAAATAACGACCAGAAAAATAGAGAAGAAATAGCTGGATTATGCTGCATGACAATACGTCAGCACATCAATCCCTACTGGTAAAGCGGTATCTCGCAAAGCGCAATGCGATTACATTGGAAAAGCCTCCATATTCTCCTGACCTCGCACCGGCTTTAAATCTTATTCTCTCGACTACAATCGGCACTGAAAGGAGATCCATCCAATGATGCAGATGACGCTATGACGAATGCGACAAGATAGCTGAGAGAGGTATCAAAGAATGAGATTCACGAATGTTTCCAGCAGTTGTGTGCACGTTAGCAAAACTATGTAATTGTCTAAGGAAACTACTTAGAAGGTAATGTAGTGTAGATGATTACATTGTTACTCACTTCTAAATAATACACTAATTCTGCGAATTTGTTGAAGCTACCCCGTATATAATCTTACATTCCAGACAAGAATGAGGTAGAAAATGTATCTCTGACCTTTCAAACTGTCTGGAAGTCAGCACAAAGCAGATCTAAGGTTAATGCATACTGCTTGGGGGGGGGGGGGGGGGGGAGTGTCTGTGTGTGTTTGTGTGTGCGATATCAACATTACTCTATGGATCAGAATGTCGGAGAGTGATTGAACAAATGTTCAAGCTGTCCCCATTTTAAAACAATACCCCATTTTAAAACAACATATCTGAAAGATCCTACGCGATTATTGGATTACCTACAAATAACTTTGTACGTTTCTGCTTCTTAGAACTGTGTTGTGCATACATGTCCGTAGGTACAATAGGAATATAAGGTTTGACTGTTCCTCATTTTGTTAATAGAGAATTAGAACACGATACAATATACAAGAAGTAATAAACCATGATGGAAAACACACAACAATCGACTCTTCTTTTTAAAGATACTACTATTGAAAACTAGAAATGTTCTCAAAAAAGGTGTTTACGGTACACCCAGTCCCCCCCCCCCTGATAGTAGTATCTACGGTCATATGTGCATTGAGAGTCCACTGCTGAGATTACCACTCATAGCTAGTAATTCTGCATCTTCCAAATATGACCAGGGACCTCCGAAAAAAAAATAATTGCACTTTTGTAAACAGTATGTCGCGACTGGTAGTCGTACCTACTACCCCGTGAGCACCACGCAACGTCTTAACCACTTCTTCTTGATTAGAAACTGGCCTCACGGCACGTGGGGCATTCCCATAAGTGCTCCGCCCTCTGTTCCAGCAGCCATTCGACTCGATGGTGTTTCGAGTCTAATGTTGCCGAAACAGACGTTGACATCAGGGCACAACTCTGGCCCTTGCGGCATGTTTCTTTGTTGTTCCGCCCACCCACGCCATGCCCGTAACTAGTTCAAGCACAACGTCGGCCTGTCAGAACAACATGGTAACTGTTATCGTAGGTTACGACTACGGGTCGTAGTCTTAACCACTATGCTAGGGAGATCCCCTGTATATGAGTATGTTATCAGTGCGTGTGTGTGTATGCATGAATGAGCACAAGAAGACGAAGCACGATGTATACATAGGCTTACCTGGACTAAGCACACCTGGAGTACCAACTACTGTAGATAATATCTGTTCTTCACCTTCAGGCAACTCCACTGACTTCCTGTTTCCATCTTCATGGTCCACTTTATACTTGTGCTCTGACTTCCAGTGAACTGGGAATAAAGCAAATCTAACGTTAGTCACGATTCTCGTAACATCTCTAGACTATCTATCTATCTATATGCTGTGTCCCTTGTTTGCCTTGCGGCGTCAGAGGTGGAAGAGTTCTCTGGAGATAGCCTTCTTGTGCGCTGCTTGTAAGCTTGTTCCTGTGGCTTCTTTGATTTCTGTGATCCATCTTTTACATGGTCTGCCTCTGGCTTTATAACCGTTAACATCTAAAGACTGCTTGTACAATAACATTCGTTGTCATAGACACTAGGGTTAGATTGAAAGATTGAAGTCAGACCTACACACACTTCATGACTGCCCATATCTCATCAACTGAATGGAATGTTATACAGAAGCCAAGAGATAAAACATCAATGACGGGAGACACCCTCCTTTGTTTCACGCACTATTCTTATCTCTTACCAAACCATTTTCAATATGATTCTCATCATTCCATTGCCCACTACATCTGTTCTTCATGTTATGTTTGTCTTCTCTTATCTTGCTGGACCCGATCAACATTTATATTTTTCTTACCAATTTCTCATGACATATTCAACTGCACGCTTTAATCTCTTCCTCCTACCATGTTTTAATCTCTTTCTCCTCCAAGCTTTAATCTCTTCCTCCTAACACGCTTTAATCTCTTCCTCCTACCACGCTTTAATCTCTTCCTCCTAGCACGCATCAACAAGTTACCGAAACACAGAATTGCAGACATGAGATGCACATCTCTATAAACTGAAGTACAACATCAAGAAAGGGATCAACAGAAGCATATCCCATAAGGACGAATGGGAGAAGGTAATGCAGACAACATTTCATGCGGAGAATGCCCACAATATGAAATATTAAAGACCCAATTATATCGCTCTATAAAATATAATTTATCCTCGTATTATGTCAGTTACAAATGAGAAATGATAAGACCAACAGTGCATACAAGAACACAAATTAGGGTATACACTTAGAGGTTTATGAGAAGCCCTGTAATCTGTCAAAATTTTCAACGTCAATGCGCCACAGAAAAGTAATCGATAAGTTCCACATTTCAGGTCATTATAGCACGTTTCACCAGCTTTGCCCAACTTCAACATGATTTATCTCAGCAAGTATCTAACGAATATAATTGAAATTGTGTGTGTGAATTATAAATAACATAGAACCTGTGGATTACATCTTCATTATTATAATACAGTCATTGCTTTTAATACTCGTTTATTTGCGACATATATAAAAAGTATACTTGTCGACACACATTTTAAAGATGTTATAGTCAATTACAAGACCTCATTTACACATTATTGAATTATCATATAGTCATGATTCAAGCGTGGAAGTTTGTACTCTTGAACACAAGACAGACGGTGTTTAAGATTGTATCAGGTGTAACTCTCACATTCTCCGTCAGCAGTGTTTCAACAAGTGTTGTGTACACAGTTGTTCCGTTCTTTGTAGATAGAGACCGCATCAGGCGGCACCAATCAAAATACATTGTCGGGGGCGGCTTTTCGAAGACTTGCATCATACTGACAACAGCTATCGCACGATCCAGATTGTGTAGATTTAGTTGGAAAAATTAGTCTCCGAGTAAAGTTTATGACATTAGAACAGATCACAAAAAAGATTTTAATATTATTTCTGCAATGAGGTTACTCGAGGAAAACTATATCATTCTATTTCAAACTCAGAAAAGAGGATTATTCATGCCTTGGGATAAGTAAACGATTATTTCACCATTCGATAGCGAAAACTGAAATTTCGAATTCAAGTCGCCTACACGTGAAAATTAGGCCAAGAGTGGTGAATAATTCTGACAGAGAATTGATTTCAAGAGAAATTTGCAATATGCATCACAATAATGAGGTAGTGATCTTGAGATGCAAATATTTACGGGATGTCAGAGAAATGAGAAGAATTATTCATGATATAGTGTATTTAGATGAAACTTTGATTAACGCGCACTACAGTAATGAACGAGAATCGAGACCATCTGATGGCGCAACTAAGAGACTAGTGCCGAGAAGTAAATGGCAACCACCTAATAATTGCACATACAGGAAGCAGTCATCATGGTTTTCTAAATAATACTCATCTCATATTTTTTTTCGCCCATGTGTTGTCGGGGCCCGAAAGGGGAGCAAAGAATAGCAACACTGTTTACCTTCCACGCATGTCGTAAAAGGCGACTAAGGAGGTTATGGGATGGAGTTGGCTGTCCCATCCCATATAGTGCCAGTGACCCAAAGCCATGCTGAAGTCGGATGTGTCCGGCCGAAAGGCGCAGATATCGCAGCAATGCTGTAAACCATGACACACCGCATTCTGTTCTCCGGACTACATCCTGCTAATGTGCAGGAGTTTGAGAACGAACACAGAAGAAGAAGAAGAGTATTTGTTTTAAAATGCATAGATAATAGGGATTATCATACAGAGATGAATGAAAAGATATTTCTATATTGCATTGTGGTGAACCATGTGCTTCCTTTATTGGATAGACCGTCATGTTTGCTAATGGACAGTGCTTCATATCACAACGATATGGCACCAGAAGATAGAGAGTTCCTAATTCATCAAATACTAAGGATGTAATAACGATTTGTCTAACCAAAAATAACATTCAATTCAACGAAATGTCAATGAAGCAGCCTGAATTACTTGGAATTGTGAAAAAAATATACAGCATACAAAGATATTTCACATAGACATAGCAATCCAGGTACATGGTCACAGGTGTTTAAGAGTATCACCTCACCATTCTCACTTACACCCAATAGAATTAGTCTGGGCTAAAATTAAGGAACAGGTAGCAATAGAAAATACAACGTTCACATTCAAAGATGTTGAAATACTTACAAATTCCGCCATCTCTAATGTAGTTAGGGGTGATTGGAAGAAATGTGAGAACCATGTGTTACAAGAGGAAGATAACCTCAACCTCCCTCGCTACGCCATTTTATCAAACAGATTCTACCCGGGGAAAGACAATAGACAAATGATACATGAATATTGATAAGAAAGTGCATCAACCTCAGTTATTGCAGGACGTTGGCTTAAACTATTTCGTTTAAAAGAGGAACGAAGTGTTAGTAACATGAACACATCAAATAGATATAAGGCAAAATGGCTATTGACCGACAGATCAGTTATGCTGACGCTACATTTCAGATATAAATAACGACAAATGAAGGTAAGCAATGGACAAAGACATACATTGGCACAAGTGTATATGTCAATGTGCAACACAAATAAGCAGTCATTGTTCACTCCCGAAGTTCTCTAGTCAATCAACTTAAGACTCGAATTTTCTCTTTCACACGAAAACGATGGAGCACCGGAATAAAAGAGGCGACAAATTGCACAATATACTCAGCACACACGGGGGGGTCATCTCCAAAAAAACTATTCTACTCCTGACGCTGAAAGGCAACAACGGGTTTAGCGGATAGACAGACAAACACTACATGTACAACTGTGTCAAGTGCACTCTTATGTCCTCATTACACATAAACCCTCGACTTGGTCTCCACATCCACGTTTCGGCTGACAAAGTACATCGTAAACAGCAAGAAAGGAAGTTCTGTAAATTGATACTAGAAAGATGAGCGTAGATTAGTAGGGCAACAGGAAGCGATTTCTGCAAGGACTAGTCTGCGCTATTTTTAACAAGGATGTTGGCAGAACATTTAATATGGCAACATGATTATGTACCGGTATCATTATAGAAGTAATCCGACTTTTGTCAGAATTTCCCTGTCTCATTAATGTCCCTTTACCCGGTCAGAATATTGAAAGCGTACTTATGAATAAGGTCAGAAGGTCGTGGTGGCGGAATTACCTGTAACGCTAGCTCCATTATTTTGCATTGTCATCATATTTTCTGGTACAAACAAACTAGAATCACGGTTGAAAGGAACGTATATTACCACATGAGGTACTCATTCAGTGTTTGTGTCGGTTTTAAAACTCAGCAGGATGTAGTACACAAAACAGAATAAACAGTCTCATAGTTTCACAAAAATTCAATGACTCGGGTCATCAAGATGAGAGCGTGTAAAAACACCAACAATCTCAGCGGCTACTGTTAGTGTTCGGTCACTTCTTTAGTCCAGTCAATTATGCAGTCAAGGGATAAATGTTCCAGTGTTGGGCAACAACCCTAAACAGGTAGCAGGTGGCTGGAGTAACACCGGGCAAATGTCAAGATAAACAAAAATAAGTAGATGTGTTACGAAAATAAAACAACACAACCTAACAACGAGATACAGGGACAGACGACGTTTCGACTATTAAGCCTTCATCAGGACAAACGAAAGACAACAGCACAACGAATCTTACATGGAAACAAACGTGGTTGATAGGGAGGAAAAAGGAGGAGAGATAGCGAACAGATAGTGGAGGAAGTAAAAAGGGAGCGGCATATTGGGGAGGAAGAGAGTATGGGGAGAAGAAGTGAGGAGGGAAAGTGCACGGAAGGAGGTGAGGAGCAAAAATGGATAAGGTTTGGTAGCAAGTAAAATAAATAAGGTTAAATTAAGATACTTACCTCAAAAGTGGCAACAGGCAATGAGTATAACGAATAGATAGCAGAGGAAGCAGAGATGGAGCAGCCTAGCAGGGAGGAAGAGGGTATGAGAAGAAGTGAGGAGGGGAAAGTGCACAGAAGGAGATGAGGAGTGAAAATAGTTAAGGTGTAGTAGCAAGTAAAATAAGATAAATGAGGATAAATTAAGATACTTACCTTAAAAATGGCAACAGGCAAGGAGTATTAGCATACAGTCGTGATGGAAACGCAAAAGAGGATGGTACGAGAGATCCGATGAGAGAGAGAGAGAGAGAGATGGAGATAAAAAAAAAAGAAAAAAGAGAAAAGAAAAGAAAGAAACGACCGAGCAGATATGGGTAGTGGAGAGAAACTATCAGTAGGAGCAGATAATGGTGGGAAGAAAATGCAGTGATAATATAATGATGTATGCAAGTGAGAGTAAAATATAGGTGATAATAGGTAAAAAAAAAAAAAAGGAAGAAAAACAACTTATCTGATACGTTGAGAACTGGCTTGCTTGAGACCAACAGTCACACTAGTGGGTCAGTCAATGGACAATGAAAGCTAGTGAGGCAGTCGCGCAAATTAAATACCAACATGCCAGATTATCACACCACAGGAAAAAAGAGGACTACAGAAACAGCCGCAGGGAAGAAAGAGCGATATAGATAATGATCTAGTAGTACGACGAGAGACCAACTGAAATTAAAGGCAGGGCCGTAGAGAAAAACCCGAGGTGGGTAAAAGTTAAAACAGTGACTCCTACCAAATAGCCATAGAGACAGATAAAAAAAAGGATGAGAGGAATGCAGAGGAGAAGAAGAAGCAAAGAGAGAAGAAGAAGAAAAGGGTGGATAGACGTGGGCCCTGAGCCGGAAATACGCCACGCAAGGACGGGATGTGGAAGTGGGAAGGAGCCTACCGGACACAGCAAGGGAGGGTGGTGGGCTATCACGGGGAAGCGCGTCGTGCGAAGGTATCGGGATGATAAAGAAAGCAGGTGCAGGAAAGAAGGGCACCAGAGCTAACGTATCAGATAATTTGTTTTTCTTCCTTTTTTACCTATTATCACCTATATTTTACTCTCACTTGCAAACATCATTATATTATCACTGCATTTTCTTCCCACCATTATCTGCTCCTACCTATAGTTTCTCTCCACTACCCATATCTGCTCGGTCGTTTCTTTCTTTTCTTTTTTCTCTCTTTTTTCTTTTTTATCTCCATCTCTCTCTCATCTGATCTCTCGTACCATCCTCTTTTGCGTTTCCATCACGACTGTATGCTAATACTCATTGCCTGTTGCCATTTTTGAGGTAAGTATCTTAATTTATCCTCATTTATCTTATTTTACTTGCTACTACACCTTAACTATTTTCACTCCTCACCTCCTTCTGTGCACTTTCCCCTCCTCACTTCTTCCCATACCCTCTTCCTCCCTGCTAGGCTGCTCCATCTCCGCTTTCTCTGCTATCTATTCGTTATACTCATTGCCTGTTGCCACTTTTGAGGTAGGTATCTTAATTTAACCTTATTTATTTTACTTGCTACCACACCTTATCCATTTTCGCTCCTCACCTCCTTCCGTGCACTTTTCCTCCTCACTTCTTCTCCCCATACTCTCTTCCTCCCCAATATGCCGCTCCCTATTTACTTCCTCCACTATCTATACGCTATCTCTCCTCCTCTTTCCTCCCTATCAACCACGTTTGTTTCCATGTAAGATTCGTTGTACTGTTGTCTTTCGTTTGTCCTGATGAAGGCTTAATAGTCGAAACGTCGTCTGTCCCTGTATCTCGTTGTTAGGTTGTGTTATGTTTTATTTTGGTAACACATCTAACTATTTTTGTTTATCTTGACAATTATGCAGTCAGCCGATGCATCGTTTTTATCCTTCAAAAGTGTTGTTTTGTTTTTTACTTTTTCCATGATTTCTCGGAACTCGCGATCATAGACTCGCCATGTACCATTCCGACACAGAGCCAAGCATTGTTACTATTCTTTATTCCCATTTAAGGCCCGTCCATTTACCAGAGGAAAAGTAGAATTGGAAAATTTATTAACCACCGGAATGATCAAGGGGAGAAAAGACAGAGTAAAACAAAGAGACTCATGCCGAAATCGGATGTGCTAGGCCTACAAGGCGCATAACGGTGGCACAACGTAATCACGCTCCCGGCGGAAATCGCACGGATATCCGTGATGGTTACAATGGAGCGAACGCAAAGCAAACAAACAAACAAAGAGACAAATATCTGGATGAGTTGTCACTATGACACAAAAATAAGTCCCCAACTGAACTTATAAACAACTCAAGAATCAGAGATTTGTGGAGAAGCATGATCACCTACGTCACTCACGCATGTGATTGCATCTGTGTGTCTCACCAATGGCCCACTAGACAAACCACCCATGCAACAGAAAACCTTAGTAGATGACATGCTGTTATAATTAGGTTATCTTCTTATAGAAGCTTCATGGCATGTCATCTATACAATTATGCTCCTTGTGCTGTTATTTTGTTGTTGAATTGTGTTTCATGTTTACTGGAATATATGTATGTACCCTCTGTGGTTGGGAGAGAGCCAGAGATGTACTGTGCAGCACTGGGGAGGAGGAAACTGACAGCACTGTTTTTTCCTATGGCTGAGACCCATCATAGAGGCACAGTGACTCAGAACGTGACAATCCTTTTGACTTGAACATTTGGTTGCATGCCTAGGACTTTTTGTGTGCATTCTGCAGCTTCCAATCAAGGTTGCCAAGTTAGTTGTAACTGTTTCATGCCCACATTTTCTCTAAGGAATGATCAAACACTTGAACTGGGTACTATTTTCAAGTTTTTCAGAACTGACGTCTTCACACTCTTGACAGACTATAGGCGCCTTGTCTCTTTTAATATGGTGATGGTACGTTTATAGTTTCCGTCGCCCGCTGCTTTTTCATACTCCTAATTCGCCATCTCACGCCTTTTTCTGCGTATCACACGCTCACGTTTGATCCCGTATTCCTGTCGTATTTGTAATACTGATTTTCCCAGTGAGTTGTCATTGTACAAAAAGCGATCCAGTATTGATTTCAAGATCTCACCCTTGACCATATTCACAGTGCCTGTCACACGTGCACTTGTAGCCAATGTTTCTGTTCACGCATGTCCCCGTACTCCAGCACGACATTGACAGTAGATACATGCATATTCTTGAAGGACAGATATATCTGTCATATAACTAACTTGGCAACCTTGATTGGAAGCTGTAGAATGCACACAAAAAGTCCCAGTCTACCACAAATCTAACTTCCGCCTGTGTGTTTTAGAAGCCCGAAAGGGGAGCAAAGAATAGTTAGTTGCCTGCTATGCACGTCGTAACAGGTGACTAAGGAAGTTTTGGGGGTTGAGTTGGCTGTCCCAACCAATAGACAGTCAAGTGACCCAGACGTCATGCGCCGAAATGTGCATATATCGCAATGCCAAACTGTAAACTATGACACAGTGCATTCCGTTTTCCGGCATACATCATGACAATCTTCAGGAGTTTCAGAATGAAAGCAAAACAAACAACAACAAAAGAAATACAGAAAAAAATGTAAGGAAATCAACGTTAAAATTTCATACAACCAAAAACACTTAAAATTTTAAATAAAATTTATCTAAGAAAGAAGAAGATCTATATTTTAAAAAAAAGAACTAATTGAATAATTATTTTCAGAACTATTCAATCACAAAGGTTGAGTTGTTAAAAGCAAATCACTTAAATAATTAGAATTTAACTTTCAAGCTGCTCCGCTCTTCCCCTTTCCCCGACGTTTCTACACTGTTAAACAGTTCTCTCTCGCCTGTTCTTGTTTAGCTGTAGTCTAATGACTTCTGTTGCTAGCTACAACCAACACATCCAAGAATAGATTATGCACAAAAATGTCTCGGAACTGAAATCTGGTTATTGGGGTTGCTTAAAGAAATATCTAGGGCGAGGGGAAATGTCAACGAGTGCCTTGCTGAGTGGCGTAGGCGATCACGACTGTAATAAAGGACACTAGTTTTTTTTCTTCAACTCTGCAGAAATACAGGCCCTAATAATTCTTGCAGAAATAATTAGAAACCAAAGAAGCCACTGTCAACGGGTGGTGTTTCTTACTAATGCTATGTCTGTCTTACAAGCCGTTGCCAGTGACAAATTGCCAGACCTGAAGGAAGCCATACGAGAAGTGAGCATCCAAAAAAGGGTAGTACTACAGTTAATACGGTCCGGTCCCACTGTGGCATACCAGGAAATGAAGAGGTAGATAGTTTGGCAAAGGTGGAGCAATACAGGAACAAAAAGACCAAGAAATCTACTTTAAAAAAAGACGACTCTCATCAAAGCTATCAGGAAAACCGACTACTCAAAATACAACTATTACTATCTTGACAGAGCTGAACAAGTTATCATCTTCCGTATATATCTGGATAAGACATAACAGACTAAACAACCACTTAAATAGACTAAGACTGGTCCTATCACCCCTGTCTCCGTGTGGGCAGGCAGTACAGACCGAGTAAAATATCATGCAACACTGTATTACACTAAACTAGGTAAGGGAAGGACACTGGCCCACAGAAACGGATATCCACAGAAAGGTATGTGGGAGCACCGAGAAGCTTTCAAATACCGCAGCATTTTTTTTTTTTTAGAAAACTGGACTTTCTTAATTAAGAAAACGGCGAACGAGAAGAAGAAGAACTCATAATTATCTAGTATGTCAGCACACGTGTATCTTCTAGGTTGAGACAAATGTGTATCTTCTAGGTTGAGACAAATGTGTATCTTCTAGGTTGAGACAAATGTGTATCTTCTATGTTGAGACAAATGTGTATCTTCTATGTTGAGACAAATGTGTATCTTCTAGGTTGAGACAAATGTGTATCTTCTAGGTTAAGAAGGAGAGAAAAGCAATAAAAACATTAGTACACATACACGCTACATAATTAAAGCATATATCATGTATAGAAATGGTTCTCAACATGGGCATATAGTTCCCATAGGATACAACTGATTTGTTGGAAGAAGGGGGGGATTTGGCGCACGAAGAAATTTAACAATTGGAGCGTCACAATCCATCCGGGAAGAGGCACAGGAAGTCCACATGATAGATGTGGATACATTTTCAAAAAGTCATGGTGATCTGTGAAGAAAGTCAACTACCATTTATTTTTAAAACAGCAGGGACCTATAAACGAAAAAAAATTCTATCTCAGAAGTGGGTCATGGGGAAAATGCTGAGATTCATTGTTATATAACAATCTAGTTTTTTTTAAAAACAATTATTTCATTTTTAACGAGCACAATTTGAACCACGAACAAATTATATGTGTGATAGGAGCCCACGAACCTGTCACCGAACCCACACAACCATATATAAGCATTCTATCGGATTTATTGTTACTATCCCCCAGGAATTACGAGCAATTAACTCTTACTTCCTATGTGCATTGATCATATTCAGAAGACTTCAACTCAGTGAGGTCTGTATCAGTGCCCGATGATCTCTTTTTTTATATATTAGCCGAAATTAGATTTGGTTTGTACCTATATTACCCTCTTCGAGACAATGACGTGGATGAAAAAAAACGTGATCCTTCTTTGCTTATATTCTCTGATGCCTGGCGACGCGGACAGGAAGAAATCTCTAGATCGGGTCTTTGTATGTGCCCCATTCTAAAGACGTTCAACACTTCTGGTATTTATTTATCTGTGTTCCGCCTACTTCCTGCACGGTCTTCGACCGTAAGATCATTGAAAGTAAATCAGGTCTGTAGATAGGAAATGATTCAATACATTTCCCTTAGGAAGTATCACAATTAACACTACGGAGAACATAAAAATATAAATATGAACAATAGAAAGCAACCCCCACACCTCCATACAATTGTTCATGATTCCTTGATACAATTTTCCAAACAAATTAATGTGAAAAATATTTTTTCAGATCTCAACTGCTCCCGGGTCGACCCATCCTTAAATGAGTACCGGATTAATCCCGGAAGTAAAGACTGCGAGGGAGAGGAGATGGCTACCGCCCTCATTTGCAAAGCCTCTGAAATGTGAGATCGCTAGCATCTCACACCCCTACGGCATTAATAAATTATATGGGTTACTTTACTTTACTATAATCTATTAAAAATAAAGTTTATTAATTCCAATAATTCACAAGTTCAATGATAAGCCTAGAATTTATTTACAAGATCGATAGAGAACAATAGATCGGTAGAGAAACAAAAGATCGTTAGAGAGAAAAAAGAAGTATGATCAGTGTACCACCAATCATAGTCTGGAATAGTCAGCCGCGGAGAAGAAAATGTGGACACACTGGCAGACGTCTCGGACTTATCAACAGTACATTTATTTTTAGATTTGAATCTCAGTTTTAAAAAGAAAAAAAAATAACAACAACATAATGAACTCTACCTGGGCTTGATTTAGAAATACATACACGACATGATAACCTAGTTTCAATATTGAAATGAGAACTATAACAGGGAAGAGTTTGGGAGAGGAGGGGGCCCTCGTGAAGGAAGAGTAAATGAAGGCACACATCAGAGATTGTGGGGAAAAAATAAGAGGAAGATAGACGGGGTTAAAAGCGATTGTTAGAACGAGAGAGAGAGAGAGAGAGAGGGATATGAGTGTAGCGGGATAAAGCTTGTGGGAAGAAGAAAAATTCGAGAATTCAGCGGGAAGAAAATTAGGAAAGGTGATAAATCAAGACGGAGAGAGAGACGGATGAATAAGAAAGAAAATGGAAGGGAAAAGCGAGATCAGAGTTGAGAGAATGTGCTGACAGAAATGATTAATGAGTAGATAGAGGATGGAGCATAGACAAATGTGTAATTATAATTTCTTTTCAATTTGAGGTAGGACTACTGGAGGAAGATCAACAGACACTCTTCGGAAACAACAACCATCAAAAAGTTCACAACCATTGTTGTGACTGCCACAACAACTTGGGAGAACTGCCACACAGCAGCATTCACATCGCTTGAACTGGAGAGCCCTGGTTTCTGACCCATAATGTTCGTAGCTGAAGGAAGAAAGTCAAGCAAGCCAATATGACTGATTGATGACTGAGAACCCGAGGAATTGCGAGAGTTTAGCTCTTACTTCCTATGTCCAGTGTGATTGTTTTTTTCTTAGCTTCTTTCATACCCATGAGACTTCAACTTTCGGCTTAGTGCAATGTCTATTGAAGAGGCCTTCTACTCAGAGGGGATATATACTTGTATAGATGGCATGCTATACAACTTTCATAAAAGAGCCTCAATATAACATGTCATCTACTAAGTCGCCCGTGTGTTGCCAGGGCCCGAAAGGGGAGCAAAGAATAGCAACACTGTTTACCTTCCATGCATGTCGTAAAAGGCGACTAAGGAGGTTATGGGATAGAGTTGGCTTTTCCATTCCATATAGGGTCAGTGACCTAAAGCCATGCTGAAGTCGGATGTGTCAGGCCGAAAGGCGTAGCACTGCTGTAAACCATGACACAGTGCATTCCGTTCTCCGGACTACATCCTGCTAATCTGCAGGAGTTTGAGAACGAACGCAGAAGAAGAAGATCTACTAAGTATTTCTGTTGCATGATTTGTCTAGTGGACATTTGGTGAGACCCACAGACGCAACCGCACAAGAGAGATAGAAATATAGAAAAACAGAACTAATTGTTTACGTGAAAATGTCCCTCTTACAAAAGAACAATATAATAATAATAATAAATTGTTCATGTTGACTAGGTCGTCCTAACCCCAACTGATGTGATACGATGTTAATCAGCGTGAGTACTGTTCTCTGATGTCAGAATTACAAGCTTTGCCCATCTTCGTGTCTATATATTGATACTTCTGCGTTCGTTCTCAGACGCATGAATATTAGAAGAATGCAGTCCAGAGATCGGAATGTTTTACAGCTTGACGGCGATACCGCCGGCTTTCGGCATAACACACCCGACTCCAGCATGCTCCTGTGTCTTTTCAACACTTTTGGGCTAGGACAACCAAATCTACTTTAGTGGTCTCGTAGAACATGCATGCCAGATAAGCGTTGCCATTCTGTGATCACATTTCTGGTCTTGGATACAGACATTTGACCAAATATTATTGTTTCCACCTCTTTTCGACAACTCCCTATTACAGTACTTTTTTTATGTTTTATGTTTTTATCTTTCTTCACTTGTCCAAAACATATGATTCGTCTAGTATTTAATGATTATATTATTTCTCATTCCATTCATCATTTTTATGTATCCTATTTCTTTCCGTGGCAATGAAATTCTCAAGTGTCATTTATCTGCCTGTTCATAACAGATTTTCAAAAAAATCTCTATACTTCCCAAGTGACAGGCTCTGGCGTTAAATGTGGTTGTCCATGAATTTCAACCGCAACAAAAATATATGAAAGCTCTACACGCGACAGATGAAAACTTATTTTTGTCCATCCACTATCAGCATGCATGGAAGAGGATATACGAGAATAGTTATTACTCATAGAGTGAAGCGTGCTGCCTATTTTCAATTTATCCATGGCAAGGACAAACAAAAAACAACACATCCAACAAGTTAATTTGACTGTTCGTATGTGTGTATAGTGAACATCTGTACGTGTATGGTCTGTTTGTTTTCTTTAATGTATACACTTGCGCGTATATTTCTTTCTCTTATATATAAATATATATATATATATAATTAAATTACATTACATATATATGTGTATTTCTGTTACTATGAAATTAGCCACAGACATCTAGATTCTTGATGTCGTTTTATAAATGATGTGTACAACAGTATGTGTATCCGTTAGACTTGGCATCGAATATACAATATTAAGTGGTTGCCTACTTCACGATTTTTTTGTTCGTGGTACGGATTAAGCATAGAAGCTTTGTTCCGAGTGGAATAACTTGTCGATGTGTTGAATCGCTGGTCCCACCGAAGACGGATGTGTCGGGCCATTGGCGCAAATAAAACGGCGACACAACGCATTTCCATTTTCTGGACTACATCCTGCTGGAAATCTAGTAGGATCATGGTCCTGCTAGATCCAGTAGGAGTTTGAGAATGAACGCAGAAGAAGAAGAATCGCTGGACGGGTCACGAATAAAATTTCCTTTACAACTGAATCCGTTGAAATGTGCTGCGTCCCCGAGTCATTGGCTCGGCAGCTTTATAAGCGGCCACCAACCCCCCCCCCCTTTCCAGTTTAAGTTGGTTAGTACGGGAGTACTTTAGGCTAAGAGAGCAAATCCTGGGAGTGTCCCATGCTATGGAGAGTGAGCCCTCATTAAAAAATCTGGAGGGGAGACCCTACGGCAGTTGATGTTCACACCCGTTCATCCTCTGACATCTCTGGAAGTAATAGTTTGACTCCAAGCGTATCGGATTTGCATTTTCCTTTGACCGGATCAATGGGACCGGAGAGAGTTATTGCGAAATGGACACGGCACTTTCTCCATATGGTTGCTGATCCAGCGGTCCATGGGCTCATACCCTTTGACCCAACTTTCTCCATATGGTTGCTGATCCAGCGGTCCATGGGCTCATACCCTTTAACCCAACTTTCTCCATATAAGCCGACATATATCTAACTAGTGACTGATAGAATTGTACCTGAAAATACGGAACCTCATTTGCACGCATAAGAAATCGGACGCTTAATATCGCTTTGAAAGGACCGATTTCATAAATCCCCGTGCATTTTGATCAGTACCGCAATTACGGATGTAACTGCATGTTTTTTAGTCGATTGATATAGCTTCTAGTGGACGAGAGCCATTATCCGAGATTTCAATATCTGGCGACAAGTATGCACAAAATGACCAATGAATGCACATATCCAACGCACTATCTTCGACTGGGGAGAAAACCTTTAGAAACCTTAGTAATTTTTAATGATAATTTTTTTTAGAAAAATTGTCATTGGGGGAGTCCCCTTTCATGGCCTGCTTCCTAGTGCTAATTGTTATGTTCCGAAATCCTGGGGGCGTGAAGGGGGGCGTTGAACATCACCAATCCCCTTTATCTCTGAGCTTACATGTATCAGTCGCATCAGACAAGATGATTTGACGCTGTGTCTGATAAGTTGGCAGGACCTAGATTCGAAGGTCATGGGTCATTCATGCTTTGCATCACCTGCATGAACTGTTCCCTTGGGCGTTACCTCCATTGTCTGTGTCAACTAACATGATGCTTTCATGACGCTTGCTGACAAAAATTGATTATATACCGGACAGAGTAAATACAAAAGGATTAAATTATTAAAGTGTTCACTGCTGTTCTGATGTGTGTATTCAAAGAACCGGATATGCTGAATCATGGATTCAGGCTTGCTCAAGGTCGATACTCATTTTATTATATTCGTTGATGTCTACCGAAGTCATAAAACATATATAATATCTCTCGCCCGTGTGTTGCCGGGGCCCGAAAGGGGATTAAAGAATAGCAACACTGTTTACCTTCCACGCATGTCGTAAAATGCGACTAAGGAGGTTATGGGATGGAGTTGGCTGTCCCATCCCATATAGGGTCAGCGACCCAAAGTCATGCTGAAGTCGGATGTGTCCGGCCGAAAGGCGCAGATATCGCAGCAATGCTGTAAACCATGAAACAACGCACTCTGTTCTCCGGGCTACATCCTGATAATCTGCAGGAGTTTGAGAACGAACGCAGAAGGAGAACAAATATAATATCTCTGACTGGGGAGGGGGTGGGGTTATGGAAGGAAATATGTAAAATTAAGACTGGCGCACAGCATTATATATAAAGCTAATGGGAAATCATGCCTTCTAAAACGACACATTGACTATTCCCTTGAATTTCATTGGCTGTTACACAAAGTATAATCATAGTAGCAAATGAAAATCACGGGAATAGTAAAATGAGTCATTAAGAAGGTTTTACCCCCTATTAGCCAGTAGGTCTTCTATTGTTGATGGTCATGATGAAGTGACCTGTCTTATCTGATTGGACCACAGATAGGGGGGGGGTGCACTGTCTGAGATTTAAATAAAATAAATATAAGTGTTCCTCAAGTAACACCAGAGTTTGAAAATGTGTTTACTAGAATAAGTTGTAGTTTCGTGCTTAGAAAATGCGTCAGTACTTATGATATGCATATCTATCCATACGCTGTGGCCCTTGTTTACCTTGCCGCGTCAGGGGTAGAAGAGTTCTCTGGAGATGGTCTTTCTTTGTGCTGTTTGTAAGATTGGTCCTGTGGCTTCTTTGATCCATCTTTTACATGGTCTGCCTCTGGCTTTATAACCGTTATGTCTGTGTCATGGCTATCTGTGGAAGCGTGTGAAAACCACTTGATATGTTGTCTTTTGATGTGTTCCAATACTGGTATTGTTTTGTATTGTTATTTTTTCTAATTCTATCTCTTAATGACACTCCGAGTATATTCTTTGTAGAGATGTCATTTCTGCCGTCACTATTTTTCTTTTGCCTTGTGCAGTCTTTGTCCAGGTTTGGCACAGGTAGCGCAGTGATGGGATAATAATAGTCTTGTATAATGCATCTTTAGTGTCTATGTTTACATTTTCATGATATGTTTACGTCATACTTTTCTGTGCGAGTTCTGCTAGAAATTGTAAACACATCTACTATTTCCAATCTGAACCCATAATCCAGAATTCGAAAATTCATGTATTATGTCTATATCGGTATTCCACAAGTGCCGCTATTTTTACACAACATAATTTCCCGGAAACGCTATTTTTAGTCACATTATAGCAATGGGTATTCCCATTTTTCTTATATATCATAGTGCTTTCAACTATCGTCGAATTTGGTCAGCAAGGTTCTTTAACGGAAATTCGATTATCGTCGAAATTGGTCAGGAAAATGTTAAACGAAAGAGAAATGTTAGTGTTAAACGGTGATTTAAAAATATATATATTAAAAGCATTTCTTCAAATTAAATCGGTTGGAACAATCTCCATTCTACAATTTTTGTTCCACAGAAGTAGAATCACCACTGAAAAAAATATTATGTAAAATTCGTTTTGCCAACAACTTATGCTTCGGAGGACTCTGTTTGGTGAAGCACCTAATGTGGTACCCCTACGACCCTAACGTGTTATGGGTTCTATTCATCATGCTACAGAATGTCGTGTACAGATGTCTCAAAGTCGAGCGTGTTTTAGGAGAGGATACTGGCCACTCAAACACACCTGGCAATGATAAGGCAGACAGACTAGCAAAGAGGGGAGCACAACAAGAACAGCCTTATGCAGAAACAACCATGCACACAGTTAAAATGATTCTGAAATCTGTGAACAAAGAAAATTGGATGAACAGATGGGCCATGGGAAACATTGGGAGGAAATCTATAAATATATGACCAGCCCAAATCCTAAAGACAATATTAACCTCCTGGAAAGAAAAGACCAGAGTATCATATTCCGAATGCGCACACATGTACAGCTTAACAATCACCTGAACAGAATACAACCACAACACACTCCAGGATGCCGGGTGTGCACTCATCCATATGAAACTGTTGACCACCACCTTTTTGAATGTCCAGCGCTGGATGACATCAGGAAAATGCTTCTCCCTCCAGAGCCAGATAAATGGAACACATTATATGGAACAAAACCACAACTCACAAACACATGCATATATCACACAATGGCATTGGGTCAAATGGCATGAGCCCATGGACCGCTGGATCAGCAACCTACCAACCAACCAACCAGGAAAGGATACCTAGAATGTAAATACTCTCAACATGAAGTTATCCAGTTTAAACATGATATAAGACTTAGAAAACCACACAGTAAGGACTATGATATGATTATACATTTTTTAAAGTCATCAAATAAAAATCGCGCCACATATAAACGAAGGTGTGGATGGCAAAAATGTAGCTCATACAGGTGGGGTCACTGGGAAATAACGTTTGAGAGCCGTTTCTGTACATGCATCGTATCTCCACTTGATACTAGAGACATTACATGTCATTTCAAGATGACATTTCCAGGAAAGTGAAGTTTATGGAAATGTCATAGTTAAAGCAGTCATGGTTACGAAAGTTTTGTCTCAAGCTAAGACGATACACAACTGGCGTGGCTTTGACAGCGATGGATGTAATATATTTGCAATGATAGAAAAGTTTATACGGGTTAACATCATTCTAATAGTATGAAATCGTCCATATGTCTGTTCTCTCATCCATCTATCTTTAAACTGATATGCTTTTAGCACGCATACGCAAGTATATACTTGATTGAAGGTTAGTGAGCGCAATGATGAAGTGCAGTGAGCGAAATGATGAAGTGCAGTGAGCACAATGATGAAGTGCAGTGAGCACAATGATGAAGTGCAGTGAGTGCAATGATGAAGTGCAGTGAGTGCAATGACGAAGTGCAGTGAGCGCAATGACGAAGTGCAGTGAGCGAAATGATGAAGTGGAGTGAGTGCAATGATGAAGTGGAGGTGCTATGAAAGAGAATGGAGAAAATGGTGAAATGAATTGAGTAGACTAGCGAAATGAAAAACTAAATTAAAACCGCAGCAATGAACATAATAAGTGAAATAAACTCTAAAATTGAGGGAAAGTAGGCAGACATGTGAAGTACATTAAACGAAGAAATGAAGTTATCATACAAAAAAAAAAAAAAAAACGCAGAGTAAACGAAAATACCAAAAGCAGTGGGCAGACAAATGGAGTAACTACACGATGTAATGAGTCAGCAGACAAAAGGAGAAACGGTTCATTACGAGGAAAGGTGCCTGCATTCCAACTTTTGACTATTATGCGCAGTTTCATTCCAACTTTGTTATAGTGTGCACAATTTTCGTGACGTCATCGAAATCACGTCACTAGCAAACCGTGTTGTCACAAAAGCCAAATGACACATTTTATCGGAGATGTATGTTTACTGAGAATGCCTGATAGATACGATTGTTACAAACTCGTGAAGATGAAACGATGAAACCAAATGAAAATTATCATCCAATGAGAGGCATGGTATGTAGCTCTGTGTGTAGCGCGCTCATCTATGGATCCTGCAGCAGTCCTAGCGACAGTAAAATACATATTGCATATTTATTGATATTTATGTTAACACTGCTTATCTGCCTCTATTTCGTTTTTTGCTACATACCAATTTTTAAATATATTATTGTTGCTCCACTAAAACTTTAATCATCTCTCACAGTAAAGTACCGGAGTAAGTATACGACAGAATAAGTGAGCAGACAAATGGGGTAATTATACAACGTAATGATGAGCAGACAAATGGAGTAACTTATACGACGTAATGATTCAACAGACTAATGGCGTAAACTATACGAAGTAATGATTCAGTAGACTAATAGAGTTAACTATAAGAAGTAATGATTCAGTATACTAATGGAGTAACTATACGAAGTAATGATTCATTAGACTAATGGAGTAAACTATACGACGTAATGATTCAGCAGAATAATGGAGTAAACTATACGAAGTAATGATTCGGCATACTAATGGAGTAAACTATACGACGTAATGATTCAGCAGAATAATGGAGTAAACTATACGAAGTAATGATTCGGCATACTAATGGAGTAAATTATACGACGTAATGATTCAGCAGACTAATGGAGTAACTATACGAAGTAATGATTCAGCAGACTAATGGAGTAACTATACGAAGTAATCATTCAGCAGACTAATGGAGTAACTATAGGAAGTAATGATTCAGCAGACTAATGGAGTAACTATATGAAGTAATGATTCAGCAAACTAATGGAGTAACTATATGAAGTAATGATTCAGCAGACTAATGGAGTAACTATACGAAGCAATGATTCAGCAGACTAATGGAGTAACTATATGAAGTATTGATTCAGCAGACTAATGGAGTAACTATATGAAGTAATGATTCAGCAGACTAATGGAGTAACTATATGAAGTAATGATTCAGCAGACTAATGGAGTAACTATATGAAGTAATGATTCAGCAGACTAATGGAGTAACTATATGAAGTATTGATTCAGCAGACTAATGGAGTAACTATATGAAGTAATGATTCAGCAGACTAATGGAGTAACTATATGAAGTAATGATTCAGCAGACTAATGGAGTAACTATATGAAGTAATGATTCAGCAGACTAATGGAGTAACTATATGAAGTAATGATTCAGCAGACTAATGGAGTAACTATATGAAGTAATGATTCAGCAGACTAATGGAGTAACTATATGAAGTAATGATTCAGCAGACTAATGGAGTAACTATATGAAGTAATGATTCAGCAGACTAATGGAGTAACTATATGAAGTAATGATTCAGCAGACTAATGGAGTAACTATATGAAGTATTGATTCAGCAGACTAATGGAGTAACTATATGAAGTAATGATTCAGCAGACTAATGGAGTAACTATATGAAGTAATGATTCAGCAGACTAATGGAGTAACTATATGAAGTAATGATTCAGCAGACTAATGGAGTAACTATATGAAGTAATGATTCAGCAGACTAATGGAGTAACTATATGAAGTAATGATTCAACAGACTAATGGAGTAACTATATGAAGTAATGATTCAGCAGACTAATGGAGTAACTATACGAAGTAATGATTCAGCAGACTAATGGAGTAACTATATGAAGTAATGAGTGAGTAGATAAAATGGAGTTTACGACGTAAGGAATCAACAGACACATAAACTTGAAATGAGACGTCAAATTGTACGAATAATAATTAACTATATAATCCTGTATATGACATTGTTTTACAGTTGTTGAATTTGTAAACGCCACTTATATTACTAACCAATAATTGTCAGTCGTCACCTCTACTCGTCGAAATCACATAGAATTATGTGAAGTAACTTAAAGGGGAGTCAGCATATAGTTGTAATGAAGTGAACTAGAAGACGAATCAATTCGTCTTCTAGTTCTGCGATCAATTGTTCAACATCCAGTTAAATATTGATCATGTATAGAGCGGTTTGTTGTAGGTTATCTTTGGTTGCATACAAGTAGTTTTGCAGAGAAGCTCATGTGGGCAGATGCAGTGATCAGAAATGTGAGTGACAGTCCGTAGAAATGTGAACCGGTGTGATGGATACAGGTACAGAAAGTTAAGCAGGCTCATGATTTATTGTAAGCAGAGAGTAGAAATGATGTGAGTAGATATCTTATATGGAGTAAGAAGTGGAGTAAGCAGAAATATCAAGTGTTTTGAAAAAAACAAAAACGATAATTTTAGAGATGGTATAGATGAATATTGTGAGCGAATGAAGGGGAAGTAAAAACGTTGAATTAGAGTAACAATCTTCAGCTTTCGGAACATCTGACTTCTCAGTCTGTTGTGACCAGTTCGTAGTCTGAAAATGATGGTTTGTTCCTTGCGTGACATTTGGTGGTAGGGGTCATTTGGTTCTGCAGTTGGGTGCATTTGCTTCCACTTTTTCTTATATTCTGCTTTTAACATGGTCTTACTTTCATAGTACGTATTATCATTTTCTATTTGTGCCAGTGATCCCCGTTTCCTTGGAATGGAAGATACTCGAGGGCGAAACGAGTCTGCCTCATTACAAGCATTACAATGAGGAGGGCGCACGCTGTGTGGATTTGGAGGGGGGGGGGGTGGGGGTAGTGAACAATGATCGTCTATATATTAAGACTTATTTGCTAATGGGAGAGCAAGTTGTAGAAGCCCGAAAAGAGAGATAAGTATTACAATACTGTTTACCTTCCATGCATGTCGTAAGAGGCGACTAAGGCAGATTTGAGGTGCAGTTAGCAGCCTCATCTCGTATAGGGTCAATGTAACCCCAAAGTCATGCTGAAATCGTATGTGTCAGGCCGAAAGGAGCAGACAAGCTGTAAACCATGACACAACTCATTCAGTTCTGATGACTACACTCCTGTTAATCTGCAGGAGTTTGAGAACACACGCAGAAAAAAAGGAGTATTAGTAGAAGTGACAGGAAACAGAAGGCGAGCCAAATAACCAAGTCTTACTACAGAATAGATCTGCGCAAAAATAAAACCCCAAACGGCGTCACTTATCTTGGCTGATCCGACTGGTCACTGAAAAACTGTGTGTGTGCTATGTTCTTGATTCGAAACTGACCTCACAGCACGTGGGGCATTCCCATAAGTGCTCCGACTTCTGTTCAAGTAGCCGCCCGACTCTATGATGTTTCGAGTCTGATATCGCCGAAACAGATATGGACATCAGGACACAACTCTGGCCTTTGCGACATGTTTCTCTGCTGTTCCGCCAGTTCAAGCACAACGTCCTTGTCGGAACAACATGTAACTGTTATCGAAGGTTACGACTACGGGATTGTATAGTTGACGTGCCATGAAGCTTCTATAAGAAGATAACTTCAATATAATGGCATGTCATCTACTAAGGTTTTCTGTTGCATAGTTGGTTTTTCTAGTGAGCCATTGGTAAGACTCACAGACGCAACCGCAACCGCGTGTGCTATGTGTCACCAGCCAATCAAATTTCGGATCAGTCAAAATCAGTCACGAGCAGGAATATTCTGGAGAATACTTGCAAATAAATGACAATTCAGCAATGTTCGAATCGTTTAATTCGTTATATATACAGTCTTGGTGGCTCATCGTGGTCAGCCTTCAAAAGTGACTTAATTAGCATTTCCTGTAATTTTCATTGGTTACTTTGTGTGGACAGACAATGAAAATTAGTCATTTTAAAAGTTTGATTTCCCATTAGCCAATATGTATTATGTTTCAGAGGATCGCGGATGAACGAAGACCTTCGGTATTATAAGACGTGAGCTAAATTAGGAATCATCCTTCTTTAAGTGACGCTATTTGACTTTTCCCGTTATTTGCATTGCTTGTCGACATAGCGTATACAAGAAGTAACCAATGAAAATTACAGGAAAAGCTAAATAAGTTACTTTAGAAGAATTATCCTCGATGAGCCTGCAGAACTGTATAACTAACGAAAGACACGGATGAAAACAAACTGATAAAAATAAACGAGACAGACCTACATGATGGAATGTTCAGGCGTGACCTTGACTCTGTAATAAGACCTCTGTGAAGAATTAATTAGGACCTCATTCATTATGTTTTTCATTATTGTTGTACCATTTTTTTTACCAACGTTGTGTTATCAGTGTCAAACTTGGACATTAGATTCTAGAACAAACATAAGATTAGCACCACTAAAATTAAATGTGTGAGATGTATGATTGGAGTTAGCTTGAGAGACAAAATCAGGAATGAATCACTAAGGAAACAATTAGGGATCAAGTCAACAAGTCAACATCCAGAAACAACAAGTTAAATGGTACGGCCACATAACCAGACAGAAAGAGCAAAGTATTTTCCAAAAACGATACGAAAACAGGCGACCTATTGAACGCCCTCGTAAAAGGTGGATAGATAGTGTATTAGAGACACTCGGAAATATAACAGCGGAAGAGGCAAATAGAAGGGCAAAAGACCGTACACTCACTCTCTCCTCAACACCGAAAGGTACACGAGGACAGAAAGAAGAAGAAGATTATTGTCGTGAATTACGTCTATCACTATTTCTATGCTTAGAGTCGCCTTGTCTATTACTGGCACGCATATAAATAATAAATAAATAGTGACCAACAAAAAACATGACAATAAAAAAAATCTAAGGAATGCTGCCCTAATTAATTCCGTACAGAGATCTTCTACTGGCGAAAGTCACGCCGGAGGTCAACAGATTCTAGTGTAACTGGGTCAGTATTGTACGAGTATACTTGACCTTCAAGACATGTCAACTTGAAGTTTACTAATAAGCATTGTTACTGGCTTCTGACCTGGTTATTATCTTATCTAAAAGAGCTCTATTGGTACATACTTTCCTGGATGTTTGCATCATCTCGGAAAAACAAAAACTGTTCACAAATAACTGTGGAGTTATGAAAGAATGTATTTAACGAGGTCACGGTGGTCCCACATAGTCATCCATTCTTCTTCTATCCTCATTCTCAAAATCCTGCAGATTAGTAGGATGCGGTCTGGATAACAGAATGTGTTGTGTCGTAGTTTAGTTTTACCGCGATATCTGCGCATTTTAGCCTGACATATCCGACTTCAGCACGTTTTTGAAATACTTTTATCATCTATTGGATGCGACAGATTCATCCACCCCCCCCCCCCAAAACCCTCCTTAGTTGCCTCTTACGACATGCATGACAGGTAACGGTGTCATTAATTTTTGCTTCCCTTTTGAGCTTCGACAACACACGGGCTTAATAACCTTTATTATTTTTGAATGTCACGTGTCTGATTTAACCCCATTAAACCAACTCTATCGCAGACGGATGTTTCGGACAATGTGCGCACACAACGGTGACACAACGCATTTCCGTTTTCTGGACTACATCCTTCTGGAAATTTAGTAGGTTCATTGTCATGGTGCTATTTAACTCATGTATCGTCTCAGTACTAACGTATGGAAGTGAAAGCTGGAAATCAAATCAAGCAACAGACAACAAACTAAACAGCTTCGAAAACAAATGTCTTCGCAAACTGATGAACATAAAATGGAGCGACTTAGTCACAAATAGTGATCTAAGAGACAAAACACACCAAGAGAATGTTTCAAACATCATAAGAAAACGAAGATGGAAATACCTTGGTCACGTTTACGACTAGATGTAAACAGAAAAAAACCAACAAGCCCTTATGTGGTCACCTGAGGGTAAAAGAAAAAGAGGGATACCTAAAACAACCCTTAAAAACACCATTCTTAAAGAAGGGGAATTAATAGACTGTAAGACCATCCAGGAACTAAAGCTGCAAGCAGCGGACCGCATCATACGGAGAACCAAAACCTCTGCCCTATGTGTTGCTTGCAGCACGAAAGGAACAAACTAACTAACTATTGTCATGGTACAAGAGAGATCCAGCGGGAGTTTGAGAAATAACACTGAAAAAGAAAAGAACTAACACACTCGGTTGAAAGGGGCATTCCCTCATCATAAGAGTTGTATTTATATGCTCATTCCCTCACAGTCCTTTATTTGACTTAACAACATCGAATCCTATATCTACAAGATATATACCTTACAGAATATAGTAAATCAGACATAGATATATTCATCTCCTGCATTTGTTCTCAGATGTGATTCACAAAACAGAAAATGTGGTTCACAGCTTGACTGCGATGTCAGCACTTTTCGCCATGACAAATCAGACCAGTATGGCTCCTTCGTCACTTTGACCCTCTGTTGGATGGCACAGCTCAAGTCCAACCTCAAAACCTTTCTGCGCCATTTTGGTATGTTACCGAGTTTTGATTTTTATTAAATTTTTGGTTCCAAACATTGTTTGAGTGGAGACTCCACTGTACATAAGCAAAGTGACCCAGAGAATTGTTATAGAAGCAACGTAACCCTGGACTCCAGTTTACAAAAGCAATTCGACCCATTTTGCATAAGCAAAAGTTACCTTCGACTGAAATTTATAGAACAATGACTCACGACTCCATTTTAAAAAGTAAGGTGATCCTCAATTACATTTTATAGACGCAAAGTGATCCTGGATTACATTTTGTGCAAAGTGATCCTGGATTACATTTTGTGCAAAGTGATCCTGGATTACATTTTGTGCAAAGTGATCCTGGATTACATTTTGTGCAAAGTGATCCTGGATTACATTTTGTGCAAAGTGATCCTGGATTACATTTTGTGCAAAGTGATCCTGGATTACATTTTGTGCAAAGTGATCCTGGATTACATTTTGTGCAAAGTGATCCTGGATTACATTTTGTGCAAAGTGACTCCTGACCCAGATTCATTTATAAAAGCATGTTTCAAAGAGCAAGAGAAAACATCGTTCGTGTGTTGCCGGGGCCCGAAAGGGGAGCAAAGAATAGCAACACTTTTTACCTTCCACGCATGTCGTAAAAGGCGACTAAGAAGGTTATGGGATGGAGTTGGCTGCCCCATCCCATATAGGGTCAGTGACCCAAAGCCATGCTGAAGTCGGATGTGTCAGGCCGAAAGGAGCAGATATCGCAGCAATGCTGTAAACCATGACACAACACACTCCATTCTCCGGACTACATCCTGCTAATCTGCAGGAGTTTGAGAACGAACGCAGAAGAAGAAGAGAAAATATGAAAATATGTTGTTCAGCATAAAATAATTCTATATCAATTGAAAATATTTAATGTGATAAGTGAAATTTTAACTCCTTAACAAGCTTCAGAATTCACGGTTGAGTTTTGGTTAATGACAACCTCATTACATTCTCAACATTTAATCAAGTCTCTTTTGTTTTGGTTTCCAAAGGAAGACGCATAGAAAATTCTCTTTCATAGAGGAATGTAAGGAGTAGTAAATATTCAATGAAAGTAATAACTGTTGTATTTTAGCCCACGAGAAAGGGGATAGGCCCCTATCTCTTCAACTCTAAGGACTGTTAAGTTACCGTGGGCCATGAGAGTTATCATTCAAGCAGTATATAGCAAACAGCAATAAACTACAGATATAGCAGGCACAGATCAAGATGCAAACTTAGAAAACTTTAGCACTAGACAAATATTTTGATTACTTTTAACAATTTACTGATGATATCAGCTATAGATCGATAATATGCACTTTCTAGCACAAAACTGAAATCCAACAGGTAAAGTCTGGAACAGGGTAATAATGATTTGCTAATCACAGAGGCACATAATAATACATCTATGGACGTTTCGACCAAAAGACATTTAGTAAGACAACATACACAACAGAAATCGACAAGTAAGAATGACACTATACATATTCGCATGGCTGCGTTAAGTCTAATGTGGATATGAACTGGATGAGTTGTAACTAGGTCAGTGTTACGAAACACGGACACGGAATATACCAAACATAGCTACATAAACCTCTACATGTAAAACGAAAAAAAACCCAGAGAAATCAGATAATAGATATCATCCATAAGACCGGTGCGTAGTGATTCCTATGGGTGTAAGAGTGCCAAATTGGTATATGTAGCGGTTCTCAAGCGCAAGACGGTTCTGGTTGCGGACCGATTCTGCCAACACCTGTACAGCATCAACAATAATGTGGGTTATCATGTGGACGTCCACTTCAATGACACGGGCCATCGGGACGCCCAGGGCATTCAGGTTATGGTCATTAAGTCGTACGACTCTGACGACTCATCTTGTGCTTAAAAACAGCTACATATACCATTCTGGCACTCTTAAACCCTTTGGGACGAATGAGCCCCTGTCTCATGGATGATATATATTTGTTCCATCATTTCTCAATTTGTTTTATTTTACATGTATGTAGCTATGTTTTATATATTGATTGTCCGTATTGTTTCACCTCTGACCTAGTTACAACTCTTCTGGTCCATCTCCACATTACAGTTAATAGCAGCCATGTGGACGTCTATAGTGTGGTTCTTGTCGTTTTCTGTTGTGTATGTTGTCTTGATAAAGGCCTTTTGGTCGAAACGGCGATGTGTTTTATTATGTGTGTATCCAGTGATTAGCAAATCTTTATTACCTGGCTTTATCAGCTTCAGGCTAGCTTCATCCTTTAACTTTCAACAATTTACAGACTTAATATCAGCTTCAGACTAGCTTAATCCTTACCTTTCTACACGGGAGGAAGCACAGAAAAATACATATAACTACAAAGAATAGTCTAGATTTAGTTGAGGAAGGGAGAACTGAATGAAACATATAACTACAAAGAACAGTCTAGATTTAGTTGGGTGGGGGGAGAGCACTGACCAGAATGAAAAATGACACTGACAGAATACTGGATTCATTCCTCGGATGAGGTAAAAATGTTTTTCAGACCGCAACGGCTACCAAGTCGACCAAGCCTTAATTTCTTACCGAATTAATCCGGGAAGCAAAGACTGTGAGGGAGAGGAGATGGCCGCCGCACTCATATAGCAGAGCCACTGAAATCTGAGATCGCTAACATATCACGCCCGTACGCCATTAATAAATCTGTGGGTTAACTTTACTTACAATGCATGGAAAAGACAATGAAACAATGTATTAAATGCATGGAAAAGAACAATGACAAAATGTGGTACAGAGCGTAGAACAGAGCAATGACATAAGGTGGGACAGTGCACGGAAAATATCAAAGCTGGCACAGTGTATGGAAAAGAACAACACATCAGCTGGTGCATCGTATGGAAAAGAACAACACATCAGCTGGTGCATCGTATGGAAAAGAACAACACATCAGCTGGTGCATCGTATGGAAAAGAACAACACATCAGCTGGTGCATCGTATGGAAAAGAACAACACATCAGCTGGTGCATCGTATGGAAAAGAACAACACATCAGCTGGTGCATCGTATGGAAAAGAACAACACATCAGCTGGTGCATCGTATGGAAAAGAACAACACATCAGCTGGTACATCGTATGGAAAAGAAAGCTGTCATAGATAGATGAGGTAGATAAAGGCACTAAATGGATATATAGTGAATATATATACATACACACTACACATAAATAGACATGGACATATACACTGCATATTACTGGACAGACATACACTACACATATTTGGATATACACTGGCTTGGTAAATAGAGATATGAACGTATGTAGACACAAAACATGTACAGCCATTGCCACAGGCTTGAAGATGTGAATCAATTCTCTTGAAACAATTATACAATTTGTACATACCTGCGACTTGGTGGTGTGGTGATGGTGACTGTAGGTGAGTGGGTACCAGCTTATCCACAGCCTCACTCTTGACTTCCAATGGTCGACCGTTGTTGTCTTTCATATGTTGCCATGGCAACCCTAAACAAAAGGAAAGATTAAGCAACTAATCAGCCAGCTCGTTTCATGAATGTTGTTTCTATTACTAGCCAGTATCACGCACGAACATATCGATACAACAAAACATTCTACGGCGTCACACAAACAGTTGTTAACAAACATTGTGGGAATTTCCCTTAGGTACACCAAGTTTTTCTCCGGAGTAGTCCTGCGTGCTGATCTCGCCACACCCTCCTTCTATAATCTTCTATAAAACCCGGAAATCTATATATTGATAAATACAGCAAACTATATATTGATAAATACAACAAGCTATAATACTGATAAATACAACAAACTATATGTTGATAAATACAGCAAATTATATATTGGCAAATACACCAAGCTGTATATTGATAAATACAACATATTATATATGGATAAATACAACAAGCTATATGTTGATAAATACAACCAGCTATATATTGGTAAATAAAACAAATTATATGTTGATAAATGCAACAAGTATTATGTTGCTAAATACAACAAGCTATATATTGATAAATACAACAAGCTATATATTGATAAATACAACAAGCATTATGTCCATACATACAACACGCTATATATTGATAAATAAATAAAGCTATACATTTATAAATACAACAACTTATATATTGATAAATACAACAAGCTATATGATGATAAATACAAAAAGCTATATATTGATAAATACAACAAATATATGTTGATAAATACAACAAATTATATATTGATAAAAACAACATGCTATATATATTGATAAATACAACAGTCTATATATTGATAAATACAACAAGCTATATATATATTGATAAATACAACAGTCTATATATTGATAAATACAAGAAGCTATATATCAATAAATACAACAAGCTATATACTGATAAATACAACATGCTATTAATTGATAAAATTGAAATCGTCATTGCGATCTATTGAAATATCATATAAATATCTCACCAAAGGAGACACGGACTTGCACAAAAAAGTTTGAGAATCACAGGCTTAATAGATAAGATGGAAGAGCATGACGTGACTTACTTTGGTCTGATGCATCTCCACCTAATCTGGCATCAATGGGAACCATCCCTGGACTAGCATCAGCATAATGGTGTGGCTGCCCCTCCCCGGAAATTCGATGGCTTGATTCCCTGTGACGCATAAGAGTAGCTTCTTCTAAGCGCGAGAGGCCGGTATCCAATGAAGGCCATGTGCTCTCGGGTCTGTTGCTATGAGGATGCGGGTAGTGGCCTGGAGAATCATCATCTATAGAGGATTGCCTCAGAGAAGAAGGCGTACTTGGTAACTGCTGTTGTCTGACTCCTGGCGTAGCGTCTGCCCTATTACGACCAAATGAAGATGTGGATCTCTCTCTGGAAGACAAATTAATCTGTTCTGAAGACGTTCCTCTTCTTCCTGTACTAGCACCGGCAAAGTCCGTGGTCCTGTGATCTGACAAAGAGGAAGACGAACCGCTAGACAACCTTGACCCTCGTCTGTCTCTAGTATGTTGCGATGATGGTGATACAGGCAGGGAAGTTGGTGAGAACACACGCTGAAGCTGATGCGTGGAATAGCTTGGGGATTCTAAGTTCTTGTGGTCCCCACTTCCACTGCTGCTGGCACTGTTTGCACGACTAAGACTTCGATGTGAGGCCGGAGGCTCAAAACTTTGTTGTGTATCACCGGAGGAACTAGTGATGGTCAGTCGACTAGTTAACATTTCCCGTATCTGTCCTGTGTCTGGTGGCCGACTGGAGGGGCGGTCCATGCTCTCTCTGTTTCTTTATCTTTCAACCATGCTGCAATATTGAAAAACAAATTATATCACCATTGTCAAAATAGTATATTTACAACGTTCAATCAAATACTATTTACAATCACTTCTTGTCGTGTGGCGTGTGTTATCGTTCGTATCTCTTGATTGACATCTTTCTGTTGTCTATCCAGGGTCATAGACACATATTCTCTAAGGAAAAGGGGGTGGGGGGTGTTACCCAAAAATACATTTTTAAAACGCCATGCGTGCGTTCTCTTTGATAAAAAATATTATTCTTCTTCTTCATTGTTCTTCAGTCAGATATCAGGTTACAGCACCAATAGCTTCAATGAATTGTGTGATTCGCTTCAGGTCATCCATGGAACCCCTCAAGTCTGGAAGGAGTGCCGTCTCAGTAGGCCATGACCTGATTAAATTCCCGTCAGCTGTAATAATTATTTTCATTTATCCTCATGCTTCCTACTTGAATTTACTTGTATAAGATATTATTTGAAGCAACATTGTTCTGTCTCTATGTTTACAAAAAAAATTCTTCTGTGTTATTAATGTTTACAGGAAGGTCTTTAGGTACTTGCAGTACGAATGTGAATATTCTGTGTTTGTGTTCTTGATGACACTTAAATACTTGTACGGGATGTTTGTTGATGTTGTAATAGTCCTTGCTTCGATTGGTCCGTTCTCAGTGAATTGAGTACACAGGCTGAATGTCTTGACGAGATCACATCTTTTTGGGGGATGTGGTTGGTCAAGTACGGAAAATCTGTTTACTGGTGTTGCTAAGCGATTCGGTGCTGCTAGAATGGAACTGATTCAATTCCCGTAAGCTGCCAGAATTAAAAAATACGATGAGCTAATTGTAAAAAAATCACTACTGGAATGGTTTGCTTTTAGTCCACCTTTTGGTCAAGCTCCTAGTACTAAAAGTCTTGTTCCGATGTGATATATATGGGGCTTGTGTTTATCCTTTCCGATTCGGATATTCTCCCATGCCACATTTCCAGATTGCCAAGCACCTTCTCTCTTGGTCTTCCCCTATCCCAACTACTCGTAAACTTATCTAGTGTCAACATATGTTCCATCTTTCCTCTTTTCATGATGTGTTCAAACAAATATGGACTGTCCTTGATGCGGGTAAGTAGTTCTCGTTTGACTTCATTTCTTTCAAGATATCTTCATAAAGCTTTTCTATCTGTCATAGTGTTCTTAACCTTCACTAAAAAAAATCCACATCTCTATGACCAGTGCTTCCATATAATTATTGACTATTCTGCTGTTTGTCTTAGATTCACTTCCATACATCGGAATTGGTTCTATGACAAAGATATACGAGTATGACATGGAACATTTTTCATATTGTGAACAGTATAGCTTTTGCCTGGGAATATCTACATTTGGCTTCTTTAATACATCTACCATGTGATGTTATTAAGGTACACAAATATGTGGATATATTGACTTGTTATTGACTATCTCATCCAGTATGATGTTTATTCTGGAGCGCATTTGTTAGTATATAGTTAAATTTAAAGTATGTTTAATAGTCGTTCTACTAGTCATACTAAGCCATTTACAATCACTAAATATTGACTAACATAATTAAAGCATATCATTTTAAGACACTGCTTTACAACTAGTGAAGCATTTTTAAGCGCCACTAACACATCCAATCACATTGCCAGTGCAATATAGGCGATCGGCTTTTATAACCACGGGCAAATTTGAGTTGTGTTGGCCGGTCCGCTAACTCCACGATGTTTTTTTTTTACAATTTGGTAGCATATTCTATTCAGGATGTAACCATCAAACCATCAATTTATGAATGTAGTGATTTTCTAATCAATATAAATACGTTCTGTAGCTTACTATTGATTTCTTAATGGTCCGGAAGCACAACTGCCTGCGGCAGTATTCGAACCCGGTACCTCGGCCGTCAGAGACCCGCCCTTTACCATGCCGCCAGAGACGGACGATCAGAGCCGATTACCTTTTAAATGACTAAGTAATCTACCCCCACCCCACTAATCAATGTATCCGACCTGACAGAATTAGTTACGCACAATGTACCTCTTATAGGGATCCCCATGGCGTAGTAGTTAAGCTATTCGTCTTGTGTTGAAGAGATCATGGATTCTAATCCGGCTCATGTTGTCTCGTTTACAAGGTCGATTTGTTCAGAGATCCCTGTGGATTATCATTTGAAGCTACGGAGTTACGTGGTATCAGTGGTTCGACAGTGACAGACACTATCGATTTAGAGTGACAGAGTACATATGGGAAACCGAGTAGAGTGAAGTCAATCCTCTTTAAAAGAAAAGAAAGAAAAAAGAAAGTACCTTTTATTGAGTAGTACCCTCTTTTCAACCGAGATTAATAATCCAATTTGGATATATCAGAGCTTCGCAACCATCAAAGAAAATAGTGGGAGTCGAGTTTCTGATAACCCAGTCACCACAACCTCCTATTTCAGTATGTGACCTGGATGCAAAATAGGTTTTCGTTATTTATTTTGACTGATTCGATGTTTACATTTGCTACTACGCGTATACCTTGTATCGCCAACCACAGCAGGCAGGTATGACCAAATGTTAGGTCGTAGAAAATGTAAGGCCATGCTACATTCGTGACCTTTGACTGTACTATAAGGCCCCTGTGCAGAATTAATTAGGACTTAATTCGTACGTTTTTGATTACTGCGGTGATTCCGTTGGTCACTAAGTATATAAACAGTGATCAGCAAAAAATACGATAATAATAATTTCATTTTGTACAAAGGTCTTCTATAAGAAATTCACGCTCTATTCAGTAGCCCGTCATCAAAACAATTCAGGGTCACAGTATGCCACTCTGGAAAGATCAACACAAAAATCACACTTCTCCTCGCTATTATCATTTTCTTGTTTAAATGTGGGGAATCTTAGTCAAGATTCAGTCTTTAATATTATCAACCCATACTTTCTTTCTGTCCCCTCTTTTCCTTCCTCTCTGAACATTCATCCGCAGGATACAAACTTAGAATAGTATTTGTTTAATAGAGAACATTTGTTAGATTTTTATACTAAAAAAAAGAGATATTGATCTCACCATTTTAATATATTTATTGATTTGTATAGCAAATTTATATTAATATAATGACACTGCAAAACAAATATATGTAACTTCGAGATTATTTTTCCTACAATTTTCTGTCAAGCATTTTTTAAAATGCCCACGGAAACTTTCATGAAGCATCAACAAGTATTCAGTGTAAAAATACAATTCAATACCATTATTCATTTGACCACAAACTTTGTATAAATAAAATATATTATACATTATACAGGAGCCTGTGGTTACGATAAATATAAACATATTAAACGATACATGGTATATTTTGTCATCATCAATAGCCGTTTCCACAAGGAAGGTTGAATGCAACAGACCTCCAACAACCTGTCTCACGACAGTGGTGGACTCTGCCAGACTAGCCTGTCCATTTCATGATCGTCTTTCCATAATGGAAAATACTTCTCAATATTAATATTATGTCCAGCAATGGCAAAACATATCGCTAAAAGATAGTCCAGAATGCAGTTCTAGATTTATAAATTGTAAAAAGTATTTTATCCAGTATGGATGTGCCAGCATGTCACAACAAAGTATACACAATGTGACCAGTGAAAATCGCATCGTGCCACTTTCGAATGATGCCGCCCAATGAGTTCATAATTAACGAGGGAGTGCTTCATATTGACAAAGTGATACAAGAAAAAGGAGCAAGACCAAAAAAAAAAAGAAAAAAGAATATGAGAGATGAAATGAAGATACGAGATACGATCATACATGGTAAGGAAAATCTCGTATGTGGCAATAAACACAATTTCTTCTGACTCCAAAATAAGAACATTTTTCGTTTACTTTGTAATTACTGCAATCGTGGTATGTTGAAATATTTGCAATGTTTTTTTTTTCCAGATATGCTCGAGATTCCGCCCCATTTTAGCAATCTACAGTTTTCATTTAGACATAAACATCTACATTAAACCAATAACCCTTCATGAATGTAGAGGTTGTCACTCTGGAAACATCAACACAAAAATTCCTCTGTTCTTAGTTGCTTATTTAAGTGTGGAGCATCTTAATCCTGTCCAGCCCTTAATGTTATCCATCCACACTTTCTTTTGTAATTTTTTTCTTCCTGCGTCAGTAGTCTACTGCAGATTAATTTTAGAAAAGGAATCACGCCACACGGCATGGCCAAACCACATACATGTGCGACAGTTCAACCATGACCTGGAACAGTGCTATAAGACCTCTCTGCAAAAAGTAAATAGACCTTCATTTGGTACGTTTAAAAAAAAAATATTGTCTCGCTTTCCAGTGGTTACTATTTATATAGTAAACTTGGCTATTTTTTGACAAGCAATTCCAAGTATATAAATATTGCCCAAAGGAAATGACGGGATTAATCAAGAAAAGGAACGAATGAAGGCCTAATTAATTCAGAGAACAGGTCTTCTACCACCGATCTGTCGTGGTTCAACACTGCCAGAGTATGTCCATATTGTCCTGCAAGATCATTTATTATGTTTTTAGCGCATATGTTGATTTATTTAACAAAAGAAAAATAGTGACAGCAGAAATGACATATCTACGAAGAATAATCGGAGTGTCATTAAGAGATAGAATTAGAAACGATAACAGACAGATAACCAAAACAATATCAGTATTGGAACACATCAAAAGACAACAGATCAAGTGGTTTTCACACGCTTCCAGATTACCAACAGATAGCATGCCACAAATGGCCATGACACATAAACACAACGGCTATAAAGCCAGAGGCAGACCATATAAAAGATGGATCACAGAAATCAAAGAAGCCACAGGAACAAGCTAACAAACAGCAAGCACACAAGAAGGTCAATCCAGAGAACACTTCCACCCCTGACGCCGCAAGGCAAACAAGGGCCACAGCGTATAGATAGATAAGATAAGATAAGATAGATAGATAGATAGATAGATAGATAGATAGATAGATAGATAGATAGATAGATAGATAGATAGATAGATAGATAGATAGATAGAGAGTTGATTTATGTTTAGTATAAATTTATCGATTTAGACATATTTATGAAATATTGCATGTAGCAGAGCCTTGCATAATATATACCAGTATGAATAACAGCTGTGATGTTTGTTTGTTTGTTTTTCGTTCGCTCCATTGTAACCATCACGGATATCCGTGCGATTTCCGCCGGGAGCGTGATTACGTTGTGCCATCGTTATGCGCCTTGTAGGCCTAGCACATCCGATTTCGGCATGACAGCTGTGATAAAATAGATCCTTATTCGCTCTATACATAGAACACGCAAACGATATATTACAATACAAAATAGAGCGCGCGCACACACACACATATAAGATAAATAACGTAGCCTAAGGTAAGCATCATTTACATTGCACACTCCAATTCAATAATGTGCTTAACTATATGTCAGGCGGGTAATAACTACAATTATCTCACGGTTCGATGGACTCGATTCGTGGTTAATGATGAAGAGGTCGTCGCAAATAGGTTTGTTAAAACAGCCATGAATCCCCATAATTGTGCTTGTAATGGCAATAAGTTAAAGACATCCGTCTAGTGAAATGTTTTAAGAAAGACAATTATTTGTTGTGTGGGGTAGTGAGTATTTAAGAATCAAGCTAACGAGCATGCAAGTTAAGAAACCACAGAATTGATATACTAGAGGAAGTAGGGAACACCAACATGGCGTATATGTGACTTTCTTGGCAAGGACAGTGGATGGTGTTTCCATCACTAAGGCCGTCGGCTGTATAGAAGACCTTCCAACAGAATTAATTAAGTTAAGTTTTAGATTATTGTTTGAATTTCGGTTGGGCACTATTTATATACTTGTCAAGGCTAACTGTGATGACGAACTCTACGAAATTCCTATAGGAACATAAGACCAATGTGTATGTAAGAAATAAAGTAGAGATGTGTGCAGGTGTCCAGGAGCCATTGCTTTCAATAGTGAAACGACGAAAACTAGCATGGTTCGGACATGTATGCAGTCACGATTCCTTGTCAAAAACAATACTGCAGGGAACTGTCGAGGGTGGAAAAAGCAGAGGAGGACAAATAAAGGCATGGACAGACAACATCAAGGAATGGACAGGGCAAGATATTTCCACACTCATCAGCATCGCTGAGGATAGAATTCGCTGGAGGACTCTGTGTGCTGAGGCATCCAATATAGTACCCCTACGACCCGGACAGGTTATGGGTTTATTGATTGATTGATATACTTGAAGTCGCCTTGGCTATTTTTGGCATGCGACTACAGTATGTAAATAGTGACAAATCGAAATCTAACAATAATAAAATACGTAACGTAATTAAAAACGTAATAATTAATTATATTGGAAAGCCTTTACTGGAGAAGGTGATATTTTCACAGAATGTTCACCCTCGTTTTGTTTGGAGAAACCCTCTCTTTTGTTTTTAATACTAAATCAAACGTTTTATTTTTCTAAAACATATTGTGGGGGAGAGGGGAGGGACAAGACCCGCCCAATAAACACACATTAAACAAACAAAAATTCCATACCTGCGGACTTAATGCAAAATACTAGATTTTATCAAACTAAATAGATTTACCGGTACAGAACAAATAAGGCAGTATATAATATAACTGTACTTAAAAAAAAACTTTCGTTACTGCATATTTTCCTTTATTGAATGCAGGGAGGCTTTCTGTGGGCTTTGTTGTATTTCAATCAACATAACAGTAACACCATCATAATTACGCTGAAATCATAACTGAAATGTCACATACGCTTACTGTGACTTTAGTAAATGATTATATATATAATAACATTAAGCATTGAGTATTTCGAGAGACATGGAAATATATGACATCCGGCCTATGTGCCGTCTTTGGCCCTAGAGGAATAACTAACTAACTAATTGAGTATTTATATGGATTTACTCACGGCGCTCTTAATAGTGTCATCTATAGGTCTGTAATCTACAACCTCAGACCAGGGTTGTCATATTGGCTCTTCATTGTAAAATTTGTCATTTTGAAATGTCACTGGCTAGTTGAAGACAGTATGTAGATATAGGCAGTATTTTATTTATTTTTTTAAATATAAAAAAATATTATTTTTTTTTTGGGGGGGGGGGGGCGGAGTTTAAAACTAAAATATACATTGGGGATTGGGGGATTGATAATACTGAAAGTTATATCACGCCGGCAAATACTTATCACTCATTTATTATTATTACAGTTTATATAAATCCTATCAAACTTTAGGGGCAGACAGTAAAGAATTATAGGTCATGTGCTGAGAAAAATACAACTTGAACACTTTAATAACCACTGGAAAGATCAAGGAGAGAAGAGATAGGAGACAACAAAGAGAAAAGTTGCTAGATGGACTAGTATTCTGGCACGGTAGAAGTTCACCAACCGAGCTTATTGACAACACAAGAGACAGAGAGTCGTGGAGAAACATGATCGCCTACGCCACTCGGCATGGCACTTGATTGATTGATTGACAGTTTATAATCGTAACTGCTGTCAAAACACAAACAAGAAACATAGAGCACCTTCATCATCTAGGTACTGTTTGTAAAATTAAACCAGTTCATTTCATTGAATCCACGCACATCAAATTAGGTTCTCATTAGCTGTACACAGGAGTTTTGCTATCATTTAGCATTTTTCACCCAACAATTTTAAACAAAGAGACAACAATTTGGCAACCCTGTCCGGAACACACAAAAGTTGGCGGCAAGGAATACATTGATAGAATATATTAAGTTATATATCGATGGGGTCTTTGTTACCTCTAATATTTTATGGTAGTGTGTCCTGATATAACCTAATTGGACTTTGTCCGCAGGTTGAAAGGGGCACGCCTCTCCAAAAGAGAGGCAAACTCATTAACTACCAACATTGATAGAATGTCTTGGAGGGTCGGATAATTTAGATGATTAAAATGATCACGGCAATGTAAACATACGGAAATAATTCCATTACCATGTATTAGAATGGCAAGGCACCGACTGAAACATCTAAACTGAACAGAAATGTACAGAACAAGACTAGTTCGTGTATTGCTAATTTCCTAAAAAAAATCCTCTGCATCAAGGAGAATGCTAGAGAAGCACTCATCTAGAAATGAAAGTAAATATCTCCCCTACATGACACAGGTAACATAAGTGACAAACTCCGACTTCCTCGGTTATGATCAAAAGTTTAAGAAGAACAACAGTTTCCCCCAAAAAAATGACGCACCCGTCATACAGATAATAACAATACTTATCGCCCGTGTGTTGCCGAGGCCCGAAAGGGGAGCAAAGAATAGCAACACTGTTTACCTTCCATGCATGCCGTAAAAGGCGACTAAGGAGGTTATTGGATGGAGTTGGCTGTCCCATCTCAAATAGGGTCAGTGACCCAAAGCCATGCTGAAGTCGGATGTGTCAGGCCGAGAGGCGCATATATCGCAGCAATGCTGTAAACCATGACACGACTCATTCCGTTTTCCAAACTACATTCTGCTAATCTGCAGGAGTTTGAGAATGAACGCAGAAGAAGAAGAAGAACAATACTCATAACATTCAAGTTATTTGTAACCAAAAAAATATCATTTGTCTCGTATAATTTTTTATTTCATTATCTAGTACTGTTGTGTGTGCACTGTTTATATTGTTAACTGCTTAAATTCGTCCAGACATACTGAGGATGAGTTCTCTGACAACAATCTCTTGAGATGTCATCGATCCCAGACGTTTTAAACAGTCTCGGCAAACGTCCTAACACTCGATGGTTGTGTGCCGGCAATCTTATTTTGCATATGGACCCGCACATTTTCAATAAGGTTTAAGTCCAGACTATTCCGGGTCATTCCAACGCTAATGTCTTCATCTTCTAATGATCCTCAGGCACGATATTTGCCCTATAGCATAATGCACCATCATTTATGGATATCGTGCAAAAATGTATGTCCATATGTACAACCAGTTTGTTGTTTAACAGTTCCAGACACTTTTCATCGCTCATAGTCGTAAAATTGTGCAAGAAATATAAGCCAGCATGTGATAGTGCACCCTAAATCACATGGCTTGGTGAGTGTTTCCTCGCCTGTATCATGTCTTTGTCATCATGCCTCTTCCTCTGAGACCTCACATGAACGTACTGCAACCTACAGAAGTGTTGATCAATCGTAAAACATAGTATTTCCAAACTGATTTTCAGTACTTACAAGTACATTACAGCTTCTTATTTTCAGTACTTACAAGTACATTCCAGCTTCTTATTTTCAGTACTTACAAGTACATTCCAGCTTCTTATTTTCAGTACTTACAAGTACATTCCAGCTTCTTATTTTCAGTACTTACAAGTACATTACAGCTTCTTATTTTCAGTACTTACAAGTACATTACAGCTTTTTATTTTCAGTACTTACAAGTACATTCCAGCTTCTTATTTTCAGTACTTACAAGTACATTCCAGCTTCTTATTTTCAGTACTTACAAGTACATTCCAGCTTCTTATTTTCAGTACTTACAAGTACATTACAGCTTCTTATTTTCAGTACTTACAAGTACATTACAGCTTCTTATTTTCAGTACTTACAAGTGCATTACAGCTTCTTATTTTCAGTACTTACAAGTACATTCCAGCTTCTTATTTTCAGTACTTACAAGTACATTACAGCTTCTTATTTTCAGTACTTACAGTACATTCCAGCTTCTTATTTTCAGTACTTACAAGTACATTTCAGCTTCTTATTTTCATTTCTACTGTTAATCTTGCATTTCGGGCAGATGTGAGTGATTTTAGTCAGAACACATGCATTAATCTGTGAGACACACTCCCCCGGACACACATAAACATCCCCAAAACGCAAAGCAGATCCTATCTTATTACATGACAGTGTTGGAGAGTTGGAGATGATGGATTTGATAACCCGGTCGTCTCCCTGGGTCGATCACTTCTCATTTAATCAAAGATAGTACCGCCAATTGGTACCTAGTGATAGTGTTGTGAACCTAGTTTTTCTAGTCCATTCAAAAGAAATATCACGTTCTGTATACCATTCTATACGTAATGTCACTATTTTAACTCTTTGAATGACAGAAAATATCGACTTTTTTGGTCAATTTTCTGGCGAACCTCCTGGTAACTACCATCATCATCATTAAGTGACGTCTCTGCAACGAAGGTTGGCTCCAACATCCCCTGCCTCTTGTCTTGGTAGTGCACTCGGCTAGATTGTAGCTTGCCCATCTAGTGACGCTACTTTTAATTGTATCTCTGCATACCTTCTGTTCGCCTCCCATCGACTTTACCCTCAAGTAAGGTCTTCAACAAGCTGTCTTCTCTTTTAATATGTCCACAAAATTTTATTTGCTTGATCTTTATTTCCTTCAATAACTCTTTCTTCATACAAAGTGTTGTTAGAACTTCTTTATTTGTTTTCTTCTCCTTCCATGAAACTTTCCCTATTCTTCTACATATCCACATCTCAAAGACATCAATTCTGTCTCCTAGTTGTTTGTTCTATCCCCGCCACAGGAATTTGAGCATCCGGACCGTGAAGAAAGCAATGGCAAAGTACTGATTGTATTTATATTGCCTAGAAAATCACTGCAGCCAGAAAATGCTGGGTTGATGGCTACGTCCTGAATAGGATACGCTACTAAATTAGTTGTTTGTTTATTGTTCTTGTTTCTGGGCCATACTATACATTAATATAGAATAGATGTAGCATTTAATAATTCTCATTTTTAGCTTGTTTGTAATTTATTCAGATATTAACATTTTCATGTCATTGAAAGTACTTTTAGCAATTCTTATTCTCCTTTTAACTTGTTTCACATCTACCATCATTTGTGATTATGTGTGTGAAATAAGGATAATGTTCTACTTGTAGTATTTATCCATTATGTTTATGTTTGGCACCTGGTCTTATGTGATTCTGCTGATTATCTTGGTTTTTGTTTTTTTAATGTTTATATCTAGTCAATATTCTTTACTTGATTTATCGACTTGATCTATTAATCTTTGTAGTTCTTGTTCACTTTCTGCTAAAATGAGTCTCATCTGCATGCCGCAGATTGTTTATTATTTTCCCACTGATCTTGAGTCCTGACATTTATAACTAACAAACGGCACTGAATACAGCAACCGCCTTTTCTGTGTTTTCACATTGCATGGTGTGAAGGTGATGCATGACTGCAATGATTGCTTTCAGTGTGCCCCTAAAATACCGAACGATGTAACATTAGTATAGAAACTTATTAAGTGGTTTTAACTTTTGGCAACAACTGAATATAGGGAATTTAGGGACTACAGAAATACTTTATAACATGTACGAATTCATTATAATATGCGTAACGTAAATACAATACAAATCAATCATATTGTTGTTTTTTTCCCCAGGAGACTCCATTGTGGCCGAGGGCTAAAAAGGTTGGAGCTAGGTTTAAATGTTTCAAAAAACTGCTGCCAGATAATCAAAGTATCTAACAGCTGCACACTCAATGAGATCTGCGAAGCACCTTGTAAATTATACAGTCCTGTTGTATCTGTGCATCCTTCAAAGGTGATTTTATGAAACTTTCCGAGGGATTTTCATTGGTTGTCAATCCGGAGTATACACAGTTACCAATGAAAATCACGGGAAATGTCAAATAGCGTCACTTTAGAAGTATAAACCTCGTGAGCCCTCAGAACTGCAAATTACAAGGTACTAGGATTTATGCTCTAGATACGCGTTCATCGCTTTGATTAACTGATATTCCATAAAACGCAGCGCTTGGTTTCTGTACTTGTGAATTACGAATATAAAAAATCATTAAAGTAAATTTATAGGTAATAAATTGTGATATAAATAATGCTAGTTGTATTATTTCCATTTCACCATAAACTAAAGTTCATCTAGCAAGAGTTGGTCTGTCTTGTGAAATATTTATTAGACACAGGTGCAAATTATCAGGTGCAAATCTTGGTCAAGCGAAGCCTATATTCAAGGACGTAACACATTTCTTGTATATTAGTAAATACAATTTTAAAAAAAAGAAAGAAGAAATCGCATAACTAATATGGGCTAGATAATGGCATTTAAAAAACAAACCAGCATACGCAGATGACATAGTAGAAAAGTGAAAAGTAGTTACAAAGACTATTAGATCAATGCCGATAAATCAAGTAGAGAATATAGACTAGATATTTCAACTATTAAATATTCTATTTTATATCAACTAGAAACAAAAACCATGATAATCAGCAAAATCAAAGAGGAACAAACGATCAACTGAGATATATTATAACATGATACATGTATCTTGGACACATGATTAACAATTGATGGTAGATGTGGAACAGAAGTTAAAAGGAGAATAAGAATGGCTAGAAGTACCACAATGACATAAGGCAACCACTAACACCAACATAAATCATACACTAAAAAGGAGTATTCAAAAATGTTACATATTCTCTTATACTAACGTATAGCTCCGAAACATAGACAATGAAGAAACAGACATAGGACAGAACGGATTCCTTTGAGATGTGGATATATAGAATAACAATGATATCTTCTTGGAAAGAGAAGAACACAAACAAAGCGGTTCTGACAACACTGCATATCATTGTTGTGCTATACGAGATACAATCTACGATCCGTGGCGATGATGGATGATCAAAAGACAAATCTGAGCCACAGAGAATCTTCCAAATTATGTACAATGAATCACAGGCCCGCTTGCACCATCTTATGTACCATGTTGTTTTTCTTTTTAGACGTGCAGTCCTCGAACTAACTGCTATAATGTTCTCCTTTGTCTTTATACCGTTATTGGTCTTTCTACGCAACGCAATGGCATCATGTTCCCATGATTCCGCATAAATGCCTGTATCACGCATACTGTCATACTGTTGCTCAGTCATACCTGACAAGACCTGACAATAGAAACAGGTTGTACCGACTACTTTCACATTGTCGCTCAGTCATATCTAACAAGACCTGATAATAGAAACAGGTTGTACCGAATACTTTAACACTGTTGTTCCACAGTCATATCTGACAAGAATTGACAATAGAAACTTGTTGTACCGACTACTAACATACTGTTGCTCAGTCATATCTGACAAGAATTGGCAATAGAAACTTGTTGTACCGACTACTGACATACTGTTCCTCAGTCATATCTGACAAGAATTGACAATAGAAACTTGCTGTACCGACTACTGTCATACTGTTGCTCAGCCATTGCTAACAAGGTCTGATATACAGACATGCTGAAATATGCGGACATGCACCAAAAGGAGCTATTAAAGGAAATAAAAATCAAACACATAACTTATTGTGGACACATTAAAGAACATGACGCCTTGTTGAAGATTTTATTTGAAGGTAGAGTCTAGGGGCGGAGAGCAAGAGGTAGTTCATTGCTAACTTTCTCTCCCGTAATTGACGTTATTTATCGTCAGCCCCTATTTTTCAAACACAAGTTAGCCGATGGGAAATAAAAAGTTATTTCTTTAAATATTCCCATGCAGTTGTTTTTTTTTCGTATATACTGTCTTGGAATAAATGCAGTCCAGCGCAGTCAAAACTATACGTTACAGAAGTGATGCCATTAACTAGCAGCCAGGTCTTGTAGTTCAGCTACAAAGATAGATCAATGCTACCCGACACATTCTCCGATCGAATGCCGACATAATATACGTGCAGATCATGGATGTTTTATCGCTGCTATTAAAATACTCGTATTTTGAGATCAATAAAGGCCAAGGCCGATTTTATATATAATACGCCAACTATGCAATAATAATTCTTGTTTCTACGGCACACAATTTTATACCCAGAAAAGTTACCAAGAAAAAAGGCTACATCTCAGATGAAACTCTCAAACTAATCGAAGAAAGACGACAAATGACAACAATGAATTACACTGCAAACCATAGCAAATACAAATAAATAACCAAGAAAATAAGGAAGAATACAAGACATGACAAAAACAAATATATACTGGAGACATGCAGCAAGATAGAGGAGACGAACAAACAAGGAAGAAGTGATAGTATGTTGAATGAGATGAAAACTCTTAACAGGCGATTTCATGCCAGCACTAAAAATCATTCAAGACAAACATGGTAACAAATTTACAGAAAATAAAGATATCCTGGAAATATGGAAAGAATATCGTGAGGAAATGTATCAGGAAAGCAACAGAAACTCGGACAATAACACCCACAATAGCAGTGAAATTGAAGTCAGATGGGCCATTAAAGACCTGAATATAGGGAAATCTCCAGGTTGTGATAATAGAACTGCTGAAATGATCCAGGCAAGAGGAGAACCACCATCACCATCTATCACAAACTCTGGACCAAGATCTGGAAAAGTGAAGTTTGGCCCAAGGAATGGACACGATCAGTCTACATACCGCTACCGAAGAAGGGAAATCTAACACTATGCACCAATTACAGAAAAAATGCACTACACAGTCACGCCAGAAACATACCACTTGGTATCATCATGAAAAGATTACACCATAAGCTAGAAGAGTTAAATGAAGCGCGATCAGATTTCAAACAGGGAAGAGGCATCATATACCATATTTTCAATATGCCGAGCATCATAGAGAAATGCAGAAGATTTTAATGTCGACATTTACACATACTTTACTGACTACATTAAAGCATTCGATTGTGTACATCATCAAAATCTTTGGAATATCATGACGGACATGGATTTCCCGCTACACCTAATCCGCCTCATAAAAACATTATACCAAAACCAGCAAGCAGCCGTGAGAGTAGTGAAACATCGAACTGGTTCAGCGTGGAAAAAGGAGGCAGACAAGGATATATCATATCATCATATCTTTTCAACATTTATGCATAGAACATAAAGAGGAATGTAAGAAACAAACAACAGAGAAATAACTTCGACCCAATCAACATCGGAGGTCACGAATTACCTGAACTAAGATATGCTGATGATACAACATTTTTGGCACACACCACAGTCAAGCTGGAGGTCTCCAACACCTCATAAACTCCATTAAATAACATAGTGAAAAACAAAACCTAATTCTGAATGGATACACGACCAAGACTACGACAAGCGACAAACCATCAGCAAGTTCTCATTCAGTATCAATAACAGCGAATTAGAGTCAACAGTTTTGAATACCTTGGTTCTCTTATCAACAGTAACAGTGATTGATATAAGAAGTTAAAAGGAGGTTGGCTGTCGCGTCAAAGAAGCTGATACACATGGAAAAACATATGGCTGAGCTGCTGTAAAACAACAAAACTAACATTCCTAAGAGGTTGCATATCCCCAGTGGCAATATATGGGTGTGAATCCTGGACAATCACTAAGAAAGTGAAAAATAAAATAGCAGCATTTGAAATAAAATGTTACAGAAAAAAAGCCCTCAGAATACCATGAACCAAAAAGATCACCAATATGGCCATCCTGAGAGATATTTATCGATGAAGGAAAATATAAGAAGAGGTAGTTAAACAGGCAGATAGATGGGAACAAAAGACAATCAGATAGAACACGAAAACCATGCTGATAAAATTTTGATTAAAAAAAATGAGATCTACGTCAATACCCCACAAACAATACTCGAATTTGAAAATGTGTGTACAGGGTTTTCGTAGCGCTTCAGTGACATGCTTTCTGGTTGAGTACCCATTGAAAGTGTGGGTACTCTTAAAATGTATATGTCAATGTTTTCTGTGTCATTTCTATTACTACACGTGCACATTATTTTCTATTATCATGAATGAAGAAAAACTGTTGCAGAAGGTTGAAACCAAACAGAAATGCGTTATGGTTAGGGATTTTTTCTGAATATGTACACGTTGTCATGCACAAAAATAAATCACATAAAAAATACGTCATCTGCGCTTAACCGATGTATTATATGAAAACACATGCACACACATTTTACAATTTGGATATTATTTTAGAGACTTATTCTCGCCCGTGTGTTGTCGGGGCCCGAAAGGGAAGCAAAGAATAGCAACATTGTTTACCTTCCACGCATGTCGTAAAAGGCGACTAAGGAGGTTATGGGATATAGTTGGCTGTCCCATCCCATATATGGTCAGTGACCCATAGCCATGCTGAAGTCGGATGTGTCCGGGCAAAAGGCGCAGATATCACATTAATGCTGTAAACCATGACACAACGCAGTCCGTTCTCCGGACTACATCCTGCTACTCTGCAGGAGTTTGAGAACGAACGCAGAAGAAGAAGAAGAGACTTATTCTAATAATTAACAAAATATACAGTGAAATCTCCATACAACGAATCTTTTTATATCAAGTTTTCCTCTTTAACAACATTTTCAAAATCCCCCAACTACATTTATTCTTCATTGTTTGTAATGTACCTATCACAAATATAGTTTTACATACTTATATCGTCGGTCCGGACCAAGTTACTATAATTGTATGTGACTATATACAGTATAGAATGTTACTAAATCCGTGACAATAGTAAAAAGAAATCCCAGCCTGGCAAGAAAAGGGGAAAGATCACAAGATCAGAAAAAAACATTTACCAAAATACAACAGGAAAAAGTTGTCCATCATTTAAACTATATCTGAACTTTGTTAGAATCAGACCGCATATGTGGTTTCAGAGATGAAGAATAAAGCAAGTCAGACATATACGGAATTTCATAAACTAAAAATACATATACATATAACTGTCTGATGGAATTTGACAAGCAAAAATCAAGCAAAAGAAATCTTTAATATTTATATTTCTTTTCTATGGTTTCCTCTCTCAGACTTTAACATTCATTCTCTCTATAACACTTGTCTGTTTGAGACTATGTCTTGCGTCATAGAACCCCCGTTTCTCTTCTAGAGTTTCCTTAAGTTTACTAGAGCACATAATCGAATGGCTAGAAAGTGTATAAGAATAATTAAGTCTTGGGTTCAATTCACAGTTGTGACTAAATTTGATCTTTCTGGGGTACAACAACAAATCCTTCCTGTACATGACTTATATAGCACAACGGCCATTATTTCCACTGCCTATAAAAGTGATATCTACCTATACAACGGGTACAACCCATACAACTACCCATACAATTCTTAACCGGAAAACATTTTGCTTAAGTAAAATTATGCACCTCTTATGGTGAGGTGCATTGCTTCAACCGTGAAAATTAGTCCAATTTAGTTATGTCAATGCTTTACAAACATACAAAAATAGTGGAGGTCGCGGTTCTGGTAATAGTCACCACAACCTCCGTAGTTAACAATCATGTGTTGTTATATCAGAAAGCATGCAGCAACAAAAGTTACTTAAGGCCACAGTTGGTTTCGGACATATTGATTGTGGTGAGCACGTCTGAGAAACATGATCTGGATTCAAAGATTACGACATGCTTAGGCCAATACATGTGATATCTGAGCTGGTTCTACCATGTACAGTCTAAAAAAATGGCTTGTTCGCGACTAATGGTGGTGCCATCTGGTAAGCACGTAGATTGGGTGGGTGCGGAAGAGGCTATTTGAGAGGCTATATTCTCGCACCCCCCCCCCTTAGGAAAAAAGTGCCCTTAGGAAATCTTAGGAAACAATAACATGACATTTAGTATTATAAAGCAAGTAACACCCCCCCCCTCCCAACTTTTCATTTTGTAAAAAAAAAAATAATAATAATAATGGCTCTCTTAAAAAAACATAATTAGAGACAAAAAATTAACTATAGTATGAATGACTTCCAGTTGTTCAACTGTTGTTCACGACAATGCTCCCTCCGTTCAAGAGACGGGATTACTTCAAGAGATTTTAATAGCAATTGTTTAATCAATAAAACTAGGATAGTTCATGCAGGCCGTGAGTTCGTTGGTTGTTAAGTTACATGGGTAAAATCGATAAGTCATATAGTTCAACTCGGTTAAGTCGAAAAGTGCAAGCTGGTCAAGTCAGCAAAATTAAAATTAAGTTAATGGTTCTTAACCTTTTTTTTTCGACCGCTGTCCTCTTTCGGAACACATTATCTTTTCCGTGATATACAGACCAAAAATATATTTTAACAAACGTTTTAGACTAATTACTGCATAGCGCCCAAAACCAGTACCATATCTGTGCTCTTTCCCCCGAAAGGTGGCCCTCAATTTAATTTCCTTTTAAACAAAATGGTGTGTGCCTTCCCCCCCCCCCCCACATGAGTGGGCATATGGTCCAGACTGAGAACCACTAAGTTAAGTGTTGCAGTTCATATTGGCTAAGTTCGAATCGGTGAAGTCAAATATTCTTATATTCTTATCGGTTTAAGTCACATAGTTCAGGCGGCTGTTAAAACACATTCACCTTGACAATTATTCACGTCAGACATAAGGGCTTGTATATCCATGTCCAGCGGTCGCAGCTTAGCTTATAATCAACACTGGTTTACAGCTGTCAACTTGAACCACCTAAACTAAAGTTAAATTAACCTTATAATAGCATTTTTATGAATGCCGTAGGGTTTGAGAAGTTAACGATCTCACATTATGGTGGCTCTTCCTTTTTTTCCCGGATTAATGCGGTACCAGATTAAGGCTGGAACGACCCGGGAGTCGCTGCGATCTCAAAATATTCCCCCTCAACTGGGAATGAACTCAGGACCCCTCATATTCTAAGCCAGTGCCCTAACCACTGCACTACGCGGTTCCTCACCTACAGAACACACGGTCTTATATCAGTTTGCTCCATACATTATAGCTGTAAACGCTAATTATAGAAGCTTATTGCATACACATTTTATTGATATATTTATACTTATATTATCTATCTTGATAAACATCGAAAAATGGGGGTCTTGGTTGTTTTTTGTTGGGGGGGGGGGAGGGGAGGAAGGGGGTTGCGTAAAATGTACTTCTTATGATGAGCTACGCTCCTATCAAACGTGGATGCTAGTCCAACTTGGTTATAGCATAGCCTTTATAGCATAGCCTTTAAATACTAGCGGAGGTCACGGTTCTGTTTATCAAGTGAGAACGACTCCAGATTATAATGTATATAGTCACAATCAATCAATCAAGTGCCATGTCGAATGGCGTAGGCGATCATGTTTCTCCGCGCCTCTGTCTCTTGTGTTGTCAATAAGCTCGGTTGGTGAACTTCTACCGTGCCACAATACTAGTCCATCTATATAATTATAGCGACTTTTCTCTGTGTCGTCCCCTATATCTTCTCCGCTTGTTCTTTCCAGTGGATATTAAGTATTCAAGCTCCGCCGAAGACGGATTTATCGGACCATTGGCGAAAATTAAACGGCGACGCAACGTATTTCCATTTTCTGGACTACATCTTGCTGGAAATCTAGTAGGACCATTGTCCTGCTATGAGAGAGAACCAATGGGAGTTTGAGAATGAACGTTGAAGAAGAAGTATTCAAGCCATGTTCTTCTCAGCACATGCCCTTGAAATCTTGACTGTCTGCCCATAATGTTTGATATGATTGATCTTTTTTACGCCAGCATCAATGAGAATCTCTCAGAGGTCGAGCGTCACGGACGCCCACTGTCTTACGGAGAGGCAGAGACAATAATCCACAACACATACACAACAGGGTGGATGAGACGGATGGAAGGGGAATGCAAACGTGATGCAGTGCATCTCCTCCGAATATATCGGCAGACAACGGTGTTTCGCCTTGTGCAGGCCACTGCAGACTGTTGGGTCACCTTTGCCGATCTCGTGCACAAATGAGTGTCCACGTGGATCCGGAACCCAGACCCCGGAACACATACTTCAGGACTGCCCAACATACAAAGTGCAGAGACAGCAGAACTGGCCAGAGTATACAGACTTGAGACAGGGGTTATGGGGCGGCCGCTCTGGCCTGGAGAAGACAGTGGACTTCGTCTTGACGGCAGGCCTGACAATATAGCATGACCACAGATGCTGAACGCAGAAGAAGAAGAATGAGAACCTCTGCATTAGTTTGTATATAGTCACAGCCATCTGTAAATATCCTCCCATGGGATACGGTATCATCAATAGCAGGGCGTATGTTATCTGGATATATATACCTCCATATCATCATGTCCCAAATTACAGCATCATTCTCTACCACTGAATATTATTCAATTTCCTTTTGCGCTGGAGTTAGCGCATAGGGCAGAGGTCAGATCTCTCCAATTCTGTCCGTTCAAAGCTATTCGGCGCAGTTCTTGAATAGTATGAATATTAGTTGTTTTACTTTCTCTAAGTATTGTTATTCTGAGTGTTTCTTTTGGTCTACCCCTTGCTCTTTTGCCTGTAGGTATCCATTCAAGAGATTGGTGGTGTATTCTGTTGGTGTCTGCGCGTAGGACATGCCCGATGTAGGACCAATGCCGTTTTCTGATAACATCTGTGATGAAATTTTGATGCGTCTCTTCTCTGATTTTATCATCGATTTGAATTCACTCCAATGGGTGTTAGTTAGGGCCCGTGTGGGTGGAGTCCAAAAGGTGAAGAAAGAATAGTGACACTCTTACCGGCCATGCACGTTGTAAGAGGCGAGTAAGGCTGTTTGTGGGTGGAGTTGGCTGCCTCATCCCATAGCGGGTCAAGTGACACATAAGTCATGATGAAGTCGGATGTCCCAGGCCGATAGGTATAGATATCGCACTCAAAACTATGAACCATGACACACTGCATTTAGTTTACCAGACTGTATCATGTTAATCTTCAGAATTTTTCAGCAAACGCAGAAGTCAAAGTTCAGCACCATGTGCTTTAGTTCCACAAAGCCATTGCATCGTATGCATTACTGCATCTTACTTCAGAACTGGGCCCAAAGATGACATGCACACCAGAGTGCACAGGCAGGCGCTCCATAGCTGGTCGAGCATCAGGGACAGCAAAATACAGCTGGTCAAAACCCTCAGTACACTTTCACGCAGTGGGCCTGGAAACAGGAGTGTAGCAACCCTGCTGTGGCCTGGCCAAGTACTAGGGATCGAAGATACGGGAACGCCAACCTAGCCCCAAAAAATGCTAGCTAAGACGGATGTGTCAGGTCAAAAGGCGCAGATAACGCAGCTTGCTGTAAAACATGACACAACGCAGATCACCCTCATACGTCCTTCTCAGGAAGGTCATCGGAATGCTTTCAGAGGGTCCGCCGCAAGGTCTAAGACGAAGAAGAAAAAGAAGACTTCAGAACTGACACAATAGGAGGTATCGAATGACTAAATAACTTGCTATCTTTTTGAAACAGGCGATAGTTTCCTAGATATAAATTGCATCTCTGGAAAAGAAGCTTGGATTCACTACCCACCCCTTCCTCCCCCAGTCTAAATCCAATAAAGCGAATACGGAATGTCACAAAATCTCATTTCATGACATATCATTTCGTTTAGTGTTCACTTTCATTGCACAGAAATAATGGACATTTCATAAGCAATCACAAAACCAAATTGAATCCTTTGAGATATGGATTTACAGAAAGAATTCGGTGCATTTCATTGACATGGGAGCAAATAAATAATGTATTAGAAACCAAATGTCAGTAGCAAGTAAAATAGAAATAAGTGGATCAGAGACTTGCGATATATATATATATCCTGTGTGTTGCCGGGCCCTGAAAGGAGAGCAAAGAATAGCAACACTGTTTACTTTCCACGCATGTCGTAAAAGGCGACAAAGGAGGTTATGGGATGGGGTTGGACGTCCCATCCCATATAGGGGCAAGGACCCAAAGCCATGCTGAAGTCGAATGTGTCAGACCGAAAGGCGCAGATATCGTAGCGATGTTGTAAACCACGACACAACGCATTCCGTTCTCCGGACTACATCCTGCTAATCTGCAGGAGTTTAAGAACGAACGCAGAATAATAATAATAATAATATATATATATATATATATATATTAGGAAATAAAGCGTAAAAGCATCTATAAATTATGCCTGTATATGCAACAACCATATAAGCACATATATAACAACATGTGTTACTAATATTGGATGTGGTTGACGACCCACCCAGCATGTCCTGCCTCAGAATAACACGAATCGGATCAATGTTTCGCCCCTGACTGACAAGCTCATAATTACATCAGTATACAGGTTACGTTGACAGTTCATCATGTTCTACTGAAGAAATAAATCACGCCAGCCCTTCTTCAGATATACGTTATGCCAATAGTTACACCGTCATTCATCTTGGCTGATCATATTTTTCATTCGCTAGCGACACAAAGTATATGCAAGGAGACCAATGAATACTTAGGATAATTCTCATCAGCCAAAATGAGGGAAGCTGGGTATGACAAGCTTCTAGCGCACGTTTAAAGAAGCGTTTGTCAGTCAGTTAATTCCCTTCTACCATCTTTTTCTCATGTGACATAACTTGACAGTGTTGCCAATATTTAGCTAGTTTTTTTAAAAATGACCATGAAATTTATTTTGATATAGCAGTGCCACTGGACGTCCCTATGTATCACACATGTCAGCAACTACTTGTATACTACTAGGAATAAGGCACTATATCATAGGCAATATGTTTATTAGGCTTCATCAGCAACATCACCTAAATGAAGAAATTACTGATATAATCCAAAGTCTGCAGACTAACACTCAGTCTTGACTTTTGCTAAGCTTCTTCTTCTTCTTCTTTCTGTCCTCATGTACCTTTCGGTGTTGAGGGGAGAGTGATTGTACGGTCTTTTGCCATTCTATTTGCCTCTTCTGCTGTTATATTTCCGAGTTTCTCTAATACACTATCTATCCACCTTTTACGAGGCATCCAAAAGGTCGCCTGTTTTCGTATCGTTTGTTAAATTATTTTTTGGATATTACTTTGCTCTTTCTGTCTGGTTATGTGGCCGTACCATTTAACTTGTGACTTTTCCTAAGCGAAAGCTAAAATTATTGACACGCCTTTTGAGATTTAAATCCCAGATGGTTTAAAGTGACATACATACCCAGGTCTACTACTGACTTAGATTATTTTTACCGTACTTCTTATGCTATGTAAATAAAATGCATTACTAAGTCGTGATACTGGCTAAACTCAAACTAGTACTATTGCACGCTCCTTCTACCTATCTACTCTAGCACTATCTGCAAACATGTCTATTATAGTTGAACAATCTCTTTGAATCTTATCACTTCTACTTCTCAAGCTGACAGGGTTTCTCTGATTGTCGAAATGATACAACTGTGATCTTGTCCTCTTTCAAAACACTTCGTGGTCTGATCTCTAATTCTGTCATACCTACCACATTGCTACAATTCTCGAAATGCTACACCTGTGATCGTGTCCTCGTTCTAATCTATATGTGAAAATATGATTTTCGCTATTATTTGTTTATTATAATATTATGTCTGTTCGAACGAAGATCTTATGATCGAAACGCCAACCCCTTTCTTCTTTATTCTGTTTATTATAGTTCTTTTCTTCATCTTTCTATTAGTAGTGGTAGGTATTTGTAACACATTTACTTGTTTAATATAATGCCTTTGTTGCTTGTGTTACTGCGGCCTATATCTGATTGTTGGATGTTTTCTGACTTTTTTTGGTGGTAATAATATTATTAAAAATACAGACGTTCATATACTGGCGTTTGTTTTCTGTCGTCTGTTAAATTATCTCGGAATATATTATTACATTTTGAACAATTGTCAAAGCAGGTCAAGTTGATTGCAATATGTTGGGAGAAGAGAACGGTTGAGAAATAATCCGGTATGAGAGTGAGAAGGGATCAAATGATAATAATAAGAGAGAGAGAGAGAGAGAGAGAGAGAGAGAAAGAAAGAGATAACATGCTTACCGCAGAATTTCTAAACTGGAATGTGTGACAGGAACCGTTAGCGCAAAAGTCTGTTCATTTACAGACCCAAAAAAAATGTTGGGAATACATTTTCTCTTGAACGAAAAGAATACGATATGACAAGAATCCTGAAAATTGAGTAAATGGCTCTGCCCTCTTCCTAGCATCAATACGTCTAATAGAAGGATCGTCAATGATCGACAAGGTGAAATGAGCCGTTCAGATTCGTCTAGACGCGGAAGATTCAAACATGTCTGAAACGATGGATGAAACAGGAAAAGAGTGCAGATCTGTCAAAGCGCGTAATATGCTGAAGGCTGAAAACATCTCATTTATTCGTGTATACATTGACCCACGAACATCAGAACGTAAGTGTCCACTGATGTGCATTATTTGTCATCTCAAGTGTCCGCTCATGTGCTTTAGTGATCCTCGTGTCTGCTGATACGATTTAAATTCATCACAAGTGTCCGTTGATGGAGTCACTCAACAGTTACAGTACAATGGACTCACCGGGAATCATCCTTCTAAAGTGACGTTATTTTAATTTACTTGTGATTTTCAAAGTCACTTTGAATCGACAGCCAATGCAAATAGCGGGAAAAGTAAACAACGACACTTTAGAGGGATGATTTCCGATGATTCCATAGGACTTGTAATTGTCGAGCAGCAACAAAGCAGATCAGTCAATGAACAACATAACACAGCTATTGTTTTGTCTCGCTATAACAACATAACACAGCTATTATTTTGTCTCGTTATAACAACATAACACATCTATTATTTTGTCTCGCTATAACAACATAACAGCTATTTTTTCTCTCGCTATAACAACATAACACAGCTATTGTTTTGTCTCGCTATAACAACATAACACAGCTATTGTTTTGTCTCGCTATAACAACATAACACTGTATTTTTTTGTCTCGCTATTTTTGTTTCTCTTGATTGATTTACAGTAACCATTGCTTTTCCTTTTTTTGTTCCTATTTAGCTTGCAGAATGTGATAACCGTTTACAGAGGAAGTCCAGATCTTTGTACAATATATCTTCTTGCATTTGACAGTCCAGACAGGGAATAAATTGATTAAATACAAATGTTACTCTCATATATACACACAAATGTTTCGACATGACTCATTCAGGGGCTTAGATATTACTGAAGTGGTGTTTTTTAAAGGGACAGGGTAGTGAATGTTACCTTTTCAAGGAAACTAACTACTTCGTTTTTGTAGGATTTTAGGTATCTTTGTTGGGAAAACCGTTAAAGGTGATGAGTTCTGTTTACCCGTAACCGTTGGCTGTATAGTAGACCTTCCAACAGAATTAATAAGGACCCCATTCGTTACATTTTAAGTTATTGTTGGGTTTCGGTTGGTCACTATTTATATACTTGGAGTCACCTTGGCTATTTTTTTTTGACATGCGATTCCAAGTATATAAATATTGACCAACCGAAATTCCAACAATAACCAAATAATGTCACGAATTTGGTTTTAAATAATTCTGTTGGAAGGTCTGTAGTGGAGACGGTGTTGATTTACCTTCCTTGTGTTTTATTTTGTGCTAAATTCCCTGCTTTATTTTCCTAAAAGAGCCTGGTGTTTAAATACAACACACTCCACCCCCCTTTCCTATGTGCATTTCATAGATCATATTCATATGTAATTATATATGTAATAATGATACTATAATTACATAGATCATATTCATATGTAATTATATATGTAATAATGATACTATAATTACATAGATCATATTACATAGACTATAGATACCGTCACATATCAGTCTCCTGTAAAGTATGGCAGCTTTACTGCTACATCCTGACCACTTTGCTAAACGGTGTCAGCTTGAAGATCTTATACTCTCAACAACAAAAATGCTTACACACAATTATAAAATGAAGGGTGATAGTGATGTAGAAATAGAGAGAGAAAGCGAAAGAGACATAATGAAGTCAGTTTAGAAGGTTATTTTCTGGTGGTCGAAAGTAGTAATATTAAGTAAGTAGTAAAGTAATTAGTAAGTAGCAAAGTACATTTAGTAAGTAAACCACTGCGCAGAGACACAGTAAAACTGTTCCAATCGGTAAGTGAATGCAGAAATAAATACAAAAAAGTGTTCAATAGCAGTTGTATGCGAAACACAATAAGTGTTTATTACAAAGTAAATAAGCAAAATAATGAGCAAGTAAGTAAACAAGCAATTATCAAATAAAGTAGGCAAGCAAAGTAAGTAAAGCAAGTAAAGTCAAATCAAGCAAATTTTACATCTTACACGAAATCCAGATGGATGATTGTCCTGCTACAAGAGATCCAGTGGAAGTTTCAGAACGAAAGCAAAAAAGTAAATACGTATGTAGGTAGTAGATGAAAGAATCTCGTATTTTTAGATCGTTAGGCCCTGTGATTCAAGCAGTTGTTGCATAGAGAAAACATCAACATATTAATAACTAAATCTACATGCAGAAAGTTAAATACTTTATAACAACAACATCCAAGAAAATGAATGAAATGATCACCAAAGGCAGTGGTTCCCAACATTTTGTGTACCTTGACCATGATCACTTCTAGCAATATCCTTTCGTTCTTCCCCCTCCCCACCAGAAAATATTACGGGTCACTAACTATATAAGGCACCAATGGTTTCAAGAGCTTATCGCCGTAATTTCTGATATGGATCATTAAGTGAGCGATGTGGACACTGTCATGTGCCCCCTTCCCCCGCGATTTACGGGTCACTAACTATATAAGGCACCAAGGGTTTCAAGAGCTTATCGCCGTAATTTCCCCTATGGATCATTAAGTGAGCGTTGTGGGCACTGTCATGTTCCCCCTTCCCCCACGATTTCAATATTTTTCTCCGTGGCCCCCAGTGAACCATATAGCTGCGACAGTCGGCAAATTAGGAAGAAAAAAAATACTTGTAGATTACAAATAGATTTCGCGCAAATCGGAGATAAGTTCATGTTTACGTTTTACATGGGCAGTTCGCTAAAACGTAAACATGAACTAGTTTCCGATTTGCGTGAAATCTATTGGTTGGCCTTGGCTATTTTTGGCATGCGATTCCAAGTATGTAAATAGCGACCAATTAAAAGTCCAACAATAATCAAAAACGTAACAAAAGGGGTCCAAATTAATTCAGTTAGGAAGCATGTATTGTCGAGAACCACGATATAGACCACGTTGAAAAACCCACTGGCAAAAAGGGATCTGTCGGGCACCTCATTCGTCGGCGATCAAAGTATATACGAAACTGAGGAACTTTTTCAAAAACACATTAAAGCATTGCTATTAGATGCAAGAAGTACAACATTAACATTAAAAAAAATATGTCAATGCTGAATTTTTGCCGTTATAGTTGATGGGAGTTTGCGAGTGGCTTGTGTTGGCAGAGACAAAGAAGCGAAGAAACCTGGGCTCGCCAGGATCAGGACTCTTACTCATCCAGACCTTGCTACTCCTCCTTGCGGAGCACCACGGGCAACAGAGCAATCTGGCTAAGCTAGCAAGGATCGAATTATCTCCAGCTGAGGTGGGAACCTGCTGTGGACTTGGAAACTTCCAAGAGAGAATCGACTCTTTCATCTACAGTTCGTCCCTGGATTTCAAGTAAGCGTCAGCAAAATTTTCGCCAGTCTTTTCGACTATTCGCCAAGGCTCAAGTACGTTTCGCCAGTCCCCCGGTCAGCCCAGCGTCGTGATATCGCCAGAACAGTCCTTTTTTAGGACTAGGTGGAAAGCGACGTGACCAGGCATAGCGAGTGCCTGGTCGAATCCCGCAACTAACACACAACAAAGTGGCTTGTGTGATACGGAGCACATGTCCTAGCTGTCGCCACGTCATGTCGCGTTTTTCATTAACGCTCTCGACAGAAAGATGGAAGACTAGGCAGAGAAATAGAAACAAGGTGTCAGATAACAAAGTGATGTACCAACAATCACGACTACTTCTTCACCCAAAGATCAAGAAAGAAATCAAAATAAATACTGCCTACAATTTTATATACCACTTCTGCTACCAATATCAAACATAGTTTTTAACAGTTTCGTAGCAGAGGAAAATCGTTACAAGTGAAATGAAGTGTCTGAGAAAAGCTGCAATGGTTACTGGACTTAGATAAAATAAGAAACAGAAATTAGGCCAAGAGTAGATATAATATAATGTATTGAGCACATTATAATATAATGTATTGAGCACATTATAATATAATGTATTGAGCACATTATAATATATTGCATTGATCCATATAATGTATTCTAACCCTGTGATCTACTGTAAAAAGAACAGTAATTAAAATAGCATGGCCACCTTACGATGTAACAGAAATGAGTCGGTGCTCATTAGTGAGACAGCGACAAGAGTCTTGCTTGTCATGTACATCACATTAGTGTGACTGAGTCACCAAGTGTGACATATTATGTTGGCCGTGCGTCAGCGTCTTATACAAGACTCTCTGGTGCTTGGACCAGATCTAACCTTGTGATCGCTTCTTGACATCAATAAGTACAGAGGAACTTCTTGTCATAGATATAAAATGTCGTTTAATACGAACATCAAACCAATGGTACAAATCAGCATCAAATTCTGGAGTATTTATTATCTCGTGGCGTACGATAGGTGAACAATATAAAATATACAATGTCAAGGTATTCACAATATATAATCCAAGAATTAGGCACACGTTATAAGTAAGTAAAGTTAAACCACCGGTGTGTTCCGGGCCCGAAAGGGGAGCAAAGAATAGCAACGCTGTTTACCTTCCAGCATTGCCGTAAGATGCGACTAAGGAGGTTATGGGATGGAGTTAGCTGTAAACAGTGACTTCAGCGACAAAGCCATGATGAAGTCGGGTGTGTCAGGCCGAAAGGCGCAGATATCACAGCAATCCTGTAAACCATGACAATTCATTCTGTTCTCCGGACTACATCCTGCTAATCTGCAGGAGTTTGAGAACGAACGCAGAAGAAGAAGAAGTAAAGTAACCCATAGCATTTATTAATCCCGTAGGGGTGTGAGATGTTAGCGATGTCCTCTCTCTCGCAGACTTTACTTCCTGGATTAATCCAGTGCCCATTTAAGGCTGGGTCGACCCGGGAGCCGTTGCGATCTGAAAAACATTTCCGCCTCAACTGGGAAATGAACCCGGGACCACTCATATGCGAAGTCAGTGCGCTAATCACTGCACTACGCGGCTCCCTAATACACGCTATAATATAAGCTTAATGAGATTATAGACCAGCTCATTACTCTACTATTAATCTCACTTTTTTAAGTCGGCGTCTGCGACCAACTTCTGATTCCTAAAATCAGACGGGACCGCCCGTCTACTAAGACTGTAATTCCTGACCTCAAACTCGAACTTCTACAACTGCCTGCCCTGGGTGTCGAAATTCTACCGTCCTTCAAAGCAGTCAGCTCTCCAATTCCGTCCAATTTTTCAGCTCCAAGTTCTTCCAACTTCGCGAAACTTCCCACCAATCAAAATCCGTCATTTCCCCAGAGGAAAACCTCAGACCAATCATAATGCTTCTACCTGATATGCTCCCATCTGCCTATTATAAACAAAAGGCCTGACACATTCTTAGATAAATAGACGTTTTCATTTGCGTGTCAGTACCGTCTGTAGTGACAGTATTTACACATAAACCCTTAAGGGCTAACTGCAATGTGTGGCATTACACGCCGTCAATCTCTCGCTATCATTGAAGGGTTCTTACTTCTTACTGTGAAGCCCCCTGCTTGTGAAGGGTTTTCTATATTGTGAAATATGCCTACCGGCTTTGGCGAACAGAGTAGTGTGCCAATACTGTCAAAATGAGAATGAACCCTAACCAAATAGACCGTATAACAAAATAATATATGGATATAGAGTCAAAGGCAGACTAAGAAAACGGTGGATAGAAAACATCAAATGACCTTGAAAAACACATATACTCAAACGTAACAATGGCGGCACAACTGACATTGGAACGACAACTGAGGTTCCGACTCCTGGAAAGATCTGAGTAAAAAAAAAAACAACAATGCTCGGAATTCAGCTGGGACCAATATAATTGAAATTGGTACACTTAAGGTTTCACCAATGTAGGATATTAGAGAAAAACGCGTATTCCTGTCTCATATCAGTTATGAATGTACGAAACAACACTGTGTTACGCATATTCTCTTGTACATAATTTGGCCAGGCTTCCTTAGGCAGAGCACGTTCTCCTTTAATGTGTGCCATTTTCACATCAGGTAGCAAATTGTATATGGGAAGTTGAAAGCTGAACCATTTCCGGCCACGATTAACGGAATCTTTGGTTTGACAAACAAACTCACTAACCATTTCTTCACACCGGCTCTCATATAACCAGGTTTGCTCATAGGCTAGACAAGAATCGCATGACAGATAAGAATGGGCACAGGTGAAGTTTTCAACAGGTACAAGGTGCGAAGTTCTGTCGAAGGTGAACCCAGGCCACTTAATAATATATATATATATATATATATATATATAGAGAGAGAGAGAGAGAGAGAGAGAGAGAACGGTTATTTATTTAAAAATAAATAAAACTGAACTTGGGTTGAAATAGGAAAATTACCATCGAACACGTGAAATCTTAGCGGCTTTGTAAGTGGAAACTTGGTAAGGAGTGAAGTTTAGAAGAGAAGAACAATGTAGATCCTATCATTAGTGTAATGTAAATTGGAGATCAGGGAGATATATGATAAACTTGGAAGTCAAGCTAAAAACTGCAGTATATTACCGCGTATACGCCGAATATTATACGTGTTCGTATTATAGGGTAATGTAACAGAGACTTGCAGATAAGAGGGATAGATAAGAAACTTGGGAGTCAGGCTTAACACTACCGTATATTACAACGTATGCGCTGAATATTATCATCATCCATGTGACATATGCTTTCCAGAACGTAGTCTTTCTTCCCTATGAACCTCTTGAATTCTCCGCGGTCTTGAGCAAGTTGTCCTGCCTCTTTTCGTGACATTCGCATGCATTCTTAAATGTCTTTTGTCTAACGGCGTCTTGTGATGCCTTTGCCCCTGTTGTTTTCTATCACCCCTCCAGTAACACTCTTTCCATGCCGTCGTGTATCTTAATGTGACCCAATAAAACTAGCATTTTCTCTAATATAGTTTTCAGAAGCCAGTCTTCCTGGACGTTAATTGTTCTGAACACCTCCTGGTTTGTTTTCCTTGCTATCTTTGGTATTCTCGGAACTATTCTATAGCACTTTAATTCAAATGATGTTATTCGCTTGGCCACTGTTTTATTAAGTGCCCATGCTTCACATCCATGTCGCCACAGGAAACACACATATTCGTAGTAAACAAAACTTGGTTCTTATGTCAATACCCTGCTATAGTTTCTTTATTCATTTTAATTTTGACAGCTCCATTGCTGTTCTTCTCTTAATCTCAACGGCGCAGTCACCCGCATTGTTTATATTAGTTCCTAAATAATCAAAATGTGTAACTTCCTCTAAACTACAGTTCTCGATATTAAGTTTGAGAACTTGATTTAGTTTTGTCAGTTGCCATTTTTGGTCTTTTTCATATTTAAGAACAAGTTTTGCTGTTCGCTGAACATTTGGGTTCACTTACTTATGTTCAATAGGTCGTGTTCGTTTGTTGTTAATATCACTGTGTCGTCTGCATATATAATTTCTGATATCTGCAGCCCTCTTAAATTTACGGGTCTGAAATCAGGCTTCATTGTTTTTGTCTCATGTTTCTCATTATATTTTTCGCATAGATGTTGAACAAGTATGGAGACAAGGTACAGATCTGTCTTACTCCTTTCTGTACATTGAAACACTCAGAGCTTGAACCCTCCACTTTTACTGCTGCTTCTTGATCTTTATTACAGCTCTGCTTTTAGTCGTGTAATGTGTTTTGGGAAACCCATGTCGTTCATTATTTCATATAATTGATGGTGGCTGACACAGTCGAATGCTTTGGTGTAGTACATAAAACATGCGTGTAATTCAATGTTATACTATCTACATTTATCCATTATCATTCTCATGTTAAATATATTATCTTTCGTGCCTCTATCAGTTCTGAACTCTGCTTGCGCTTCGAGAATCGCACATTCAACTACTGGAGGCAGTGTAGTTACTTCACCTCATACACTCAGTGACGTGCACATGCCGCTACTGGAGGCAGTGTGGTTATTTCATATCATCCACTCAGTGACGTGCACATGCCGATACTGAAGGCAGTGTGGTTATTACACCGCATCCACCCAAAGACATGCACATAGCGCTACTGTATAAGTGTGGTATTTCACCTCATCTATTCAAGAGACGGGCACACGCCCCTACTGGAGGCAGTGTGGTTACTTCACATCATCCACTCACTGCAATTGTCATTCCCCATCGGTTATACAGCAGTGAGCACAAAATTCTGTTTGTGACTGAAAATAATATATACAAGATATGTCAACGGTTGCGTGACAACAAGGGTGATCTTGGAAGCTATAGTGGTCACGGCTAGCAGGGACGAGGATATAGAAAGTCGTCTGGCAAATCAGACGATGGATTACAAATAATGCTGAAGTCATATGTATTGAATGTAGAGGCAATATAGGTCTACTATTATTTGAGTGGTGCCCTGCATGCAGAGATAATATAAGTCTATTATTATTTGAGTGGTGCCCCGAATGAAGAGATAGTATTAAGTCTAAATAAAAGATCACATGAACTGGGACCTTGTTGGTACATATGAAGAGGATAGCGCAGCACATAACTCGTTGGGGAGTGACAGTTGCAGCCAAGTGTTCTACTATGAACTGAAAGGAAATAGATATAGTTGTATATCGTTAACTGTGTCGTGAATCACAGCTGACCAAGATTATCCACATCCCTAGACTGCATCACTGCGACTTTGATAAGTGAATATAAATCACAAGAGGGAAGGCAAACTTCGGTCAAAAGTGTGTCGTTCTGAAAACGGTAGAAAGTAGATTGAGTAGAAAGGCGCAAATATCGTCGCCTAGCTGAAAGAGAAAAAATATGTTCAACAATAGGATATGAGTTGGCTGTTAGTGTTTGAAACTACACCAGTGATGCAATGACAACTGCACATCTGGTGTTGAATTGTTCAACACATGAGAAATGGAATGAATTACCACGCCAACGCACTCTGCCACAGGTGGACTGTGTCACAACAGGCACGGGAACACAAGACGTACACACAAACGTGATCATGCGATACGATATGTGATCACCCCACCGTCATTTATATTCAATAAGACGGGTCAATAGTCATTGCATTTATTGGATGTGACTAATTACTAAACGCGGAGAAGTCTACATGCTAGTAAGCAGTAACATGATCTAGTTCCATGAATTATCCAGCGCAATGATATGAAAAATTAGTCCCCATTCAAACGCTGATTTCTATATAAAATTGCAATCGGATGCGTGACAGAATATCCGACTATTGATTGTATATTTATCAAAATATGATTCTTGATTAAAAAACCAACATCATGGCTCACGAGACATTCCCATAAGTGATTCTATAAGTGTCTCCATTAGTGATTCTATAAGTGTCTCCACCCCAGCAAGATCTTGATTACGTGATTTACGAACCTTTCGAGAGAGGACACATTTTCTCTCGTCACCCCTGGTCGTCGCATTTCTGTCATTCTTTTTATGTGCACTTTATCACTCTGTGTCTTCTTCACTCTGTGGTGCATCAATGACTGCCATTATTAGGTCAGCCCTATCTCATTTCCATGCAATGCGATCAAATACAGCGAAGCCCGCCAATGTGTCTGCTCTTTCGTTGCCTCGACCCTCGCTTGGCGAGGGCAGTATATTAATGTAATATTTTGGACAAACGAGTTTTTTCAGTAAAGTGGTCTACTTTTTTTTAACATTTATTAAAAAAATATACCAGCAGTAAATTTAAAACTCAACAGAAAACTAGCCACTATTTTATTTTCAAATATCATCATAATTATTAGATGATATCTTTGATGGTTGGTTACATTGTGACTTAGTTGTGCACTCTGTCAGACTACTTTCTCCATCTTAATTCACGGTCAGATTTCACAAACGTTGCATTTAAAAATGAAAATGTCAGCGAGAATAGTGTTTTGCTAATTTTTGCGTTCTTGGTCAATTTGAAAATATAATACAAGTCAGTAGTTTGGCAACTTTTAAAATTTGACTGTAACCAATGTCAGCTATCTGGCAACCCTGACGTGTACAACACCACTACGGGAGAGAAATTAACCCGAATATCATCCTCACTGCACATCGAACCACCGGTCCATAAAGTGCTTAGATCCACTTCCCCCTCCCCCCAAATAATGTTCATCAGTGTGTATCGCCTGACCACACCTACTCTGTGTTGGTTTACCAGTCTCCTCGGGTAACCTGCAAAACGCTCTTGAGTTTCAAACAATAATTGCATCCCAAAGACTGGTCTAAAAGTGCAAGAAATGTAATACGGAAACACAAGAAGTGTGGCCGATGCTATTTTCAGAATGTTCAAGCTTGGCATCCGACATGTGGCAACAGAAAAAGTATGACAGGTTGAAAATCGCACACAGCTACTCAGTTGTCACTGACGGACAAGTTGTTTCAACATAAAGTGTGCATTTCAATCCCTTGTGTATACATAAGTAGATGATATCGCGCGCATATAAACACACGCGTAAATATATATATATATTCTGTCTAGTTTTCTGTTTGAAATAGCATATAATAATATATTATTTCTAGTTTTATGTTTGAAATCATCATCAGGTGCCATGCCGACTGCCGTAGGCGGTCATGGATCTCCACAGCTCTCTGTCCACGGTATTATGTATCAAGATCGTTGTTACTCTGCCGTGCCAGGTTGTCAAACTGTCTAATATTTTCTCACGTTGTCGCCCTCTATCTCTGTTGCCTTCAATTTTTCCTGTTGTGACTATGTTCTCCAAAACTGCATCCTCATGAAGTGGCCAAAAATGAAGATTATCTTTTTCTTATATTATTGATTAAGGTCCGTTTCACATTTGACTCTTTCAACACTTCTACATTAGTTTTTCTGGCAGTCCATGGTATTCCAATATTCTTCTATAGAACCACATCTCTATCGCCTCTAATTTCCCACATTCCAGTTTGTTTATTGTCCAAGACTCGCATCCGTATGTTAGTATAGGAGTTATATAGCACTGCAGAACTCTTTCTCACCTCTAATGACAAGGTCATATTACACAATTTATTTTTCATTTTTCTGAACGTTATTTTTGCTTGTCCAAAGAGGATCAACGCCTTCGAGCTGAAATGCTACAAGATACTTAGAATATCATTGACGGATAAAATCAGAAACTCAGATATTATAAAAACACTGAATATTCCAGAGTGTCGGTTACTAAACACAATAACAAAAAGAAAGCTACACCTGTTTTGTCATATAAAGAGACATAACTGTTTAGAAAGACAAATAATGGAGGGAAGAGTACCTGGGAAGAGGAGGGGCAGACCAAGAAGACGATGGACTGACGACATTAAAGATAACATGAATACATCGCTAGAAAATGCAAGCCACATCGCCCAAGACAGACAGAGGTTCAGAGAGTTCATTGGGAAGATAACGTTCTGGAAGGAATACGTCACATGACAAAATTCTGCTTCTTATTTCTGCTCAACTTCTTCCATCTGCTGTAATCATTGTACCTAAATATTTGAATTTGTGGACCTGTTTTAATACTATATCATATGTTTGAAATAGCTTATAATAATATATTCTTTCTAGTTTTATGTTTGAAATAGCATATAATAATATATTCTTTCTAGTTTTATGTTTGAAATAGCATATAATAATATATTCTTTCTAGTTTTATGTTTGAAATAGCATATAATAATATATTCTTTCTAGTTTTGTTTGAAATAGCATATAATAATATATTCTTTCTAGTTTTATGTTTGAAATAGTATATAATAATATATTCTTTCTAGTTTTATGTTTGAAATAGCATATAATAAAGTATTATCTAACCAGTGTGTTGTCAAGGTCCGAACGGAGTGCAAAGAAAAGTAACAATGTGACCTGTCAAGCATGGCGGAAGATGTGAGTAAGGAGGGTTTGGCTATCGCAACCGGTATAATGTCAGTGATCCCCTGCCCCAAATGCATAGTGAAGTTTGGTTTGTCGGTCACAATCACATATACCCCAGTAATGGTATAAAGCTCAGCACAACTAATTCTGCTCTAATGAAGACATGCGCAAGGATTTGAAGAGAGCCGAAAAGATCAGTACTGGCATATTCGTACTAGATCAGGCTCGAATCAAAGCTTTAAGTGTATAGATCTTGATATATTTACTGACTTCCAACAACACGTTTTCTGATAATGCTGATGCTAGAATACATAAGCTGTACGAGTTTATCACTTCTTGTCCTCTGTGCCAGTCGATGGAGTTTTAAGCTCTGAATTGTTGTTTCGTCTTTATTTTATATGGGAAAATAGTCTCAAGATTTTACAAGATCACTGCTTTAGTCAATGTGATTTAGGTGAAAAGTCGCGAGCTGTGCAGTCTTCTTCTCCAGGGAGAGCCTTGTCATAACTCTCTTGAAATCATGAGAGATGAAGATGATGAAAGCATAAATTGTCTCCTTGCAGTACAGACATGGGTCTTCAGCAGGTTTCATCACAGCAAAGACATACCCTGGGATAACCAACACACAGTCAACCTTCTTAGTTGTCTATTACTATATATATAGAATATGGAAAAGTTGTGATGATTGCTACATTACGTCTTAGAGTAATATTATACCCCAACAATGTTCGCTTATTTACTTATATATTCAGGGAAGAAATGAAAAACTGCGCAAGCAAATACACACACTCAACCGTAAAGTTATTTAAACAGGAACATATAGTTTAATACGCATAAATTATACCCGCCATTACAACGTATATTCTATAGAACCCCTTAAAAAGAAGTTTTTACACATCCCCAAAAGTCCATGGAACCAATTTTGAGAAACATTGGTTCGGCCTGAAGTACAAGTCGAAGAAAACAAATAATGAATAGACGACAACCATATTACTCTCTCACTTTCTTTCTCTCAGAATATGTACTGAGGAGGTTCCCGTGAATAAGGATCTCGCATACGATACACAAGAAGGGTGGGGCTGAAAGTATTGGCATTTCCCTGGCAAAAGATGTCTAGACCAAGCTGGCCAGTCGATTTTAACCCAGTTCCTCACAATCTTCAAACACTTGACCTTTCCAATTTGATCCTCTTCTAAAGCACTTATAGAAGCTGAAAATAAGAAGGACGAGGGGGTGGGGAAGAGGGGCACATATTCAACTGTTTTGAACTAGACAAAATAAACAGTTAATAGTCAACATACTACACGGAAAAGTACATGGGACATGTCTATTTGAGGAAAATATCGTAATACTTTCAAGTAAATGAGGTAAAGTACCAACAGGCAAACTGCGAGAATAAAATTCTACAACGTATGTGTAACCAAACATTTGTGTTGCGAAATTGTAACCAAATATATGCATCCATTCCTTGCTGTTAAACAACATTTGATATGTAAATTAACAACCCCTTTGGAATAAAATAACAACACAAATTCCTACATTAACAAATATATGTGTGACCAACCATTCTTTCTTTTTTTATATTACATAATTGACGATGCGTAACCAAACATCCCGTTTTACAGTAAATAGAGGATGTCCAGCATGTGGGCGGCAATGTACAGTGCTCGCCTGTGACGGTTATGTTACAGGGTTCGGATCTCGCTGGAGGCAATTGTGCATCCGGACAGTTCTGAAAGCAATGACAAACTAACAAAAACTAAATACTGTCAATAAAATCCCTACAGTAAAAAGTTTTGGGTTGATGGCTACAGCCTGAATAGGATACGCTTCCATTAAAAAAAAAATTGTGTGATGACATTTCTTTTTACCTATTTACCTAACAGACGATGTGCAATTCAATCCCAAAGACTGCAAATCATATTCTTAACTGTACCAAGAAGAGAGGGAGAAAATATGGCCCACTGAGACTGCACTATTTTCAGACCTGAGGGGTTCCATTGATGACCTGAAGCGAATCATACAATTCATTGAAGCTATTGGCGATGTAACCTAATATCTGACTGAAGAACAATCAAGAAGAAGATTTTGATATGATTCATTTTCTACACGCTAGTGCTACGGCATATCATAGTCCTACACTCTGATTTGGAGGAATACCTTTAAAATAAAAGCAACAAAAGAGAATTGTCTCGAATTAATATTCAAATGCACCAAATAACTGTTATCTGTGCCTAAGAGTTTTAAAACAAAACAAAATTAAGCCAACGCCTCTGGGTAATAAAACAAAAATTTTTCTGGCGCCATAGTTGAGGGGATAAAATTCATATACAAATTTGTGTGTGTGTTTGTATGTATATATATATATATATATATATATATATATATATATATATATATATATATATATATATATATATATATATATATATATATATATATATATATATATATATATATATATATATGGAATGGTGCAATCGTGACCTTACAGTAAGCGAACGGCGTGAAATGAAAACTACCACAACAATAGCAGAAACGCAGGTGCACACAGCAGCTTAGCTGTTAGAATATCATAAACATCAATTTAAGCACACTTAACATCGATTAAGAAGCTACAATGATTACAAGACTGTAGTAGGTCTATAACAGTCATCGCATGTAACATCGTTACGATCGTGTGACCTTGACCTTTCAGCTACATATTTTGAGTCAGATGTTAAACTTTTCATTTTATACAATCAAATACCACCAAAAAAAAATAGCATAACTACAAGTGGAATAGTAACCCTATGAATACATTGTAAAATTCTATTGAATCAGATTAATCGGCAAAAAATTACAATAATACGTATTTCTACCACTCAGTAGACAAAAGACATTAACGACATTTGTTCACAAAAGTTTGACCTTTGTTAATCGAAAAGAGATAATAAGTCAACTAATCGTATCATAGGTCGCATTTAGCTGGCCAAATGGGCATTAATTAAAAATTCTACTACGGCCATCCCTTTTTTCGTGAAATTTCCTTTAAGTTTGCCAATTGTATTCGTTTCTATTACGAAATGGAAAAACGTATACAACATAAGAAAGACATAGAGGTACTGAGTTAGGCCATATATATATATATATATATAACAGAAGCGTGACCAAACATTCTTTCTATATGGCGCAACATAATACGTATGACCAAACATTCTGTTTATATGATGTAACAGATAATGTATGACCAAACATTCTTTTTTATTTGACGTAACAGCCTGTGTGTTGCCGGGACCCGAAAGGGAGCAAAGAATAGCAACACTGCTTACCTTCCACGCATGGCGTAAAAGGCGACTAAGGAGGTTATGGGATGAAGTTGACTGTCCCGTTCAAATATAGGGACAGTGACACAAAGCCATGCTGAAGTCGGATGTGTCCGGCCGAAAGGCGCAGATATCGCAGCAATGCCGTAAACCATGACACAGCGCATTCCGTTCTCCGAACTACATCCTGCTAATCTGCAGGAGTGTGTGAACGAACGCAGATGAAGATATGACGTAACAAATGATGTGTAACCAAACATTCTTTTTCTATGATGTAACAGATGGTATGTCATCAAATATTCCTTTTTTTACATCATGTAACAGGCGTAACAAACTTTTTTAAAAATATATTTCATAACAGATATTGTGTAACTAACCCATCCTTTCAGTATGACGTAACTGACGGTGTGTAACCAAAACATTTCAACTGATAACTATCTGCAATTATTTCACGTCCAACTATTCTTCGCCACTGGAATAATAGTTTGCAATCTAGGCAACAATCAAAGCTCATATAATACATACACACATACATCATGAGCTGACAGAGAGTCAGTCAGCAAATGTAATCGGTACACAGCACTGCGAACATGTGAAGCTCAATGAGCGCCTATGCCAGCTGGTGCACCATGTCGATTGCATGAATATATTACACACATGCACCAATACATATTTTGACGTTCAATGCCTGATACAAATCTCTCGCTATATCTGTTAGCACGTATCTAAAACACGAATGTTAATCTGTCTCCAACCTCAACCTTAAATTGTGAAAACCACATCTCAACATGTTATCAAATAAATAGCCTCTTTGATTGATTACTTTCTTCTTTAATCAATTCCAATAAATATTCGCAAAAAGCTTATGTACACAGACTTTTAATGTGTACTACAATAACTATAGACTGCTGACTCATTGAAAAAAATAATAAAAGTGACTTTTCCCGTGATGTCATTGGTCACCTGGTATTGACAGCCAATGAAAATCAGACAAGAAATCAAAGCAGTCACTTTAGAAGACTGTTTTCCAATGATCCCATAGTCTTATGAGCACTATTTTGAAATAAGAGAAGTAGGGGAGGGATCAAACGTGGGATCAGGAGACATAGATCGACTACTTTTTACTCGGGTTATCCCATATGTACAAGTGATAATACCCAAGGATGACCGAAAAATATTCCACTTTATAAACAAGACGACGCCAGCTGGATTCCGCGACCTCTTGAGCACACAGCGAACGACTTAATTACTACTTAGGGCAAATCATTCTAAAATTTACTGAAGATTCAGAAAACTGAAACTAAACGTATAATCGTTATATGTATGATTCTTATGTATTAGCGTTTTAAGGTTGGGACCTAGGACCCTAATTTTGAAACGTTTATATTAGGACGAATTTTAACCAGATAGTTGGGCACTAAAGGATTAAAGATTATAACTTGTCAAGTAATTTTGAAATGTTATGCAAATTAGATACCAATATAGCAGCAGTGATACTAAAAATAGCTTATATTTTCTAAACACGATAGCTCATTACCAAATGTACTGGTGGTGTTCATATTTGACGTATGTGTTCATAATGGACGTTTTGAGGTCATGTAGCAGATTTGTTCGATTGTATTGAACGGTTTTTTTTTTTTTTTTTTTTTTGTGTGTGTGAATTTTTACATTTCGAACATTTCAAAAAAACAAATTTACTTGTAAAATCTTATACTCATAGAAAAGTAAGGTTAACTTCATTGTTCAGCAACCAATCTGCTACATGACCTGCGTTATATCGTTACGAATAGTCTTGCCAAATGTCATAGTAGTCCAACAATAATTGGTAGATATAGAACGTTTTGAATTTTAAAAACGGTCAATAAAAACTTAATTTTGAGAAAAAGACAACAATGGGATTTTAAACGTAACTTTGCTTACAAAAGAGCTGATAATATCCCCCAGAAGTCCCTCATATATTTAATTTCAGTAAAATAAATGCATTGTGCGAGTTTGTGCTGTGTCTTGGCAATAATACTGTTGCTAAAATGTTATTTTCTTAACAGAGGGGCAACTATTATTGTTGTCGATAATTGGTTATTCAGACATTTTCTCAACTGAATCATGTAAAGATGTGTACTAGTTACCCAGAAATTTGTGTCCGGCTGGTCTACTATATTTTATACTATTTCCCATGTTTAATAGTGTAGTTCAATGCATGTTGTTTCTAAATATATTTACTAAAACTGTCAAATGTCACAAATTTGTATTAATATTGGAAGGGCGGTATTCTACCGTAAACCCCTCCAGTTTAACATGATGCATGCTATTTGAATGTTTGCATCACTAATGGGAAAACTGGCTAATTTAAGTCTTTGAATAGCTCCTCTCGTTGTAACCAGACACAATAAATGTTAATTAAACGAATACACTACTTGGGGGGGGGGATACTCGAACACCGTCTAAATGGGAACACAAGACTGGAAGAAAACATTTTTTCCCCAAAAGAATAATAAAATCTGGAATTACCCCCAAGTGAAAGCAGACATGTCGTTGGGGGGGGGGGGGTTAAGATGTATGTAATCAACTAGCTACGGAAAGAACCAGCTTCAAACCACTTAGCCATGTAATCGAGGGGGCCCAAACACATAATGTGTACCTAGATTGCGCCAACTTCGAATCAGAAAACGAAAACTAAACGTATAATATTTTCACGTACAATTCTGATTTTCTCGATTGAACAAGAAAAGTTTTCATTAACAGCTGGAAAACTGGCTAACATAAGTCTTAGAATTTTTTTGGGGTTTTTTTTTTGGTTTGTTCTCCATTGAACAAGAAACGTTTGCGTCATCAACTAGAAAACTCGGTAAGATAAATCTTAGAAAATATTTTTTTCTCGATTGAACAAGAAACGTTTGCAACATTAATAAATGTTTTATCGAAGACTTCATGTTTCGTTCTCGTATAACCCTGATTTTGATTTGCCAAGGTTGGTGCAAGTGCATGTGCACCAAATGGCACTGCTTGTACCAGTGCAGAAGTGCATATTTGATGTAAGATTGAAGCCATGTGAAGATGCTTACATATACAATATATAAAGTAATTGGTTGAATGAATAACCTATAAAACATCCAGGGTTGTGTAGATGTGTAAATTTATGGAGTAGAAAATGATAACATTCACTTATAAAAATGTACATAACTATACAAATATGTCATTAATAAATAATTTCAATATCAATTGTAATGTTTAATTTGCAAAACTAAGTAAATACGATATATACGTTTCGACAAAGAGCGATCTTCGAGAAAGGGATGTGCAGACACAAAATAATCTGAAAGAAAAAACTGATACTAAGTTCAATATAAGATGAGCATTTCTTCAGGTGATATATTCTTTGCAGAACGTAGTCCTTTTTATTGATGTTCTGAACTCACGAGTCTGGGAAATTGACCAACACCGGTCAAGGGTATGTTAAAAGAAACTGAGAAATCTATTGCCTATCGTCATCTTGGGTGGCCATACCTCTGTTACCAGAAACCAATCCTTCCATTATTAATTTCTCCACGCTGTTATATTTCTTTATATGGTCAAAAATATCAGCTTTCTAGTTATATAGCTATTTAGGAATAACTCCTCTTCGACATTAAATGTTCTTATTTCTCGATTTATCTCTGTCAATGTTCATTGCATTCTCAAAATTCTTCTGCAGAATCTCAGAATACTTGAAGGAATATTATGAAACTTAACATTTATAAGAAAATGTTAAATGGATAAATATATTTATCATGTTTATCAGCAACAAATCACAATCATATTTGCTTTTTCAGACATTGTTTCCTATTATTAATGCATAGATAACTCGAGCATGAAAATTTTCAGATATGGAATATTTTGGGAGTTCGAGTCACAAAAAATATTTAAATGGTGTTCGCGACAATAAAATGTTTTAGAACCGCTCCTCTATAGGACGGTCAAAACCATGACCGTCTGTAGTCGATTACCTCTGCACAGAATTTATTATGCATTTTAGAGCTTCATTCGTTCCCTTTTTATTATTATTACTGCCGTAAATAATACTCGTAGTTACATGCCAAAATAGCAAAGGCAACTCCAAGTACATAAATAGTGAGCAACAGAAACACAATAAACATCCAGAACAAGCTGTGGCATAACTAAATAGGACGGACACAAAGTTCATAAAGGTGCAAAAGGGTTGACTTTATTGTAATCGGTTGTTTTCCTTACATGCTGTGTCGCTCTGGAAAAAAATATCAAAGGAATGGTCATGAGGTTGGCCAAAGAATGAAAGTGGGTAGGTGATAATTATATAGTATATGGTGTGCATACACAACCACGAGCGGCAGAGAGAGGGTGAAAGAGGCAAATGACAACGATGCAGAAACAGGAAGAGGGAAGATAGACCATACTATAGATGGTAGCGATTGATACAAGAGGACACTTCTACAAGAGAATGGTGTTGATTGTTGATCAACTACCGAATAAGAGTCGCGTATGGTATTGGTCATAATCTGATGATAAAGAGCGAATACTGACAACTCATATATTAAGTGTATCTCTGCGGTTGAATTAATTACATGACTCTTTCATAAGTAAACCTGATATTTAACATATATATATATATATATATATATATATATATATATATATATATATATATATATATATATATATATATATATATATATATATATATATATATATATTCATATATTCAATGACCTATTTGTAATATAGTACACATATTTAGTTCACTTTCCCATACACTCAATTTCTAACCACACAAAAAAAGGAGTAAATTTAACGAAATAAAATATCGCTCATCTCTTAGAAGTACACATATAGCTATTTATAACCGGTGAATGATTAATGGTTGCTTTTAATACAAATAAATTGAATGACTGCACATGTATAATGTTCTAATATTAGCAGCTGTATGATTGTAGTTGTCTGAGAACATATAGCTTTAGCCCTCGTTTTTTCTTGGTTTGATTAAATGCGATCAGTTAACATATGTTTATTTAGATTCGTACAGAAAGCGATGGCAACTTTCTGAAAGTCAAATATTATATTACCTAAAATAATTATTATAGATTTTAAAAAATGGTGGGATCATGGCTACATTCTGAAAATAATATGCTACCAACATATTCGATTAGTATAAAATATATGTTTGTAACAGATTGGTATATAAAGTCACGTGTTTGTATTAGATTAGTATAAAATAACTGATCTTTATAATAGGGCAGGCAATAACAACAGTAATAAAAATGAAAAAAAATATTGTGTAATATGACCTTGTCATTAGAGGTGAGGAAGAGAGTTCTGCAGTGCTGTATAACTCCTATACTAACATGGATGCGAGTCTTGGACAATAAACAAACATGAAAGTGGGAAATTAGAGGCAATAGAGATGTGGTTCTACAGAAGAATGCTGAGAATACCATGGACTGTGAGAAAAACTAATGTGGAAGTGTTGATAGAGTCAAAGGCGAAGTGGAGTTTAATCAATAAAATAATAATATAAGAAAAAGACAATTTTAATTTTTTGACCACGTTATGAGACATGGAGGTTTGGAGAACATAGTCACAACAGACAAGATTGAAGGCAACCGAGATAGAGGGCGGCAACGTGAGAAAATATATATATTAAAAACCTAGCACGGCAGAGAAACAACAACGATAGTGATACATACTACTAGTGATAAAGAGCCGTGGAGAACCATACTCGCCTACGCCAGCTGGCATGGCACCTAAAGAATGAATGAATGTGTTTGTAATAGGTTAATGTAAAGCCTCTAATGTTTTTTGTAATAAATTAGTGTTAAATATTTTGCTTGTGTAATATATTAAGTATATAATCTTGTGTTTCAAGAAAACAAGAAATACTGTAAGCAATTAGTGATTATTTGAACTTACAGCATGAATATTCATTCAGCACACCGGGCATCCCCATAGGAGTTCCATCTCATTCAGCAGATGACAAAGGGCATGCATGCCGATAGTTTATGTAGCACGTTGATTATACAGTTTCCTAGTCATCCCCTCAGTCGTCCAATTTTATTTTCTCCTCGTGCAATTATAAACCCATTCAATCTCTTAATAACAGTCCCGGTCACCATGGTGTTCTCGTCCATCGTCCAACAGAAGCATATACAGGGAATGTAAAATGCCCTGCTTGCCTATTATCATCTACCCTGACGACACATGCGCTCTTGACGCCAGTTCGTTGGCTCGCTTGTTTCCTTCAACTCCAACGTATCCTGGGGAAAATATCCACTAAGTCTTTGGAAGTGTGATACCCAAATATAATTCCACCCACTCATGATCATAACTCATACATCCACTCATGACCATGGCTCATCCATCCACTTTTGAATCTTGTGAATTATGAATTGGGAATCCAACACAATAAATGCCCTGATTGTTAATTTTTCCAAACCACATTTTAGGGCTTCCATAACTGCCTTGATTTTCATTGTCAAACGGGAGATAGTTGTACAATAACATCCACACTTTTCGGCAATGACTCAACTTCTTACAATAGAAGATAAGCCTCAGTCTGATTTTAACTCTCTCCGAACAGATCCATCTGTGTATATATTCTCTTTAGCATTGTCGAGTATCTGTTGTTTGATTTCTAGGTCAGCTTTCTAGGTCAGCCATCATTGCAATACTTCCTCCATTTCCTGTCGACTGTGACATTTCAAGAACTTGAAAGATGTTCACCAACTTTTATTTATTCTTTTTCTTCAACATGGGTGATCTGATAAATCATCTTTTCCACACCCGCCATCCATGCCATTTTGTTGTTGTTTGAGCGTTGAACCTTTAACATTTGAAATGTTTCCATGCAGAGGGTACCTATCATTCGTCACTCTCATATAATATTTCACCCGAGTCAGTGTATTCATTCATTTTCCTTTAACGCTGAAGTTAGCGCATAGGGCAGAGGTAAGATTTCTCCTATTCTGTCCGTTCAAAGATATTCTGTACAGTTATTGAATAGTATAAATATTGTTTGTTTTAATTTCTTTTAAGTATTTTTCTTCTGAGTGTTTCCTTTCGTCTACCCCTGGCTCTTCTGCCTGTTGGTATCCATGCAAGAAATTGATGGTGTATTCTGTTATTGTCTGAGCGTAGGACATGTCGAATGTAGGACCAACGGCGTTTTCAAATAACATCTGTGATGTAGTTTTGATGAAAGACAGCACTGGAATGACGCTGGAATTAAATAAGCGCCATTTTCGTGAGTTGATTGACTTTGACCTCCAGATATTACAGTCTATATTACACAATGCTAATGCAATGAGAGTTATAATTTCTGTCATGACATGAATGTAACCATACTTTAAAAAAAAATATTTTCTGGTGACAATAAAAAGCTAGTACTGTGAAAGCTCTCTTACTGTAGTAACTCAAGAAAAGGGATCAGCAGAGTGAGAAAGCCATGGGGAAAGAATTGATCACTAGTCGGTGTATATCTAAATGTAATCATACTTGACAAAAAAATGTATTGGGGTATATCCTCTACATGACATTCTTTAAAAAAATTATTGAATTTTGAGGAACCGCTAATGCACTCAATTGTATCGCCAGTAGCACGCGTATAGTCGAGGTTCGAACCAACTAGTAAGGAGAGTTAGGTTTGCGAGGCGATTTCACTATCAACTCTGGTACAGAGCCGACAACATATCTGGATGCGGTAAAAACTAATCGCAGCACGTGTCTCATCATCACACAGGGACGTAGATACGTTTTCAATATAAAAGAAAAAGAAGGGGAGTGGGTGTTTACCATTAGAAAGCGACCTTTGCGAAACATAGTTGTGGCGGGGAAGAGTTGCACCTTTAGACAAGACTTCTAAATTACAGTACTAAATATCACGTTCTGATTTCCCAAGAAGAGCCTAAGATAGGGGAATGTTGAACATATACTGACATGTCTTCACAATTACTGTAAGCGGATCTTTTTTTCTTCTTCTTCTTTCTGTCCTCATGTACCTTTCTGTGTACGGTCTTTTGCCCTTCTATTTGCCTCTTCTGCTGTTATATTTCCGAGTGTCTCTAATACACTATCTATCCACCTTTTACGAGGGCGTAAGCTGTTCACGTAGTCTATATTATAGGGCTTTACAGTTCATGTAAACACATACACAGAGATATAGAGGCAAACAAACATAGATATGTAGACACACATGTTAGCAGACAAGCATACAGACGAAACACTCGAAATAAGTATACGTGTTTGGTGCACTATGCAATAGTTTGTTTATATACCCAGTATATCTATATACGAGGCGTGTTCACATGAAACTCGTCCATGCTACGTCACATATGCATACACGCGAGGAGCGTGAAGTTTATTACTTATGTAATAAATACAAATCGATGAACAAATGTTTACGTGTTCATTCTCATTGTATGCTTTGTGTGCAATGCTGGCAGTCCACAATATGGCCGGTGTGATAATGAATCCGTCCAAATTTGACATACAAGCAATGATTCATTTTCTTAAAGTTGAAGGATGTCGACCATCCAACATTCATCAAATAATGTAGGTGGTGTATGGTGGAATATGTGTTTCGAAGACAACTGTGAAGGACTGGAAAAGAATGTTTCGGGAAATGCGACAGATAACAAATAATCGTCCACGGCTTGGTCAGGCGCATGTTGTTACACGTCTAGTTGTTCAGAACGACACTGCAATTTATGAAGCTTCATTTAATTAATTGTAATCAAAAGTGGTATCGAGGACTGAGCTTTTAATGGCAGAATAAGTGTAAGAATACGATAACTATAGGAACTATCGGCCTGAACCATATGAACTATCAACCTGAACTACCAACAACATGAACTGTCTGAACCACATGAACTATCAACCTGAACTACCAACAACATGAACTGTCTGAACCACATGAACTATCGGCCTGAACTACCAACAACATGAACTGTCTGAACCACATGAACTATCAACCTGAACTACCAACAACATGAACTGTCTGAACCACATGAACTATCAACCTGAACTACCAACAACATGAACTGTCTGAACCACATGAACTATCGGCCTGAACTACCAACAACATGAACTGTCTGAACCACATGAACTATCAACCTGAACTACCAACAACATGAACTGTCTGAACCACATGAACTATCAACCTGAACTACCAACAACATGAACTGTCTGAACCACATGAACTATCAACCTGAACTACCAACAACATGAACTGTCTGAACCACATGAACTATCAACCGCAGGAACTATCGGCCTAAACTACATGAATAATCAACCACATGAACTATCAGCATATATTCTATCTACAATGGAAGATGGGCTTTATTTATCATATTTTTTTATTTTTTTAAAAAGACCATAACCCTTCAATGTCGTTAGGGGTAACGTTATGGAAAGATTGCAAAAAAAAAATAAACATGGACAGACAACATCAAGGACTGGACATAAGATTTCCCCTCACTCGGCCGCATTGTTGAAGATAGACATCGCTGGAAGACTGTGTGCTGACGCATCAATGTTGTATACCTATTGAATTATGAAATAACCATTACTTCTGTTTTCTTGATATTTAGGAAGAGGCATTTCTCTTTACTTTCTGTGACTACTACGTTAATTAAATCTTAAATGTCTTCCTCACTTTTTGCAATCAGAACAGTGTATATATATATACATCCGTAGCTCTGTGTTTTTCATGTAAAGTGTAGGTTTCCCGAATTTAGCACGTAGATGGGACTAAATTGGCAGGTCGCTTGTGTAATTTGACAACCCCCCCCCCCCCCCAAAAAAAACCGGTCGCTATGAATGCTCTTAAAAGCTGATAATTACTTTCAAAAATCGATATTGATGAAGTACTGATGAAATAATATCCCAGTACATCATACTCCCTTGATCTTAACCTTCATTCATTACTGCCTCACTGAATGGATATGATTAGTTAATCTGTTACATCTGACCTCTACACACCTCGAACAACAAATAAATAGGAATAGAAATAATATGTGCTTTCCGACTGGAGTTTACTGTTTTTAACGGGTTTGATATTATTTCTACGTGCCTTTTGCTAATGCCGTGTATATTACCGTCCATGAGCTAATGATATAATACTGTTTACATCTGCGTCTCTGTTGTATTCTTAAATTCTAATCGATCGGGCGTTACACATTCTCTGGTAAACATTGAGCGCTTTCTCCAGTAAACATTCAAGTCACTGCGTTCCGGAAAGAATATGTCACATAACACACATGAGAGTACGCAACTTATTATAAAGCTACAATTTCTTTCTTGCTATCTTTCGTATGTGCTCAATAGCTCCAAAAAAAACATCCGCCCCAAAAACACCTATCTACAGGCGTGTATATGTGTAGGCGTGTGTATGTGTTTGCGTTTACAATCAGCCCTTTTCGTGAGGCAAGGAATGATGTATCTTATCCAACAGTGAGAAACATTGAGGGACAGTAAAAAAGGCATGAGAGAAATCAAGTTATTCCAGTATTGTATAAGATCACTATCTATCTATACACTGTAGCCATTGTTTGCCTTACGGCGTCAGGCGTAGAAGAGTTTTCTGGAGATAGCCTTCATGTGTGCTATTTGTAAGATTGTTCCTGTGACTTCTTTTATTTCTGTGATCCATCTTTTACATTGTCTGCCTCTGACTTTATAACCGTTATATCTATGTGTCATGGCCATTTGTAGCATGATGTATGTTGGTAGTCTGGAAGTGTGAGAAAACCACCTTATCTGTTTTCTTTTGATGTATTCCAATAATGGTATTGTTTTGTCTGGTGTTATTGTTTCTAATTATATCTCTTAATGACACTCCGAGTATTCTTCGCAAACATGTCATTTCTGCTGTCACTATTTTTCTTTTGTCTTGTGCTGTCATTATCCAGGTTTGGCACTGGTAGCACAGTGATGGGATAATAATAGTCTTGTATAATGCACTTTTAGTGTCTATGTTTACATTTTGTTCTTGAAAATACGTGTCATCTGTCCTAGGATCTGGTTTGTTTTGTTGCATCTATTTCGTATCTCTTTACTGTTTTTTCCTTCCCTATATATAATGTTTCCTAATTAAGTGAACTGTACATGTTTAAGGTGTTTATTATCGATGGATTTAGTGATATTTCTATCTTTCTTTGCTATTTCCATTATTTCGGTCTATTTCGGTGATCCATCTTTCTTTTTAGTCTTCTGGTGTTTCAGGATAAACGTGACAATCATTCCCATATGGAAGAAAAAAGGCAGTAAGAGAGATTACACATAATACAGAGGGATATCCTTACTAAGCTACACAGGGAACATTTCATAACAATGCAGATTATAAAAAAAATATGAGGAACACATCAGAATACTTAATAAATATTTACTAGAAGCAAGAACTAAAAAGAAGTATTACTATTAGCTAACGAAAATATCAATGCTTAAGTGCTAAAAGACGTAAACACACACACGCAATTGATATTTGATAAAGTAGCTTATCAACATCAGAAATAAAAAGATATAGTATTTTATGCATGCCATTGGAAAATGAAACCTGGAATACATCTTGGCAACTGGTAACATCAGCTGATGAAACAGGAAGGTAGAGACCATTCTGAACAGTCTAGGAACATGGGTTTGTAAGCTCTACAAACCGTATCGTAATTATGAATTAAGCAACTACACAAAAACACGGAAACTATTTGACAGCAGGTAAACCAACCCATAAGCAAACACTATAATAATTATCTTTATTGTCTTTCTTTCTATCCCCATGAATTAAGAGCGATTTTCTCTTACTTCCAATGCGCAATGGGTTGGTTTCTCAGATCTACTAGCATAGATAGTTCACATTGCAGAACAGGATGGAACTACTTTTTTTAAAAAACTGTTTATTGGAACACTTAATGATAGAACAGTCAGAAACTCAAAGATTGTCCTTAACAAGGAAACATTCTTACAGGCAACCGAGCAATTTGAATACGCCTTTGCCAAAGATAACAATATTGTTGATGTTAGCAAGGAGAAACAACAGATGTGTAAAAATAGAACAGGATAGAGAAAATGGAAGCATGGCTGAAGCAACTATCACACGAACTGGAGTTTGCCTTATTAAAATGAAGAAGTCGCCAGGAGCTGATGGTATGGCAAAATAAACAATTAAAAACTTGAGAATTGCAACAGAAAAAACGCTGCTTAAGATTTCAATATCTATTGAACTTCAGATATAACTCTTGATCAGAGGTTCTCAAACTGTCAGGTAGCCCGTAGGGACTATATTTTGCTTGGAGCTACACGCACACATTGATAGGCCACGAACCCATCTAGAAGCCACAAAAAGCTGCTATTGTATGGATGACATCTAATGATGTACTGTACTGTTATGCCGCGAAGATAGCTTTTTTTTTTAAAGGTCACAGAAGTAGAGGGGAACTAGCAAAAATGTGCCACAGATATATATCAGTGGGTCTCAAAAGGAGCCATATGGCTAGCCCATTTGTCACAATGGTTTCCAGAGAACAAATTTTAAATTAGGCAGTCACATTTCTGTCTAGGGAGTTACAGAAATGTGGTTACAAGATGACATTTAATGAGATATATAATAGTACTTACATAAAACAAAAGGTCGATCAGTTTTACAATGAACGCACAGTCTATCGGTTATAGGCATGACAAAATACACATGAAGAATACATGAAAGTTTCAACCTTAACGTCTTTTTCAAGAAATACAAGACAAACAGTAAGCAAACAGTAATAATTAAGGCACTATCACAAAATCATTAGACGGCAAACATTTAACAGTAGAGACCAACCAAGGTAACAACGGCGTACGCAATACGCAAATAATGTCATGGAGACGAGCGATAACAAAATATGGAGAATAAGAACGAAATACAACAACTCTATACATGAAAACAACACAACAAAGGCACCACCACCAACATATAAATAGGTGATCTTTTTTAAGGCCAAATAGCTTAAGGATACTAAACTGCAACATTTATCGAGTATAGGGCGTACTTAGCTCTAGCGCCTGTATTGCAAGATCTTAGTGCGGTGACTTTAATACAATGGATACAACGATGATCAGTGCCATTGAGATAGTCATTCATTTATTTATATTTTTGTGGTGGGGGTCTTTGTTGTGTTGTAGTTCAGTGGCAACAAGCCAAAAACGTTTTAGAACCAAAGCTCTAGATGACTGGAGTACAATAGTGTATCTAGTGCCTCTGTGGTGTTAACATTGTTTTTACTGTTTTCTTTGTTTTTCACTGTTTGTTTTATATAATCTTGAGAAAGACCTGACGATTCGAAACGTTGAAAATGTCTTGTGTATTGTAATTTGTAGTTTTCTTGCTTACTACTCATAACCCCTTAGTATTAGTGATAGTCCGTCGTATTCACGTGGAGCTTTTTACCTAAGTACTATCTATAAAATATCACATTATTCTTTTTCTTCTGCGATAAATTTTTTAACCGCCAATTCAACATTGGTCACGTATAGAGCGGGTTTGTTTTAAGTTCATATTGGAATCAAATGCACAGATATCAGAACAAGTAAATATGTAGTATTCGGTTTACTCCCTCAGGGCAGATGCAATTGTCGTCATTCTTACAGCTGTTCAATTATTCAATTGAGAGTTCATACCCCCAAAAAATCACGTCCCCCAAGAACTCACGCTTAGACTGCGGACACACGCGGGCGTTGAGGAAAACGAATGGGCCGACCACTTAGCTAGCCTCGCCACCACAACAGATAGTCAATCTACGGACCGAGCAGACATACTCATTGCTTTTTGTGAGTCCTCGTGATCAGACGATTTTAAGATAAATGAGCATGTCAATATCGAAAATGAGGGAATGAAGATGGGCGTAGCTCGTAGAGAACCCCTGATAAAGATTTTAAAAATAGCAGTTAACCAACATTGAACTGGAACCATCAGCCGTTATGCCCTGAGAGATTAACTGAAGCAGAGATCTGCAAAGATGATAATCAACAGGCTTGATACCCCAAAAAAAATGTAAACTTCAGTGATTAAAATATAGGGTACGTTAGCATCGCCAGACATCTGCATAATGCTATCTGGCCTCTTTATAAAACAACTGGTGGTATATTACAGTAAATGGGAAGTTCCTGAAGGGCAATAACCTGAATACCTCAAAATTAGATGATATAAAAGGGCTGACATTGAAGCAACTCATTAAAAGGAAGCTTATAAAGGTTAGAAGACAATTGACTATATGGAAAAAAACAACTAAATGGAAGGAACTGTTTGTGAAAACGTAAGAAAATACAAGACGAAGTTGATCATGTGGACTCATGAGCGCATTTGGAATATGGATCAGCAGCTGTAAGGAGTCCAGCATTCAAACACAACACGTCAAGAGGTACAAAGTCTGAATTAATCATCACATGAGATATAAGATCAACAATAAAAGTGAAATAGATCAAGTTAGGAGGTTGCAAGCCCACATAGAACATAGATATAATAACTCCCGTAAAGGTACGCTGAGTTATTCATCAGTCTCGTAGCATACGGTTTGCCATAAGTACTCAGCTTCCTAATCAGTGCTTGACCAGAAACAGTGCAGCATGACTAGGATCATTGCACTTGCTCAGTAGCGATAGCTCCATTCCTCAACCTTTCTAGAGCCTGAGCCCTGGTACCGTACTGTCTGACAGGGTGAACTACGAGAGTAATATTAATTTCAAGCTTCGAATAATAAGTGAACTTGACATCAGGGTCTGCTGGTTGGAGGGAGAATGTGTCATAACACTACACTACCACACATAAAATTCAGATTTACTTGAAAGTGAGTCTTACAAGGGATGTACCAAAACACAGTTCCTGAAATGATGAACAAGGGCTAGGCTATACTTCTAGACAAAGTAGAAGAAATATTCAATAAGAATAACCAGAGAGATAAAAAATGGAGTTGCAGAAGTGTATACAAGAGAAGCAAAATAATTCTATGAATGTTGTTGGAATATCGGTGAAGAAATTATGTTGAAGAAATATAGACAAATGAAAGTACACAAAGTAATATTCATTACTCTCGTACAATCTCAAAGTTAGCAGATAATCAAGATCCTAAAGACACCTCCTTCTGGTGCACCATGGAGACACTGCTTCGAAGCTTGAGCAAAGCAATTTGGCTAACACTTTATGGATCATGACTGGGCAGTATATACTGACATGGAATGAGAATTGTGGGTACAAAACAAAATAACATCTCGAAGTAGATCATCTCAGCTATACAGCCAAAACACTGTCACAGTACAATGCAAGACAAAGACTGTTTTGGACTGCCAGGTTGTCATTCCAAATATGGAAAAACAGTGAGCAGGTCTGCCTGCAGAAGTAAAGCATGTCTATTGAGTATACGAGAAAGTGGAAAGCACTAGGGGGCAGTAACATTTGCAAAAATAAGTCTATTGTCTTTCCTCAGGTGAATGATTGTTGATCACATTCACACTTGCCGTTAAGCGTAGGGGTGGGATCTTAAACGGTCATTCCAAGGCCAGATGTGTCGCCGAGGTTGCATTTAGTCATGTTTGTTCAAGGCTATCTTCATGTTTTCTATCCACCTTTTCTTGGTCTACCTTTGGCCTTACTCCCGGATGTTATTTTGTTATATGCTCTTATTGGTATTTGGTTTGGCTTCATTCTCATAAGGTGACCGAACCATTTTACTTGCAGTCTCTCAATATGTTCGATACATGATATTATACCAACTCTTCCTAATTTCTTCATTTATCTAGTTTGGTAACCATTGCAGCTTTTCTCAGACACTAAAAGTGAGCATAAATAAGTCAGCAAAAATAAGTGAGCACATCAAAATCATAAGGAAAGCAATGTTCAAGCTAGAGAACAAGCTTTCAGGCTGATTTCTGAAGCAGGTTGTGTGAAAAAGTAATGGAAGGGTACCTTACCGACCTCTAAGAAAATGTGGATAGAAACTCATACTTGAATGAGGTTTTCATATTGGTAAACAAAATCTCAGCTAAGGAAGTGAACACAACAATGTTGTTGTCCGTCTATCACAAGTGATGATGACCATTTGTTACATCCACTTTTAAAAATTCAATTAGAGTTATGTCCTTGATTATGAGTTTGTAGATGACTAATGAGCCCTATTCGAGCTGTAAATGTCCTTGGACAGTTCGGACATGGAATGACCACTGCAGACGGATCTTGGTCTATCCGTGACTTTCTAGCTACTATCCGCTGCTGCATTTCTCCTCTTTTCACAAGATGATGCGCTCTTTTTTATTTTAGAACACTATGTAGATCTATTTTGCATAAGTTCTTCCCATGTATCTTGGTCTATTTGAAAGGCTTTCAGTGAGGTCTTTAACGAGTCCTTGTAGCACTTCTTTTGGCCACCTTGAGATCATGTACTCTTCTCCAGCTCACTACAGAGAAGTATCTTTGGCAGATGATGGTCAGACATATGCACCAAATGACCTGCCCAACAAATCTGTGTCTGCATCAGGATACCAGCTCTACCAAGGACAGTGGTATCTGGAATCTTGTCTTGCCATCTGATGTTCAAAACAACAACAATACTGTTTGAGCAATTACTAATACTGGAAACAGATTCAGAGAATGGATAACAAGGGCTAGTACCCAAGGACAATGGATCATATATTTACGTGAGACAAGGTAAACATCAGCGGAACATCTCATACGAGATAGACAGTCGTACCAAGTCAAAAGTCCAGCTTAAAGTTTCCTTGGCAACTGCCACCCAGGGACATGTTTTAGTCTGTGAAGCCCAAGGAACATTGTGTAATAAACCATCATCAGGTGGAGCTGAGACACATTTGTCTAGCAAAACCTATAAGGCTGTCAGACGCTAGGGAAGTTCACCTGAAATAAAAGCAGGCCAAAATCAAATGTGCTGGGCCAAGAGGCATAAATAACGCAGTTCCGCTGTAAAACTTGCAGTAAACCTCTTTCACGCTCTTCATCTCAAATCATATGAACACTCAGGCTCATTAGTTAAGAACAAACACAATCGAAGAAGAAAATTGAAATGGCATCCGAAAAGCACTTGAATACTGATCTGGTACACAGCATGCAGATTTTTGACACAAAAGCCGCACGTCAGTCATATTTAGATCTGCTAGCCCTACATCTGTGCAGACACAATGCTATTTTTTAAAATGCTAAGCTAAAAAAAAAACTAGTAAACAAATTTATCACTTACATACTAAGAGGATCATCAAATCAACAAAACTCAACCAACATTGGACAGACTATAAAATGAGGATCAAATTAGAACAACATAATTAATCTTCAGGTCATCATCATGGAACTCAAGACACATCCACAGGTGCTACTGACTCATATTCAGTATGTCTCAGAATGTGGTAACTGACTATTCCATGTTAATGTATATGGTAATTGCCACTCCTTTCATTCTGTTTCATTGGACATCACAATTTACTTCCAGGTCCTGCATTCTAGTTATATACATGGAAGAATAAAAATACCCAACATCTTGCAACTCCTTGGTTGCATTCAAAATATCAGCACAGTTCACAGGACTACCACTAGTCACAGTGGCCATGCGGGCATTCTGCTATTTAATTTTCTACCACTAGCTTGTCCAGGCACAAAAATGGAGGTCAACATGTTGTTTAATGTCTCAGAACAGGAACTACATAATGCAATCTATGGACAGATGCCCCAGACTGCAGAAGGCATTTCAAGATTGTCTTGAATATTATACACTGAGGTAAGTAAGCCAATGGTATGACCATAATCTAGCATGCAATCATACATAACGTAGCATGAAATCATATTTGACCTTAACATTGCATACAATGATACATGAACCTTACAATGCCCTGATAGTGAATCATTGTCAATTGACATTTTTTTTTAAATAGTTAATGAAATTATAGCCTTGAAATAAATGTATGATAGGCCTACCCATTTAAAGTAATATAAAACAAAACATATCCAAGGGCCTTATGGCCAGCATAGGACTAATCAGCCATCTATCTACATGCAGGCTTTGACAGTGCTAAAAGATTGAGAGCACCTTCCAAGAGAAGAAACTGGTACTAGCAGCATGGATAGACCTCAGGAAAGCATTTGACAAGGTTTGGAAAGTAGGACTCTTAAAGACATTGTAGGGTTAACTCAAGAATGTACAAATGGGTAAAAACATATCTGCATAATACAAGAGCCAGGGTACAATTGGATGGTTGCAAGAGCAAGATAGTCCTACTGCTTCATGGAGTCCCCCGGGAGGAGTCCTGTCACACACACTTTTTTGTTTACATCAATGACATAGTTGCCGAATTACCACATGGGATCAAAGTGGCAATGTATGCTGATGACCTGGTGCACGGAAGAACATGCAACAGTCACCACTAAACAAATACAAAGAGCTATTGATGCCTTAACTTTATGGGCTAATAGATGGTGAGTCAGCATTAACACAGATAAGTGCAGCACTACACTCTTTATCCTCTCACCAATACAAAAGCAGGTGTTATGAAGATAGATGGAGAACTTTTGGAAGAAGACAACTCACATACCTTGGAATTAATTTTGATGATAAGCTGATATGGAATCAACACATAAACAAAGCAACAACAGAAGCCAGAAGGAAGTTAGATATCCTGAGAAAACTAAAGATATCCTGAGAAAACTAAGTGGAACCACATGGGGAGCCAGTGGAAATATACTCAGTAAAGTGTACCAGCAAGGCATAAGACCACATCTTGAATATGGTTCAGCTGCATGATGTCATGCAACAAACACCACATTACAAGATCTAGATAAAGTGCAAAACCAGGCACTTAGGATAATGGTGGGAGCAATGAAATCAACACCCATAATAAAGATGCAGAAAATGGGGAGAACGCAAACACTTGGCAAATGCAGAGACACAAAGGTACTTATATATACAAGCAGAAACGTTTCAATGAATGCCAAGTCATCCCCAATGAAGGAAAGATTCCAAAATCTAGCAATGGGGCGACTGAAAAGAAGCAGCTTTATCCACCAAGCTAAACGACTCCGTACACAACTTACAGACCTTCCTGAACTTGACAGTCCCTTATGGTCTGTACCAGAAAAAAACCCTTGGACTGAAAGGCATGGAATGCCAATATACATTCAGACCCACAGGAAAGGAATACTAAGTGAGGATAAACAGAACAGTGTGCTACAAAGGACAGTCACCCTCAGTTTCCTGGATGATGAATATCCACAAGATCTATAGGTCAGAGTATACACAGATGGGTCAGCATAGAATGTAGTGAGGAATGGAGGTGCAGGTGTATATATAGAATATCCACACAAGTCTAGAGATATGATCAGAACATCAATAGGAAAATTGTGCACTAATTATGATGCAGAAATCCAGGCAATTAGATATAAACATGTTTCAAGTGAACGAAAAAAAGACTTCATCTACATTCATAGACCAAGGTGGCTATCCATAATTGGGTAGGGAGATCTGAAAAAATTAGACATTTGTCACAGGCGGGGGGGGGGGGGGGGGGAGAAAAAGAAATGTGGGGGAGGTTGATAAAGGTGATAAACTCAACAATACTGTGTTATACACCAATTATATTATTTTTTAATGTTACATTTAAATATAAAACTATTTTTATTTGGAACAAATTGTATCACAAGTCATGAATTATATTGCTGTTTTCATACTTGGCGGGAGATTATGAATTTAAATCTAATCTATCAGATATAATTTTAGCGAAAATCAACAATAATACACATCATACAGGATAAGAAACCGAAGATTAAAGTTTTACATAATATTTTGAGTTTACCTAACATTTGTAAATTTCACGGGCTGCTTTTATGTGGCTCACTCTTACATAGAGTATATAGTATTTGTTATGCAGTGAATATGTTACACAGTACACCAGGTCTATAGACCATGTTCGTTTTCCATTTAACTACAACTACTCTGACACTCTAGCCTCCTCTACTTTAGAAAAATAGTTTCCATATTCTTTATAAATGATAGATATGTAATTTTTATTTACAATCATCTCTGGGGTCATGTGTCACGCAGTTTGAGCACCCATGGTTCTGAATGTTTAACCTATTTCTACTCTCCCTTTCAGTGGCAACCTACTCCAATTGTGATTGGCCTAAAATTAGGACAAAAAATGATAGTTCTGATTGGTCGAAATGTTATTTCTGTGTCAGTTTGACCCTAACTGCCCTTCAGGACTTTTAGTCAAATAAAAAAAAATTACTTCCAGGTTCTTGGTCTAAAAAAATAATAAAACCATCTCCGCGGATGCCGGAGCTGATTACTTTTCTCGACCCAGCCTGTTTACACAACTAACAAGGTTATCGACCAAACCCGAACTGGGCTTCTTACGCCGGTTTCAGATATGTTTACCGTGCATGGACTTGAAAAATTTTTTAAAAAGGCAACACGTCCTGATAAAACCACACAAAAAGGACTCAATTCTATATAGTAGAACTACGTGCCTCATCACAAAGCGGATCATTATTTTATTTAAACTATCAATAAAATCTCAATCTTGCAGACTGAACATTGTTAAAACCGTGGGAAGTGTCGCAAAAGTGCATTACTCAATAATGCAAACTAATAACTCAATGATATACAAACATGTAAATTTGATGCAAGCTTATCGTATAAATACATTTCCTACATTATTAGACTATAGGGGGCCTACAGTTTGCAAACATAAAATGTGTTGTCTAACGTAGTTACATAGGCCTTACATGATTTCAGTTCAAGTAGAGGCCATGACCTAAACCCAATTTTAGATATAACACAGGGATTACACACACCGTATGATCATAAATATTCATCTGGTTCCGAGGTCAGATAACTGGGTTTTTTTTTTATATTTTTAAAAACTAACCAACACACTAGAACATAACAACATACCAACAGCTGTAACCATATAGAACACACTTCATGTCATTGTTTCATGTGTAATGAAAACATGAAAATTACCCTGGTTTCAGAAACACAGCCTTGCCCTTCGATAATGTAAAATTTGAATGCACTATTAGTATTACATCATAAGCGCTAAAATAGTGATCATCACAGGAACAAGAGATTTCACATTGATATTTCTTTGTGAAAGTCGAAGAGATGTGGTGACCCATTTCTCTTCAAATGACCTCATAATTATCCAAGTCTTGGAACTTTGTGTAAATGTTGAATAAGCGACACAAAAAGTCATGAAAACGTTAAAGTTAACACTGTATCATCTACACTAACGGGATACATAAATAGCAAGGGCGCAAAACGCAAGCCTTTACGCCGAGCGCGTCAAGTCAAACTAAGTGATTGACCTAGTTTTTGTCTTGAACAAAGCAAAATGCGGCTAAGCGAAGGCCTACAAAAGCGTTGAACTGGGTAAACCCGTACAAGATGTCCCGTTTCCGTGAAAGAATATATCCTTCTTTATAAATGCACCTACGCGTAACAAGGTTGTCCACCTGTATAAAATCGAAACGAGTACTTAAATTTGACTGAAATCATACGAACACAGTTGTACTCACCGCCAGGGCCAGGCGTCCGCGTTTAACTCGGGAGTGACCGACTTTCTTCCATCACCACATGACCCACTTCTATCTCTAGGAGCCGTGGCGGTCTCTTTCCCGTCATTCATCGAACAAAATGGTGGCCTAATAAACACACCCACTTCCGTATTTTTGGTAAGCATCAATTGATGGCAAATATTTATCTTCCCTTTTCTAAACTATGTGATCAATGAAAGTGTGTTGAAATTAACTTCACGAATCACAAAATATAATTTGTTCAAGATATATGTTGCACTTAAGATGAAGCAAAAAGCTGCTTATAATAAAATATAATATATAAATGAGTGATCTTGAGAAAAAAAAAAAAAGAAATGAAATCAACACAAAACATCAGTCACTAGAGTTGAGTACATTACATTACTGTTACTAGTACTGAGTACACTAATTTACAGTCTGCACTACGCTGAGATATGTTTTAACTTCAATATTACGAGGAAATACCAAGACTTTAATTAAGATACTATTATTATAATTTATTAATACATAGGCCTATGGTAGGCTTGATACATCATAATCAATCAAGGGCCTATTTTCTAATTTTGAACCAAATATACCACCGAAGAAGGATGTGTCGGATCATTTGCGCAAATAAAACGGCGACACAACGCATTTCCATTCTCTGGACTACATCCTGTCCTGCTGTAAATCTAGTAGGATCATGGTCCTGCTACAGTGAGATCCACTCCAGCGGGAGTTTGAGAATGAACGCTGAAGAAGAAGAACTAATTTATATTTTGTGATTCCTGAAATTAATTTCAAAAGTTTCATGTGCCTGAAATATGTTTAATTTTCGAAATTTGTAATTTTCATTGTGGAATGAGGTTTCAAGTTGTTTGAAGCACAATAAGCTACACATTGTAGGGACCTATCAATAAAATGAAAAAATACCTCTTATTATTACTGTGAATGGATAATTTACAAATATATAAAATTGGTTAAATAGTATTTAATATTTATAATAGGCTTTACAGTGATGCAAATCAGTAACAGAACAAATTGATCAAAAGGTCTTTATCAAACAAAGAAAATGGCACCAATATAAAAGGGGACTACTTAGAATTATTTCATCAATAACTTAACATAAATGACAAAATGAGTAAGCCCCTATGGTAAATGAAAATAACACAATAAAGGAATGGGAAGCTAAATTACAAGAAGACACATCATTGCTTGCTATCACCAGGTTACAGCTTGCCATGTTCGAAACCACATCCAGACAAATAAACATCAGAGTTGTGATTTCTTGCTGGACACGACTGCTCCTACAGTTCACTCAGCTGTAAATTAGTTCCTGACGCATGAGTTAGGGGAGGTAAAGACAGGAAGAAAGGGAACTGGCCACCCCACCTAATAGTTGCTGCGACTTAGTATGTGAAACATTATCTTCGTCCCCGACGGCAGATTGCTGCCATGAAACATATCTTCATCTTTAATTAATAATTAAATCTGTGTGTTGACAATCAGAGCTCCATTAGCAAGTGAGGCACGCTCACTTCAATTGCATATGTGGCCTAGTATAATTTGGTTATATCAGTCTTTTTCTAATAAAAATATTGGAAGTTGTGATTTGACGAACCACAAGCTTCAGAAGTATATATAAACACACGTTGCTGCGCCTCAGAACTTGGCACAACAAAATTAGACATCACCTGTAGAACAAATTCAAAATAGGGACAACTGGCCTTTGCAACCTGGTAAATATGACAGCAGAACATATCTTACAAGACTTCCCCAGTGTGTAGACCTGAGGAGAAAGACTTGGCCCACCCAAATCAGCATTCAAAGAGAAACTGTATGCCAAAGTGGAAACTCTTAAACAGAGAGCAGCTATATCATAGAGTCTGGTGTCCCAACATGACTAAGTGATAATCACATAAGAAGAAGATATATAAACACATTGTGACAATTATAACATTGTTTGGAATAGAGATGGGGGGGGGAGGGTAGATATAAAATATTGAACATGGCACCAAAGAATATCAACATAGAAATTGATTGACAAGAGATAGGTATATGCATTTATGAGATGTCCTGTAAAGAAGGAATAGTTAGTTTTCTAATTTAGTATCATGGGAATGTACGATATAATATAATAGCAATTTAGAATGTCATAGAAAGTATGCCAGAAATAGCAGTTGCAGGTACCAGTCTGAATAATTGAAGATATGCTGACAATACAGTTCTGATTTGAAGGGGGCGAACAAGAACTTTGAGCCCTGTTAGACATAGTAGTATAAGAAAGTAAAAACAAAAGCCTCAGTCCAAACAAGAAAACAGAAGTAATGATTATTTCAAAGAAATACACACCACCAAAATGCAGTGTTACTATCAATGATACAAAATTAAATAAAGCGGATAAAGTCAAGTATCTTTGCACCATTTTAACATCAGATGGCCTGTGCTCAAATGAGATCAAGAACAGTATAGCGCAGACAAAATCAACATTTAAAAAAATGAGAAACATTCTGTGCAATGAATTAATATTAATTTGAGTGCTAGGATGGTATATTGAGCCAATTCTTCTTTATGGATGCGAAGCATAGACAGTAAATAAAAGTGCCCAGGATAAACTGGAGGCACCTAAGATGTTGTTTATAATAAGAATGATGAAAATTTCATGGACAGCCAAGAAAACTAATGTAGAAGTCCTCAAAGGTGCTGGAGTAAAACAACAAAATATAGCAAAAATTAGAAGCAGACAATCAAGATTTTTAGGGCATGTGATGAGAAAAGTAAAATTTGAACATTTAGTAACCACCGGAAAGATCAAGGGGAGAAGAGACAGAGGAAGACAAAGAGAGTAATTTCTGGATGAGTTGTCACTGTGGCACAAAAAGAAGTCACTAACTGAACTTATTAACAAAACAAGAGACAGAAGGTTGTGGAGAAGCATGATTGCCTATGCCACTTGGCATGGCACTTGATTTATTGATGTAATAGAAGCACATGAATTAGTGAAGCTTGTACTTAGAAGTCATGATCACAACTTAACTAGTCAAGGCTATGTTTCCCCTCTAAGCGGTGTCTACTAACAGAATTTTATGGTCAACATAGCACAACTCAATATTATCACTGCTATGATGAAGCATACTGAAGGTCTATGCCTGAACTGATGCAAAAGAGTCCATTTTTTTAATCAACAGCATGACTTGGAGTTGCAAGAGAGTCACAGTACTCCCCTCCCAAGCCAAAAATCTCCCCCAAAGTCAAGCATAGGACTACATCTGAGATGTGAATCTTCTCCATCAAGAAGAGTGACAGGATAAAAACCAATCTGTAGCTGAAAGTAAAACTCCACAGTCTTGCATAGGAAACAAGAATGACAATCTCACGGTTAAGGGCAAACTCCTCTTTGTTTTATGCCCTCTAACATTTTGGTTATTATGTGCACATGACAACCTCAGTTTTTATTTTTTACTCTAGGGTAACCACTTGGGTTTCTCTCTACATTCCAGTGCATGATATTTAGAGGGGCTGTTGTCATGTCTGATTGACCAGTCACTTTCCTTGATTAGTTAACAATTATAATAAAATAAAGATGAAAACGGTTGACTAATCTATGATCTTCACCTGAACAAATGTAGAACAGTAACAAAATAATGAAAATTAGAGACAAAAATTATTACTTTAAAAACATTATTTAAAAACAAATGAATTAAGTCAGTGTAATGGCCTTGTGAAGGATGGAAGAATTATGATGTACTGCATACAGTTTGTTCAATAAGTTTAAGAATAAAGTTCTGCTCATTGAGATGTTTCAACCTATTTGTTCATTTTTGTGTTCTTATTTCTGCAATTTATATGTTGCCTTGGTCTTTTGTGTTTGGTACTGTTGTTTCCTTGGACTTGTGCTTATGGTACAGCTGTGGTCTCAGTCTTGTGTTTTTGATGCAGATGCTGTTTTAGTCTATCATTACAGTGTTATATCTGTTGACTGTTTCCCAGTCTGTAAACTCAATCTTACATCAATGGTGGACATGGTGTCCATTGTATTATGTCCCTTTCTTGTGTCTGTGGTTATGTATTATCCTAGTTTCTTGTCTGAGTCACCTACATCTTTTCATAGTGAATAATCTTGTTATGGTGTGCACAACTTTATTCTTGAACTTGTTGAACAAATTTTGTTACTTCATGATCCTTCATCTTTTGCCAGGTCGTTACACGTACTGTTTATTATTATAAAGATGTTTTTTAAATTGATAATTTTGTATTTATTATTCATTGTTGTCGTATTATATGTTCGTTTAGATGAAGTTATAGATTGAAATATCAATCATTTTCATCTTATTCATTTTATTATAATTATTTTTATCATCTTTTTTGGAGGCGCAAAAGGACTTTCATTGCTCTCATTCAGACCAAGGATTAGGAGATAACCAAGATCCTAAAAATACCTCCCCGTGGTGCACCCTGGAAACAGAATTCAGCTGCTCTTGCTGTATTCCTGGCCAACACTTTTAGGCCACAAGTTCACGATATTGGTGAACGACACCTCGGCTAAGAAGGCAAAAGAGCTTTGGTCCAATTCTTCTGTCGAGTTCTTCGTAAACCAGAACCAGGCTCATGGATGGGAAAAAGTTTAGTACTTGATGGGCACAGACACAATGTCTAATGACATGATGCAAGTTCACTGACTGCGGAACACCTCATGCGAGATAAACGTGAACGACAATCGTATCCGCGGAGAGTCAATTCACACGTTAACAGATAAGCATTCACACGTTCTGCCTGTTAACATGTTAACAGATAGGCATGCAGGCTGTCACAGGTTAGGGAAGCCCACTACCCAAATTAAAGCATGACAAAAATAGATGTGCTGGGCCTCAGACATCTGAGCCACAGAGTGAGACAACCGAGGTGCAAATAGCACAGTTCTATTGTGGACCTAGCAGTACAACATACTTCACACTCCCCTGCGAAAATCACATGATTTGTTCTATGTGGATATCAGAGAGCGAATGCAGAAGATCATCTTTTTATTTAGTAGTTACAGGTATCTGTAATAAATATTTACTTATTCACTATAATTACTCTAGAAAGAAAACAGTGGTCCTACTCTTTGCACCCTAAACTAGAAGTTTGTTTACTAGAAGCCATGTTACCACTCAGAGTCTGTTTACTAGAAGCACTGTTACCACCCAGAGTCTGTTTACTAGAAGCCCTGTTACCACTCAGAGTCTGTTTACTAGAAGCCCTGTTACCACTCAGAGTCTGTTTACTAGAAGCCATGTTACCACTCAGAGTGTTTACTAGAAGCACTGTTACCACTCAGAGTCTGTTTACTAGAAGCCCTGTTACTATTCAGAGTCTGTTTACTAGAAGCCCTGTTACCACTCAGAGTCTGTTTACTAGAAGCACTGTTACCACTCAGAGTCTGTTTACTAGAAGCCCTGTTACCACTCAGAGTCTGTTTACTAGAAGCCCTGTTACCACTCAGTCATTAATTATGAGATAACCTCTATTATTTAGTTATGAGATTTTTCTTGGTTCTTTTCTGATTTAGTATTTTTATGTTTTCAGGTTTAAGATATAATATTTTTATATCATCATGCCACATGCAATAGAGAAGGAGTTTTCATTCACCTTCCAGACAAAAACAACAAAGTCTTGTCTTAAGGTGCCAATTACCATTCCATTGGAAAACTCTTCTAAGGAATTTTCAGCTCGTCTTGTTCATGCTCACAATTTGCCATGCTTTGTTATTCAAGGTAGATAGACTATAATTAGTGTGCTAGATAGACTATAGTGCGTAACATATTGTGTCTAGTGATCACGTAAAATTTAGTACCGGTACTTTTTTTAGAAGTCTAAGGGCTGCCGTACTTTGGAAGTGACTACAAAAATAAGCGATTACAAGTGTACAAATGAAAATGCAAAAGATAGTATAAAAACATATCAAGCATAAGAAATCAGCTGCTCAAGATAATTTGCAAAGGATGCAGTTCCTTAGCACCCTTTGCATTGGATAATAAAGTGTTTTTGAAGTCGCTTCCAGTGAAAGAGAGTTCTGAATTTGGGTCCTAGCTCATTTATATTCATTATTTGTACTTAATTATTATATTTTTTTATTAACATTGTACTACTTATCTTTACTGTTATAATTTTCTATTTGTATTACTTTGTCACTCTCCTCTTTGTCTGATACCCCCTGGAATTTTGGCTATTATATGCACATATGATAACCTCAGTTTCTATTTTTTTGCTCAAGAGTAACTACTTGGATTTCTCTTTATCAACATAGCTCAAGAAGTTGTGCTGCTAGTTTACACCGAAATTGTAATATTTGCATCTTTCCGCCCAACACATCTGTTGTCTACAGGATAAAAGAATAACTATTCCCTGTATGTTAACAGAGGTTGACACACTGTTGTATTTCAGTGGCAAGTCTGAAACTCTCTAATTCATATTTTAAATGTTTTAAACAGATATGATCCAGAGCATATTTCAAAATATACAACAAGCCTTTTATTATGCAATAATCTAAAACAAAAAAAAGGGAAAACCATAAGCGTAAAAAGTTTTCTGAGAAACAGCAAAGCTTCAAGTTAAAAGGAATTGCCAGTACAACTTCTCAAAGTAAAGTGACCTTGGCTACTAGTGTACAAGAGGGATTGCTTGCAGGAAATGGACAAATATGACCTGCCTGCTGACTGATCTCAGTTAACAATAGGTACTACTCGCAATTCTGAGGTGTTCCATGGAAGAACTGAAGTGAATCACACAGTTCATTGAATCTGTTGATGTTGTAACTGATATATATAAATACCGGTAACCAAACAGCCAGAGGATATCCGACAAGGTGCAGAGATGTGACTATATGATATCATGTAATGATGTGACTATATGATATCATGTAATGATGTGACTATATGATATCATGTAATGATGTGACTATATGATGTGACTATATGATATCATGTAATGATGTGACTATATGATATCATGTAATGATGTGACTATATGATATCATGTAATGATGTGAATATATGATGTGACTATATGATATCATGTAATGATGTGAATATATGATGTGACTATATGGTCTAACTTTCAAATAAAAAAGAAATAAAAGATTTTAAAAAAAAAAGGACTTTTTCCTCATAAAGCACTTTTGTTTCCCCATATGTTCTCTGTCCCTCTCAATGAATCAGCATGACACCATTTATTATTGAACCTTCTTAGCACTTGGCATTCATTTATCTGCTGAGTATCACTCATAGTTCGATGACACATGTGGCCTTGGAACAACAGCTTAAGCTCCCACCCTTACGCTTAACGGCAAGTGTGAATGCGATCAATAATCATTCACCTGGGGAAAGACAATAGACAATCACTCATAGCATTTAAGTTCACAGTTCAAATGATATTACCCAGGGATCTCAGAAAAAGGGACTTATATACAAGAGATGAACTGGTATTGAACCGAGACCCCTATGAACATAACAGAAAAAAATGGCTACATCATTATCACACATTGAAGCTGACAGCAAGGTTTTTGCATGAAATGAGTATTGAAGTCTGAGACAAGAGATCCATGTAATGAGTATTGAAGTCTCACCCGTGTGTTACCGGGCCCAGAAATGGGAGCAAAGAATAGCAACACTGTTTACCTTCCACGCATGTCGTAAAAGGCGACTAAGGAGGTTATGGGATGGAGTTGGCTGTCCCATCCCATGTCATTGACCCAAAGCCATGCTGAAGTCAGATGTGTCAGGCCGAAAGGCGCAGATATCGCAGCAGTGCTGTAAACCATGACACAACACATTCCGTTCTCCGGACTACATCCTGCTAATCTGCAGGAGTTTGAGAACGGACGCAGAAGAAGAAGAAGAAGTATATTGAAGTCTGAGACAAGAGATCTGTGAAATACAGAAGTAGAAGTAATTATTGCACCAATTTTCTGCAATAGTTAATATTATTATATATTATATTATAGTATATTATGTTATATTATATTATATTATATTATATTATATTATATTATATTATATTATATTATATTATATTATATTATATTATATTATATTATATTATATTATATTATATTATATTATATTATATTATTATATTATTATATTATTATATTATATTATATTATATTATATTATATTATATTATATTATATTATATTATATTATATTATATTATATTATATTATATTATATTATATTATATTATATTATACTACATATCATTAAATTACTATATATCTCTGTGTGTGTGTGCGCGTGCATGCGTGCATGTTTTTTCTACAAATTAATTGTTTTGTAACACTTTCACTCACATGAGGTTCTTTTCTTCTTTTTAAATTTATATAATGACAACATTACACAATATAAAATTGTAGTAATTTCTATTTGAAATTTCCTTGTTTACCTACACAGTTACACAATTTAATTTTAGATCTGGAAAGTCAACTTGATGAGTTTGTTGAAAGTCAGACATCATCACTATATGACACAAATGCAGATGAAGCTATTAAAAAAGTCATTGATGGTGATGTTGCAGTGGATGAGTTACTGAAACAGTGGGGGTCTACTTATAGTCAGGTAATCTGGCTTTATTATATGCGCTATTTTTATAATCAACTTCTCATTTTAAATTAATCCAAGTAATCTGGCTTTAATGCAAGTAATCCCTATAAACAACATACTTAAAGAAGGGGACATACCGGGGTAATAGTCTGCAAGACCATACAAGAACTAACACTGCAGGCAGTGGACTGCAACACATGGAGAATAAAAACCTCTGCCCTATATGCCAGCTGCGAGATGAAAGGAATAAACTAATTAATTCTGTTTTATTATAAAAATGTTCAAAAGTATCTAATCCTATTTTTATGTAGGGAATTAAATCATGCACAGTTGGTGACATCTTGTGAGGGGAGGTGCAGGGGACAGTAATATGCATATCAGTACATGGTTTTTGTTTCTTTTTCACCCATAGTATCTCAAGTCAGTAGCTGGCAATAAGCGTTATAGTGACAGCATGTAGTAAACAACCCTCACATTTTCATTTTTTTTAGAATTTCAGAAAAACTAGAGCAGTCATATTGCATCAGATTTTGCTAAATTCTTGATGATACCCCAGTGAAAACCATCTGAAAGATTAAACAGGATTTTGGTAATGATTCAACGAGCACAACCTAAATAAGGAGTGGAACAATCACTTTAAAATCTGAGCATGGAGAGCGGAGGTAGCCATCAACAAAAATGACACGGTCATTAACCAAATTCTAATTTGTATCATGCTAAACATCATAATGCAAAGAATCAAACTATAATTAGAGGTGGAGATAAACGAAACACAGGTTGAATTCAGATCAGGCAGAGGAACAAGAAATCACATCCTTAACATCAGGCTTATCATAGAAAAGTGTATGGAATTTTCAAATGATCTGCACATATGCTTCATAGATTACTCAAAAGCGTTAGACTACGTCCAACAACAGAAACTATATGAGATAGTGAACAACATGGGTTTGCTAAGGTATCTAACTCATCTAATAGAAGAGCTTTATCAAGATAAAAAAACTGCAGTGAAGTTAGTGGGCATTCTCTCAGAGTTGTTTCAAATACAGAGTGGAGTAAGGCATGGATGCACACTCTCCCCATACCTGTTCAACATCTACATAGAAAATATAATGAGGAATGTGAGAGAAGACATACACAATGCTGACTACCATGCTGTAAACAGGTTTTGAAATTCCTGAACTATGCTATGCAGATAACACTGCTTTATTCAAATGATATAAAAGGATTGGAACAACTAACCAAGAAAACAAAGAAATACAGCGAATCACAAATCTTATATCTAAACACACAAACAACAAAAATCATGTCTACAGATATAACATCACATCAACCAAAAATCAGAATAGACAATACCGAGATAGAGTGTGGGGATAAAGTGTGGGGATAAATTCAAATAGGAGCAAACATCAACGGTGCAGGAGACTACATGGCAGAGATCAGGAAGAGACGGACAATGGCATATTGAAAAATAACACGGTTGAAGAACATATGGACAAACAACAAAATAGAAACGAAATTGCTAATGTTGCGAACATTTATTTTTCCGGTTGCAACATACTGCTGTAACACATGGAGCATAAGTAAAATAGTGGCAAAGAAGATCGATTCCTTTGAGAGGAAATGCTACAGAGGATACTTAGAATATCATAGAAGGAAAAACAGAGAAACTCAGATATTATAAACATATTGAAGATTCCAGAGTGTTGGTTACTAAACACAATAACAAAAAGAAAACTACGCCTGTTTGGTCATATAAGGAGACGCAACTGTTTAGAAAGACAAATAATGGAGAGCAGAGTCCCTGGAAGGAGGAGAAAGGGCAAATAAGAAGACGATGGAAGATAACATGAATACATTGGAAAATGCAAGCTGCATCACCCAAGACAGAAAGGAGTTCAGGGAGTTCATTGGGAAGACAATGTTCTGGAGAGAACATGTCACATTACAAGAACCATCAAATTACCATCTGAGAACTTATTGGGAATAAGCATTTGTTTAGTACATTCTATTTAGTCTGAGAATTTGCCTAAACAGCGAGTGTCATTTGTCACAGTCTGGACGTGTAATCTATCACAGTACCCACACCCAGCATATATCGCTAAGCAACTTCAGAATGTTCCCTTTACCCACCTTCAGTTCACCAACTAAAAATGTATTATATGCAAGCCCATGGCTGTAGATTTCTGTGATACCAGTTATAGATACCATCTATTCATATTGATAACTGCTGTTTTTAAGCTTTTGAAGCATGGACTGACAATTATACATGATAACTGTTCAAGTAAATGGAATCTGAGAGCCATTGGAAGGTGCCATATATAATTATAATGTCTATAAAGTTGCTGCATACTGAATTTAACATGAAATATATGTGCTCACTGTGGCATCATTGAAAGTTGTGTATGTCCATGGTCCAGTGTATATCGTGACTCGGCAGATTACTGTTATAGTTAATCAGTATTCATTGACCAAGAAATAACTTTGCAGTGCTACAAGCCACTTTACCCAATATGTGATTGACATGAGCAGTAGTGCCTAGTATTTTTTTCATAACTGTTGTAGCTGTGAGGACAACATTCAATAAAGGACAACTCACATACATAGATGGATGGATGGGTAGGAAGGATAGGATCGATGTAGCATCAATGACATCACACAAATCTGCACTAAATACCTACAATTCCTGTGATATAGTTTCACTAGCAATATAAATGACTGCCAACGTAAATTACTAAACATCCATTGATGGGACAAAGTACCAGACTACGAGGTCTTGGAAAAATCAACCTCAATAAGCATCCACACACTTCTTATGAAGGCGCAAGCACGCTGGGCAGGCCATCTTGTGCGTATGGAGAACTTGCGTTTGCCAAAACAAATATATTATGGAGCACTCAAGGCAGGATTTCGAAAAGCTGGTGGACAGAAAAAGCACTTCAAAGAAACACTCAAGTCATCACTGAAACATCTTAACATTGACGTAGGCACTTGGGAGAGCCTCGCTCAGGATAGAACAGCATGGCGTTACAGCATTAGAACGGGTGCACTAGCGGCGGAAGAGTCCAGACAAGATACTGCAAGACAGAATAGGGCACGTAGAAAAGAAAAACATCTAAACCTCACATAGGCACCCTCTATTGTTGTCAATTCTGTAAAAGAACATTTTGTGCACGCATTGGATTTGTTAGTCATTTAAAAACGCACTATTAACTTTATTATTTTTATTACTGCTTGTTATTATTATTATGGTTGAGTTTTTGGTCATCGTCGATTATGACGGACGAACATCATCAAATGAGTGCACTAAACAATATATTTTGTAGATACCTAGTATATGTTATATTAAATTAATTAAATTAAGTTATATAGATACCTAGTATATGTTATATTAAATTAATTAAATTAAGTTATATAGATACCTAGTATATGTTATATTAAATTAATTAAATTAAGTTATATAGATACCTAGTATATGTTAAATTAATTAAATTAAGTTATATAGATACCTAGTATATGTTATATTAAATTAATTAAATTAAGTTATATAGATACCTAGTATATGTTATATTAAATTAATTAAATTAAGTTATATAGATACCTAGTATATGTTAAATTAATTAAATTAAGTTATATAGATACCTAGTATATGTTATATTAAATTAATTAAATTAAGTTATATAGATACTTAGTATATGTTAAATTAATTAAATTAAGTTATATAGATACCTAGTATATGTTATATTAAATTAATTAAATTAAGTTATATTATATGTCAACAAATCTCACTGTCAGTATTTCTTTTTCTTATGGTCCATGCCATGTAGTATTAGTTATCATGTCTTTCCACAACTTTCTATTTCATGTACTGTCAATCATTTCTGATACTAATGTTCTCCCATGCCACAATGCTAGGTTGGCAAGCCTCTCTTGGTCTTCCCCTACCTCTCTTGCTCTTCAACTTGCCTGTTGTTACAATGTGTTCCATCTTTCCTCTTCTCATGATATATTTAAAAATGTGGACTGTCTCTTTCTGATGCGGGTTTGCAGCTCTCTTTTTGAACTAACGTCTTTCAAGATATCTTCATTACACTTTTTATCTGTCCATGATGTTCTCAACATTCTTCTATAAAACTACAACTCGGCTGCCTCAATATAATTGTTCACTGCTCTGATGAGTGTCCAAGATTCACTTCCATACATCAGAATTGGTTCTATATAACTTCTAAGAACTCTCTTTCTCACCTCCACTGACAAAGATATATTATATAGGATGGTCTTCATCTTGTGAAATGTTGCCTTTGCCTGGACAATTCTTCATTTGACTTCTTTAATACATCTTCCATCTGATAGTATTAATGCACCAAAATATTTGAATCTGTTGACTTGTTTCAGACTGATCCAATCTACTTTGACATTGCATTCTGGAGGACATTTATTCTTTGATATTACCATTACTTGAGTTTTTCTGGTATTCAGACTAAGCCCTTTGTTTTGACGATCTTGTACTATGATGCATTTAACCATATTAAAATTTTAATTTCTACAAATATTTATATCAATGATTTTCAGGAACTAAGAATATTTGCCAAACCTTATGAGTTGAGTAAGGATGAAAAGTTTGCTGAAGTCTATCACACATTGATACACTCGGCTGCATTGGAGACCTTACTCAATTTAGAGCATGAATATTCTTTGGGAGTAGAGAGGGTCATCAAGGAGAGGGCGAGAAGCTTCCAGCAGCTACAAGAAAAGTATTATTATTTTATTTCTGTACATTTATCTCCATCTCTATCTATTCGCTGAAACCCTTTGTTGCCTTTCGGTGTCAGGGGTATTTCTGTTTATATGGATGTTATTTTAAGAAATTTGTTTTATATACATTTTTGCCATAACATAAATCAGATATAAATATATTTCCATTGCGTGGGTTGGTGCGTGGCATCATGATTGCTGTGGTGTGCCTCTTGGCTGATTGTCTCTGTCCTCAGCACCTGTACTTGCTAGGCAGTCCATACTCTTGCTAAATTTTAGGAGGACCTGACAAGTCTTAGTTTTCATCCTCTATATGTCATGAGATGTCCAAGAAAAGCCACAGGAATGACCAGAAGACACAGAATTAGAAACGATGTCATAAGAGAAAGAGTGGGTGTCATATCCATTCTACAATACATACAAAACCAACAGATACAATGGTTTGGTCATCTGGAAAAAAATGCTGTGTGATTCATTAGTTTATAAAGCATATATGAAGCGAGAAGTAGAAAGTAGAGCCAAGGGTAGACCTAGAGTACGCTGGATCGATAACATCAAAGAGACATTACACGAACACTAAATAACATTATCTGAAGCTGCCAGAAAAGCGAGAACAAGAACATTATTTCCCTCAACACCCGTAAAGGGTAAAAGAGGAAGGAAAGAAGAAGAAGAAGATAGACTGAACTAAGCCATCATCTCTGCAGCAAGAATCTGAACTTGATAGGGAAGGAAGAGACAAATGAAAAGCCTTGTTCGTGGTCTGTTCATCTTTTATATGTAAATATCCTAGGGTTGCCAAATATTTGATTAATTTAAATCATTCTACTTAGTATGGGTCAGTTGTAATTTATAAATACTCTTGTTCATTTCATATTGCACATAATCTGTTCTCCATACTATGTCATGAATCTGCAGGAGCTTGAGAGTGATTGCCGATTGAATACTTCTTGTAATCCCTAGCAATGAGAAATTTTGAGATTGTTCTGATAGAGAGATATCATCACAGTTGTTTGTAACTATGTCACTTTTGACTGTAAAAGTCTACATACATCACATTTTATGTTGTTCCTAAACAATGAGCCCCCTCTGAAACCACACTTCCATTATTGAGATGAAACACTTTCAGCTGGTCTTGCTGGGTGTACATGAAGCTGGAACGTTTTCACAATCATGTTCTGTGGCAAGGTGTATTATGTGCTTGATGGTTCCAGATCAGTAACTGATTATATGCTACCTTTTTTGATTTTATCTTCTTTATTCAGATCTTCCTTTATTATTTTCTTCTCTTTTTTTTTAGAACAAAGCCAGTCTGGTAAACCTTTCTGCTAAACTTTTTAATGTATTAATAATGAATAAATAAATGTTTTTTAAACATTTATAAAAAGGGTTAATAGCAGCTTTACGTTGAGCAATATACGAGATCAACGTTTTGACCAAAAGTCCTCAAGGAAGCTTACTGGCACCTACCCTCTTCTTAATCTACATAAATGGGATTACTGTGTGATGCAATTATGTCTTGAATAACCTGCACGCAGATAGCTTTCCAGTTTGGACATTCACAGACTTCATCTTAACTGTCTATCTATTGTCATTTCTACTTGTGCCGTTAAGTGTTGTGGAGAAATTCTGAGTTCTTTGTCTTTGGCCATTTAAGTTGCATTGACCATGGTAATCCTGTGTCTGTTTAATGTTTCTTTGATTGTCTCTGCCCATCTAGTTCTTGGTATTCCTCCTACCTTGTAGCCCGGTCTTTTGCTGATGTATGCACGAAGGGCTGGTTGCACAGGTTCCATTTTCATGACGTGACCAAACCATCTGGTTTGCTGCCTCTCAATGTGGTCTTGACTTGAGATAGGCTTTATTTCTTTCCTGATATCTTCATTTCTCTGGCGGTCTTTTCTTGTGACATTTATAGCTTTCTTCAAACATCTCATTTCACAAACTGTGATCTTTTTCGCTAGTGTCTTTGTCAAGAGCCATGTTTGACATTGGTAATACAGAGTTGGTATAAAAATACTGTTTATCAGTTGTCGTTTTGTAGCCATGCAGATTGATGGATGTTTAAGTATTGCTGACAGCTGGTAAATCACAGCTTTGGCTTTTTTTAGCACCTTGAGACAACACATTTTTTGAGGATGTGGTTGGTCAAGTACGGAAAACCTGTTTACTTGTGTTGCAAAGTGATTCGGTGCTGCTAGAACAGACCTGGTTCAATTCCTGTCAGTTGTAAAAACTGCAATGGATACCAGTTAACTGTGACATCCCTGGTGATGAGAAAAAGCAGATGATTGGCAAAAATGAGAGGCAAACTTCCTCAGACCAGCATACCTCTGAACTTCAGGGAAGTAAAGTCTCTGCTAAAGTAATCTATGCGACTTCTGTGGAGAAAACTAAACAGAAACCAGAGCAAGAAAACATTAAACACATTTAATAGAAATGAACAAGCCATGATATTTCGACTGAAAACAAAACACTTCTGTCTAAATTCACACTTACACAGAATCAGTATCTGCTACCTGCATCCGCAGAGCAGCAAAATCGATACCAGAACACATACTACATGATTGTCCCAGTTTTGCTATTTACAAACCAGTAAGATCCAATCTGACCCACGGGAGCTTCTCAAAAACAAGATGTAGGGAACCCAAGATGACCTACATCAAACTACTCTATACACGACCAATATTGGACTGAATGCTTAACAAGTTATCGCAGAAGAAAACGAAGAAATTATTAAAACAAATCATGGGTGGAGAAAGCAGGAGAAGATTAAGAAGAAGATAGAGGAAAGTACACAACCAAAAAGTTTCAGTCTGCATAGGCTTCTCTATGAATACTTATGGGTATGTCTAGAGCCTGGAGTGCAACAGCCAAGTTCTGATGATCACTAATTTAAATTTGTGGTCCTGTATAACTATTTTTAAATACTCTGTTGTGAGCAGGCATCCATATATGCAAGTTTGTAATCTCCTAATTATCATATATTGTATTGCATATTTCTTGAGCCATGTAACAGTAAATTAAAATTCGAGTAAGAGATTTAGTTTTAATTTTTGATTAATTTTTCATGAATAATGTCTCCATTTTCAGACAGCGGCATGAAATGGATGTCGCTCTATCAAATATTGGTCTGGGATACAGAGATGAAGACATAAATCTGCTGGCGCAAAGGCAGTTTGAAGAGACACAAGTAAATTCTGACAGATTTTTCACAATTTCTACATTAAATAATAAATTGAGATCGCCTGTGTGTTGCCGGGGCCCGAAAGGGGAGCAAAGAATAGCAACACTGTTTACCTTCCACGCATGTCGTAAAAGGCGACTAAGGAGATTATGAGATGGAGTTGGCTGTTGATCCCATATAGGGTCAGTGACCCACAGCCATGCTGAAGTCGGATGTGTCGGGCCGAAAGGCGCAGATATCGCAGCAATGCTGTAAACCATGACACAACGCATTCCGTTCTCCGGACTACATCCTGCTAATCTGCAGTAGTTTGAGAACGAATGCAGAAGAAGAAGAAAGATAGATCTTTGTAACTAGTACTTTTGCGAATATATTCTGTTTCTTAATGCTCAACATAACTGACTTCATGTTATATACAGATCTGTATGTGCACCAGTCTTTTTCAGTAGATAGTGAAGCCTACTGATTTCTGACTGGTTATACACTTTTCTCATTTCTAATAAAAACAGCTTAATGCAGCAGTTTATGTCTATCTAGTCTATCTATCTATCTATTCGCTAAACCCTTTATTGCCTTTCAGCGTCAGTGGTAGAAGAGTTCTCTCGAGATGACCCTCGTGTGTGCTGAGTATATTGTGGAATTTGTTGCCTCTTTTATTTCAGTGGTCCATTGTTTTCGAGGTTGGCCTCTAGGTCTGCCTTCACTGTATCTGTGTAGCATAGCTTGCTGTGGTATGCTGTCTGGTGGTAGTCTGCTGATGTGTGCAAACCATTTGATCTGTTGGTTCTTAATATATTCCAAGATTGGGACGGTGCCGGTTCTTTGTCTAATGTCTTCATTTCTCACTCTGTCTCTTAGTGATATTCCTAGGATTCTGCATAAGCATAAGCATACTGCTTCTGTCTCTGTCAACAAAGCAGTACTCTGCCTGCCAAAAGTAGCACTTATAAAATGTAACTCTGTAGCTTCAATGATAATTCAAGAGTTTTCAGAAACAAATCCACTTTATAATTAAGACATCATGAGTGGGGTTTGAACCCACAACCCCTGGAGTACAAATTAAACGGCTTAACCACTATGGCAAGGAGATCCCTAATAAGCTCCACCAGATGTTAAGCCGGCAGAGCTGAAGTTACAGGTTAACTGTGAAATACCCAGTAAATATTAAATAAGTAATTCCTCAATAATTATGATGCAGAAATCCAGGCAATTAGTGTGGCAGCTAAAAAACTGCTGAACTCCAACTCTGGCCTACAGCCTGTGGTATTCCTGACAGATGCAAGGTCAGTGCTTCAAGCTCTCCAGTCTGGAAAACTAACAGATTTGAAAAAATTACTTAGCGAATTGTCTTACCAGTATAGGGTAACCATGCAGTGGATAAAACAGATGATCAAGTCAATAAGAAAGCCACAAACGCCAACACAAGATGACTATCACATTATGAACAGATCAGAACAAGTTATAATTCTACGCCTCAGAACAGGACACAACCGACTCCGCAGTCACGTGTATACAAAGTTCAAGATTGGCAACACGGCCATGTGTACATGTGGACAGGCAGCACAGAGTGCCAAACATATACTTCAAGAGTGTTCTGAGTATGAAACGCTGAGGCAGACATATTGGCCAGAGGAAACAACACTGGAATCAAAGCTCTATGGGACACTGTATGAACTACAAAAGACAGTGAGTTTTATTAAGGAGACAGAATTACAGATATAGACATGTTTCAAGTGAACGAAAGAAGAAGAAGAAGAAAATAAGTAATGTATTAAAAATTCTTTAAAAAATGAAAAAGTAGCTGGTCCAAGCAGAGAATTTTAGCAGAGACCATCAGTACAAATAAAGGTATTTCAACATAGCTTATATACAAATTACTTGGTAAAATATAGGAGAGAGATGAAATGTCATTGGCGAAACTTTCCACAAGCCTTGAACTGACTGATTGCCTCTCATCATCTCCCACATCTGGGTGACTGATTGCCTCTCATCATCTCCCACATCTGGGTGACTGATTGCCTCTCATCATCTCCCACATCTGGGTGTAATTCAACATATATTCAACATATAATATATATTTGTCCTGACTGTTGAACTCTAATATTGTTTCAGACAATAGAAAGCAAGTGGGCAGCTGAATTGAGTTCTCTTCATGAACAGCAGAAGGCAGAGTACAGAGAATGGGTGTTTAGAGTTAATGAAGACTCCCAAGGAAATGCAACTCTTCCTTCCTATGTGTAAGAACTGTTAATTTGTATTGAAAGTTCAATTTTTTCCCATTTTTTTCTTCCATCATTGTATGCCCTATTCTCTCGCAATTTTTGTATCAAATTGTTTCTAATTTTGGAATCATCATATGTCTTATACTTTACTTAATCATCATATCCTTTATACTTAATCATATCTCTTATACGTAATAATCATATACCAGATGATTAATCAATTAGTAGGTGCCAAAAGATGTGCCTCTGGTACCCCAATAGGCCTATTCTGTAGCCGGATGTGATGCTGCCAATTGACCTTGTACTAGGAGAAAGAAAATTGTTCTGGATTCTGCCTTGTGAATATGCTCATTTATGTGGGAAATTGTAAGAGCACATCCTGAGTGAAAGTTCCTAAGGTAGTCCCTAAGGCCTGTCCGTGTATGTCAGTAGCGTATATCAGGATCTACTGTAGATCATGTGAATCTACTGTCAGGATCATGTAGCAGTCAGAGGTAATGATAGAGCTGAGGCATTGGCAGACAATGCTATACTAGATGGGTCAGAGATAAGAGCAAACAGAGCCAAGTTAATTAGAACAGTTATTGATGCACTATTGAGCCATGTAACAGTGAGTTAACATTTGAGCTTCCTAGTGTTGAACATTTGAGGATGTTGTTGAACATTTGAGGATGTTGTTGAACATTTGAGGATGTTGTTGAACATTTGAGGATGTTGTTGAACATTTGTGGATGTTGTTGAACATTTGTGGATGTTGTTGAACATTTGAGGATGTTGTTGAACATTTGAGGATGTTGTTGAACATTTGAGGATGTTGTTGAACATTTGAGGATGTTGTTGAACATTTGAGGATGTTGTTGAACATTTGAGGATGTTGTTGAACATTTGAGGATGTTGTTGAACATTTGAGGATGCTCAACACAAAGTGATGAAGAGGAAGATCAAAGAGACAATGTCCATATACATAGAATGATAGAAATGGGAGACAGAAAGAATAAAGTGCCTCCTCTTTGAAATAACAGAAGAATGCACAACCAACAACTTACTAGTACACAGTGCTTATACATCCTTAGGGGATGAAAAGGGTACTGCATTCCTCTTGGCTGACCGAGTGTTAGCAGATAACCAAGATCCTAAAAGTACTTCCTCGTAGTGCACACAGGAAACAGAAAGACAGCCATTATTGCTGTTGTTCTGGCCAATACTTTTAGGCTCATGTCCGTGGATGTGGAGCCTATAGATGGAATAGAATAGCTTGCAAAGGAACAAGTGATATCTCCGAGACCTCTACGCCAACACACCCAGCAGCACTGTCGGGACACAGTGATGAGAGGCATCTGTGCATTGTGTCTCATGCACCAGAATCATTGGAGGGGCATCCAGTGTCACTGTCCGATATGGGTAGATCCCACTAAGATGTAATGATCCTATGATTACACATTGAATCTGAAAAGGGCAACACTTGCTAGGGGGCATGTTGTATATGTGAATTGATATAATAGCAACAAAGCTACAATTGTCCACACGAGACTGACTGGTGGAAGTGCTGACAAAGCAGCACCTCATCTAGGAAAGTGTATAAACCCTGACTGAGTCTAATTCACCTGTCGCCGTTACTCAACACGGTTCATACAGAAGAAATTAGGTTTGGGACTAAGGACACAAAGGGTGGTAATGAAATGGTCTTCCTACAAAAGGAACAGCTCATTGGCTGCGAAGTGCCTCATTGGAGGAAAAACAAAACTTTGAAAAATTTTCAATTATTAAAAGATTCACATGCAAACACACTATATTCTATGGGTGTAGCCATATTAGAATGTTTTAGTATCCCAGAATAACATTCTAGTAATACTTTCGTTACGTTGTCCCATTACTGAAGTATCATCATGAATTTGGCGATGATTGAAGTTGGTCGTGAATAATATACAGCCCAAATTCTACAATCATCGATCTTGAACAGCAAAGTGTTAACCCCAACCAGCTGCCATTGAGACTTACTCTTTCTGTTGATGTTTGTTATTTAAAGCAGTACGCTATATAAAGCACATGCTGATAACATGAAATCTGTTATCGCGCAGGCAAAGATTACGTAGTGTGTCCTCGGTTCTCCCAGATGCAGAAGATGATGAGAGGCAAGCAGTCAGCTCAAGGCTGGAGGAAAGTTTCACTATTCATTTAGGTATTAAAGTTTGATTACTTACTAGATTTCAGTCCTCTGCAGTATAATACAAAAGGAAATACAAATCTGACTCTTTTGACAAAAGATGGTCTCATAAACAAGCATATCTATTATGGTAAAGGGACAATGATTATTAAAGCATAGGTTTAATTTCTGAAGCAAAAGAAGCAGTTAAATTCCCTAAGAACTCTAGGATTTATTGTTGAAGAAAAGAACAGGCAGGTATCATCTTGATTGTAGTAGATTGATTTAAATTGTACAGTGAAATCCCCCTGTAGCACATAAGAAAAGAACAGGCAAGTATCATCTTTCTTCAAGAAGATATAGTTGATTGATTTAAATTGTACAGTGAAATCCCTCTGTAGCACATCCTTTTGCAACTAATTTCCATATTTACCACGTTTCAAAATCCTCAATTACCGGGTATATTTATTTGTACTGTATATTTCCAATTTATGTTATAATATACATATTTCATGAGTCAAAAAGAAGTTGTTATAATGGGATTTGACTGTACTAATGTGGTGGTTCTTCTGTTGCTGATCCAGCAGTCCATAAACTCATGCTCTTTGACCCAATGCCATTCTGTGATATATGCATGTGTACTAATGCAGTAACCATAGTATCTTGAGATAGCTTTTAATCACAATCTGTCTTACATGCACCATGTTGAACACAGTAATACAATCAGTCACAATCTGTCTTACAATCACCATGTTGAACACAGTAATACAATCAAAGTCACAATCTGTCTTACATGCATCATGTTGAACACATTACTACAATCAAAGTCACAATCTATCTTACATGCACCATGTTGAACACATTACTACAATCAAAGTCACAATCTATCTTACATGCACCATGTTGAACATAGTACTACAATCAAAGTCACAATCTGTCTTACATGCACCATGTTGAACACATTACTACAATCAAAGTCACAATCTATCTTACATGCACCATGTTGAACACATTACTACAATCAAAGTCACAATCTATCTTACATGCACCATGTTGAACATAGTACTACAATCAAAGTCACAATCTATCTTACATGCACCATGTTGAACACATTACTACAATCAAAGTCACAATCTATCTTACATGCACCATGTTGAACACATTACTACAATCAAAGTCACAATCTATCTTACATGCACCATGTTGAACAAACAACACAGTCTATCTTACAAGCTCTTGAGACTAACGGGAATTGAACCAGTCCGTTAAACGGCACCAAATCGCCTAGGAACTATTGCACACACGTTCTTCTGTACTTGACTAACCGCATCCCTATCTTACAAGCACCATGTTGAACAAATAACACAGTGTTACAATCAGTCTTGTAGCACTTGACACTATCTAACCTTTAAAATTGAGCAGCAACAGCTTGTACTTCTAAGTTATCAGTACTTATGTTCATTATTGATTACACGTTATACGTGATCATACTTTCAAAATCTGATTGTAACATCTGGAAGGTGTGCACAGTGTTGGCATGTGTATGGTACTCACCTGCAATAGAAATCTTTCAATGTCAAACATAAGATGTATGCTTGGAATTTTGCCACCACTGTTGCCATCATGTTCTCACTTTAACTGATTCTTGTATGCATGTTTCTGTAGACCAATGACACTCACTACATGATTCTCACTACATGAGAAAACTGTGGATATTAGAATATTAAGGATATAAAACTGTGGATAATAACTCTGGATAATACGAGAATCAAGAGTGACATGTCATGGTCAGATTCCCTGCCTTTTGTAAGGGAACAATATGGTTTCTAACAGATTTATTCTGCAATTGAGGGACAAACATTTAAGGTGTCAGTCAGTTCCTCTTTTGCCAAGTTTGGCACATAGGGCGGATGTCATAGTTCTCAATGCCTGTCGATCAGTTGCCAGGGATTGCAGGTCTTGTGCATTTATGCCTGTTGATTTTAGTTCATTCATAAAAATTCTTCGGAGCGTTGTTTTTGGTCTTCCCTGTTTCCTTTTCCTGTCTGGTGTCCACATGAAGGCTTGTCGTAGAATTCTATCTTCCTTCATTCTAAGTATGTGGCCGATGCATGTCCAGCGGAGTTTTCTGATAAAGTTCGTCACATATTCTTGTTTTGTCTCCTATCTTAGTATGTCGTTTGATTTGAAGTCTTTCCAATTAGTATTTGTGATTTTTCTGAGGCATCTATTCTCTAAAGCAACTAACTTCTTATCCATTATTGCGGTCGATTTCCAACTTTCACATCCATATGTCAATGATGGAATCACACTTGCATTGAAAAGTTGCAGTTTGCTGTGTTTACTTACGATCTTCAATCTCCAGATGTTTGAGAGTTTGTTAAAGACGTTGGAGGCGAGAGTGATTCGAGTCTTGATTTCTGAGTTGGTATCCCAATCTGCTGTTATCGTTCTTCCCAAATATACGAAATTTGAAACATTGTCTAGTATATTGTCATCTAGTTTAATTGATTCTGTCAGGCCGGTAAAGTTCATGATTTTCATTTTATGTGTATTTATTTGAAGACCTATCTGTTGTGCAAAAAATGTGAGTCTTTCTGTTTTCTCTTGGAGATCTTGGTGTGTTGAACTCAAGAGAGCAATATCATCTGCGAAGGTTAGATCTTCCAGGGGCTTGTTGTTTACCCATTTCATTCCTAGCTGTTTTTGATCTGTGCATTTTCTCATCACTCAGTCAATCAATTTAAGGTGGCTAGTGTAGAATTGACCACATGTGAAACAGAATGAGAAGTGTGTTTATCCAGCAAGCCACAGGAACCTTAGCATATATAACTTTAACATCATCTAGGAGAAACTGTACATATATACATCTGTTTAGAGTGCTATGACTTCATTCATAATCAATAGAGATAGCTATTGAGGCAATAGTACAGAGACATCATATCACTTCATTAGCATTCTTTGGGATAACCTGATAACGATGACAGGGTGCAGTAGAAGACATTATTAAAGGATTTTATCAACAATTTTCTGAACATTGGGCCAGACGATCATAGAGAGATGTGATCAGAACAGTACATTAGAGAGATGTGATCAGAACAGTACATTAGAGAGATGTTATCAGATAACTTTTATGAACAATTGCTGAAGTATGATAATAGACGATGCTTCTTCTAAGCTGCGCTGGAGCAAGACGCACACATCTTTAAAAAGTGGTGCATACAAAATTTAACATTCCGCATGAATAATCAAAAATCCAGAACTGCTGACCTAAAAAGACAATATTCAAATATCACCTCAAGAGTTATTTGCATATGTGATTTTGCATCTGCCCAATCTGTCGACTGATCTGTGTATGTGTGCAACCACACAAATGTAGAAAAGATGACATGGTGTTGTGGAGAGACATGAGTAAATGTCTTATCATCTGGTTTTTTTTTAATTCTAATAAAAACAAAAACAATATTACTATTCTGTGTTTTAGGGGCTCAGATGAAGACAACTCACAATTTGCGGCTTCTTTGTACTGACATCCTTGACTTATGCCAGCATAAGCCTCACACTGTTGGGTACATCTCTCATTATATTTGCTAGTCCTTAATTCAATAGTTAGTCTGTTATTTAACTTCTACGTACTCACATTGTTATTTGGTTAGCTCAATAATTAGTTAGCAAGCTAGATAGTCTGCTACATAGCTAGATAATTTATTAGTTAGTTAGGTAATTATTTAGCTAGATAATTTATTAGTTAGGAGTTAGGTAATTATTTAGCTAGATAATTTATTAGTTAGTTAGGTAATTATTTAGCTAGATAATTTATTAGTTAGTTAGGTAATTATTTAGCTAGATAATTTATTAGTTAGGAGTTAGGTAATTATTTAGATTGATAATTTATTAGTTAGTTAGGTAATTATTTAGCTAGATAATTTATTAGTTAGTTAGGTAATTATTTAGCTAGATAATTTATTAGTTAGGAGTTAGGTAATTATTTAGCTAGATAATTTATTAGTTAGTTAGGTAATTATTTAGCTAGATAATTTATTAGTTAGGAGTTAGGTAATTATTTAGCTAGATAATTTATTAGTTAGGAGTTAGGTAATTATTTAGCTAGATAATTTATTAGTTAGTTAGGTAATTATTTAGCTAGATAATTTATTAGTTAGTTAGGTAATTATTTAGCTAGATAATTTATTAGTTAGGAGTTAGGTAATTATTTAGATTGATAATTTATTAGTTAGTTAGGTAATTATTTAGCTAGATAATTTATTAGTTAGTTAGGTAATTATTTAGCTAGATAATTTATTAGTTAGGAGTTAGGTAATTATTTAGATTGATAATTTATTAGTTAGTTAGGTAATTATTTAGCTAGATAATTTATTAGTTAGTTAGGTAATTATTTAGCTAGATAATTTATTAGTTAGGAGTTAGGTAATTATTTAGCTAGATAATTTATTAGTTAGGAGTTAGGTAATTATTTAGATTGATAATTTATTAGTTAGGAGTTAGGTAATTATTTAGCTAGATAATTTATTAGTTAGTTAGGTAATTGTTTAGCTAGATAGTAAATTATTTGGCTAATTAGTCTGCTGTTTAGCAAGCTAATGTATTATTTAACTTTGTAGCTAGTTTGTTAGATAAATAGATTGGAATTATTTGATGAACTTTGGGAAGGACAATAGGTTTATGGTAGACCACTTCAGAGGTACAAAGAATACCTCAATGAAAGGTGTCTGTATTGACTGTAAAGATTTTACAACACTAACCAATAACAACATTTCCTAGAATACAAACTGCACACAGGGGCAAAGGTGCACACTATGTTAACAAAGATGCGTGAAAAATAGAAAGTCGTAAACGCAAATATTCTGTAACTGTGATTTGATTACATAGAAGATTCATTCATGAGAGATACTATTTAGTGAGTTACTTTTTTGCATAATGACAGTCTACATGATTTCTTGGCATATTTACATTTAGTATTTTGCTGTTGCTTTCTGAATGCAAAATACAATTGGATAACAGTTTTTTTGTATTTCAACAATATTTTGGCCATATCAAATGACATGATAGCCTAGAAAAGACCATAATGTAGGATGATGGCAGAGAGTGATGACAGGGCAATGAAAAAGAGGTAGGCCACAAAGAAGATGGACACAAGATGCCAAAGACCAACTGAACTTGACACTCGCAAAAGCAGGAAGACTGGCTCAAGAATTGCAGAAGTTTCAAAAGATTCTCATGTTTGCTATATCCTGTCTAGAATGTGCTACATGGTCATGATGACCATCAACAAGATGATAAAGACCATATAGATATTATTATTAGCTTGTTACTTAGCTAGCGCTACAAGAGCACATTAACTCAAATCGTTTCCATCCCTTGATATTTTATCAACCATGATTGGTGATACCTATTCCATTTTTGACATCCCAGACCTTTATTATTGTTCATCTTCTTCTTCTTCTGCGTTCAGGATTCTTTTGGTCTTACTAGATCTTCAGGCACGTGCCAGGACGAAGCTTCCAGTCTTCTCCAGATCAAAGCAGCTCTCCCACAGTTTTTGCCTCAGTTCAGTCCAATGTGGCCATGTCGTGCCTTACAGTTCTTTTGAATCTGGACAATCTTGAAGTATGTGTTCAGGAGTCTGTATTCCTGTTCCACATTGACATTCATTTGTGTGGGCCACCCTGACCCGGTACAGGTGGTCCTATAGTCTGCAGTGGCCAGTTCTAAATCGAAAGATCAATAATAAGTGAGAGTGCAGTAAAACTATATAAGATATTGGTTTGTTGTTGTTGGCTATGCAGTTGGTTTATGGAGTCTAGTTTCTGATCAATATCCATATTTCTTCCACTTTAATGTATAATGGTTATGGGTTAGTGTTTTGTTCATAAAATTCTACTTAAAACCATTCAAAGTTACTAACTAATAGTTAGTTAGTTAGTTAGTTAATTAATTATTCCTCTAGGGCCAAAGATGGCAGATGTCATAGATTTCCATGTCTCTCGTTTCATCGCAATTTGCTTTAGGTCTTCATTGTTTCTGATACTGATGGTGAAACATTCTTTTGTAATAGTTCTACGTAAAGTTTCTTTTGGTCTTCCTCGTTTTCTCTTGCCCTTTGTGGTCACATCAAAGCTTAACAGGGGAGTCTTTCAATGTCCATTCATAGCCCATTAACTAATAGTTAACGGTATAATTCCAATTATTTTTTTTCAATTTTAGTATTTCAGCTATTAGAATCTACTTCAAACTTACATTTTTCCTTTTGATATTCACATTAGTAAGCAGACTCTAAGAGTTCTAAGTTTTGTTTAGTCTATTCACATTAGTAAGCAGACTCTCAGAGTTCTAAGTTTGGATTAGTCTATTCACATTAGTAAGCAGACTCTCAGAGTTCTAAGTTTGCATTAGTCTATTCACATTAGTAAGCAGACTCTCAGAGTTCTAAGTTTGCATTAGTCTATTCACATTAGTAAGCAGACTCTCAGAGTTCTAAGTTTGCATTAGTCTATTAATATTAGTAAGCAGACTCTCAGAGTTCTAAGTTTGGTTCTAAGTTTGCATTAGTCTATTCACATTAGTAAGCAGACTCTCAGAGTTCTAAGTTTGCATTAGTCTATTCACATTAGTAAGCAGACTCTCAGAGTTCTAAGTTTGCATTAGTCTATTAATATTAGTAAGCAGACTCTCAGAGTTCTAAGTTTGCATTAGTCTATTCACATTAGTAAGCAGACTCTCAGAGTTCTAAGTTTGCATTAGTCTATTCACATTAGTAAGCAGACTCTCAGAGTTCTAAGTTTGCATTAGTCTATTAATATTAGTAAGCAGACTCTCAGAGTTCTAAGTTTGCATTAGTCTATTCACATTAGTAAGCAGACTCTCAGAGTTCTAAGTTTGCATTAGTCTATTCACATTAGTAAGCAGACTCTCAGAGTTCTAAGTTTGCATTAGTCTATTCACATTAGTAAGCAGACTCTCAGAGTTCTAAGTTTGCATTAGTCTATTCACATTAGTAAGCAGACTCTCAGAGTTCTAAGTTTGGTTTAGTCTATGATATGATCATGATACTTGTTTCCAGTTTAGTCTGTATTGGTTACCAGTTGTAAAATATAATTTTGTTGCCAGTTATCATTTAAGGACTTACTGAAAGATCATGTGATGAAAGCTAAAAGAACCTGTAAGGCAATAATTGTACATAGAAATGGATTTCTACAGAATATGAAAGACAATCAGAAATCAGAGAATAAGTCAATGAGATGGAATAGTGTATGGCAGAAGGATGGGGACTAGTAGTACCAGTTTCTATAGTCAGTAATTTTTACTGTTAACAGTAGAAGACATGGGAATTTATATAAATCAGTAAAATAATGATAATTATGCAACCATTAGGTCAATGCAGAATGTTTTAAAAATAATTAGTGCACAGGAAGATATGGTTTTTGATGAAGGAAGTTCATTAGAGGAAAACTGAAATACTGTAATGATTTTTTTCCTTCTTTGTGTTTTCAAATTTTGTATTTATACATTCACTCTTGTGAAAGGAATGCTGTAATTAATTTATTAATTTATAACAAGCATTTCAACTACCGGTATATGATTTCATATAAACATCACATATAAATATAATATTGGCAGATTAAAATGATATATACATATAATATGTGGGCCTGTATGTGATCTTGCATATTCAGATACCAACAGCATCAATTTTGAGACTATACTTCTGGTCTTTGCTTCCAGTCCATACTCAAGGATTATTAAGAGTTAAATATCTCACGGAAAATGGTTCATTACAGGGAGATGTGTCCTCATTTTTAACGAAACAAAATTTCAGTACCATGATCAGTCAGCTGTTTATATAAACATCTCATCTGTCCTACCATGGAAGTACCTCTTCTTTACTAACATGGAAGTAGCTGTCCTATCATGGAAGTACCTCATCTGGCCTACCATTTAAGTACCTCATCTATCCTACCATGGAAGTACAGGTGCCTCATCCTACTACCTGTAAACTTCAGTACGGCTTTAATAATAAACATTAAATTTTGTGTGTTAATGATCACAACAAATTTTACACTGTATAAAATGGGTTGTATATGTATAGGAAATGTTTTACACATACGTAAACACTGTATGTCAACAGTGGTGTAGTGATTCCTCAGCCACAAAGACTTCAGACGGCCATGTCACTGTATTCAAACAAATTATGTGGAATGCTTTTACTTGTGGACAACAGATTGAACTATTATACAGGAATCAAACAAAGTAAGTGTATTTTCATCTGTTGTGCTTGGACTTGCCATGTACGCAGTTTACTTATCATTAATAATATCACTGTCCAGTTTTGTTACTGGTGCACCTGATTTTTTTGTTAGATACTCTATGACTTCTGGGTGCACATTATCATCTATTATTGAAAGGTTCTTTTGTTAGTGATCCTTATAAATGTTTTCAGCACTGCTTTTAACCAGTCCACCATATTACTATGAAATTCCTCTATAGTGAATCCTTTTATAACACATTTCCCGATTTAACACCACATTTCAAAATCACCAATTATATTTATTCTTTGTGCCCGTGTGTTGCCGGGGCCCGAAAGGGGAGCAAAGAATAGCAACACTGCTTACCTTCCACGCATGTCGTAAAAGGCGACTAAGGAGGTTATGGGATGGAGTTGACTGTCTCATCCCATATAGGGTCAGTTACCCAAAGCCATGCGGAAGTCGGATGTGTCAGGCCGAAAGGCACAGATATCGCAGCAATGCTGTAAACCATGACACAACGCATTCCGTTCTCCAGACTACATCCTGCTAATCTGCAGGAGTTTGAGAACGAACGCAGAAGAAGAAGATTTATTCTTTATTTGTTGTACCTCATATAGACAATTTCTGTTATTACATAAATATTTCATGGATACAGACAAAGTTATTGTCATGGGATTTGACTGCATCTCCTTGTGTTACATGCAGTAGTACTCGTGACAGAATACAGGCCTTTTCATTGAGAGGGACGGAGTACATATGGTGAAACCTGAGTATAATGAAGTCAATCCTATACACCTTTTGAACCCTTTGCAATATCCACGAAAATCTATGTTTCGTGTGCATGCGTGTGAGTTGGGTGGATGTGTGTGTGTGTAGAGAGAGAGGGAGAGAAAGGTATAATGCAGGGGTGGGCAAACGTTTTGTGCAGAGGGCCACATTGAAAATTGTAAAGCTATTGGAGGGCCACATATAATATTATGTATATTTTTGTTTAAAATTCTCGGTAAGTAATCAATTAAATATTTTTATTGTAAAGAAAGGTAGTTTTACATAATGTAGATAACTTCTGAAATAAATTACATTTCTAACAGACTTACACTATAACAGTATATTTTCTAATAAGGATAATGGTTTTGCAAATATTTTAACAAGATTTGAAAAATATTATGTTGCATACAGTTACAATATGGGTTCATATCAATAGTTTTAATAAAAATTTTAAAAAACACCATACACATACAGTCACAACAGTTACAACTTTTTTGATATTATTAATTTCTAAAGAGATGTATGTAATTGCTTGTACAATTTTATAATTCCTTTGAAATCTGGAACACGTTTACTTGTAGAAATTTGCATGACTGCATTTAAGTTGCAATCAGATAATAAAGACCTATTCTTAGATTTGTTAATTATTAATTGATATAATTATTTAGATTAAGAAAACTTGGTTGCAATATAAATACGGAAATTTAAGAATCGAAACTACAAACGTGATGGTTATTAAAACACACCGGGAATTCCCCATGCACTGCGCAGCTAGTTGATTGCAAATCGAGTATTTGCGCATTCATTCATAGGATATGGGGGGGGGGGTTATTTCTGACGCTACATTGTTGTTGTAACAATGTATTATTAATTATAACAGATTTTAACTATATTCTATTTTGTACAAAACATCTTTTTAATATAAACTAAACATACATCTCGACATAATGCTTAAAAGTTAAAAACAATTAATTATAATTTGAAAGGCAATTTTGAACCTTTATAAAATTATATCGTCCGAGTACTTATAATCATTGAGAAACATTCAGACAATCAAATTACATCAATTCTAGTATAGTAAATTACTCAATATTAAACACTCATATTAAACGTAGTAAAATTTCAGTGACGATATATATATATATATATATATATATATATATATATATATATATATATATATATATATATATATATATATTAATATTTAAATGATGTCACATTGGGAAAAAATATTGTTTACTTAATATATAAGAAAGTCAAATTAAAATTACAATGGATTTCTGCGTAATATTAATGGGGAAAAAATCATTTGTGACGATCGTTCATGTATTTAAAAATGTGTTTGAAGGCTGCAATATATCCAATGGCGCATGCGGCCCGCTGGCCGTAGTTTGCCCACCCCTGGTATAATGTAAAAAAAACCCAACTATTTTCCTGTATTTAAGAACTGACATTGCATTCCGTGCAGACACGTAGGCCTATGTGCTCAGTCTTTTTTTAGGAAATGATCAAGATTGTGTTTGTTTACTGTTCCCATTGCACACTGATTAATCTTTGTCATTGGTCATCCTATACACGTTCCAGTTTTGACCCATTACCTTCAGAGCCAGTTCTATGCTTCTTCTTCTAGTTAATCTTGGATCTTTCATGTTTTAACATACACTCAGGTGTCCATCTTAGGCTAGTTTTCACCACAGATTCTGTTTCCATGTGTAACATATTCTATCCATCAACTGTGAGTTTTCTTTACAATGGCATTCATATACTCCTGTTGTCCCTTGTAATCAGATTTTTGGCTTCATATATAGTTGAAGGCTAAGATTACACAGTTGGCTCTGTGGTAGAATGGTTAGTGAGTCCATCTCACAAGCACAACTCGGTCAAATTTGCTCTTTTTGTTTGAAAGCCAACCATCCACATTGTATTAATAATGTGATTGAATGTTTTAATAATTGAAGCATGTCATGTACAGAACATTGCTATTTAACCATTGTTGAATTTATAGGCACCACTAATACACCTAATTGCATTGCCAGTAAAATATTGATGGTTGGTGTTCGAACCACCTAATACAATGAGTTGGGTTTTGTGAGGCAAGTTCACCATTAAATCTGCTACCGCACCACCTGACTGGATGTATTTGTGAAGCTTAATGTTCAACTTAGTTGAAAAGTTATGATATGATATGCTTCCACAGAAGTACACAGATCTTTCTCAAGCATGTAGTATGTAAGTTGGAGTATATGGACATATCTTGTTCAGAATTTGTAACTGTAGACCACAAAATTATTGCTCTTCATAATCATGTGAAAGTATGTGCACAATTTTGTTTGTTCAAATGCTTTCAGTTTGCTATTGTCCAAATGCTTTCTGTCTATATATGCAAAATGTATTGTTTATATATGTTATCCATGTTTACAAGTAGACCTATTGGCCCTTGTATAACTAATACGGATATTATGTTATGTGTTTGTTGTTACTGAGGATATTTCAATACCTGTACGGGATGTTTGTTGTTGCTGTAATAGTCCTTGTCTCGATTGGTCCGTTCGGGTGACTTTGTGTGCACGGTTTGAATGGCTTGATGGAATCGCATATTTTTTTGGAGATGCGGTTAGTCAAGTACGGAAGAACGCGTGTGCAATTGTTGCTAGGCGATTTGGTGCCGTGGAACGGACTGGTTCAATCCCTGTTAGACTCAAAAAATTTTAAAAATTGTCCTCTAGCTTCCTACTTAAATTTACTTGTATCAAAATGCTTTCATAGTTTGCTCTTGTCCAAATGCTTTCAGAGTTTGCTCTTGTCCAAATGCTTTCAGAGTTTGCTGGTATCTGTGAAAGTTCAACTGACTTCCACTTCCCAACTCTGCAGCAACAGTATGAGATAATTGAGCAGCAGCTCCCCAAGGCAGCAGACATAAGATCCCAGAAAAGACTGGCTTCTGGAGATGAGGGAGATCAAGTCAGTCTTCATAGCTCTAGTAGTGGTAGCTTCAATGAGGAGAAGGTCAGTATGTCCAAGTATTGAATACAGTGGAATCCCCTTATGGTGCATATGTTTTAAACAAATTTCCTTATTTGGCCGTACTTTTCAAAATCCCTAATTATTTTTTTCTGTATGTTATATGGTGTATATAACATAAAGAGAAAACTAATGAGAATAGATAACAATACAAAGAGGAAACTATTGCTAATAAACCTAATGAGCTTAAAAATGAAATCAACGAACTACTAATGTCAAAAATGTGGGATTGATAACTATATCCTGAATAGGATATGCTACCAACTTCTAACTTCACTGTAGCCATTATAAGAGAAAATATTAAAATATGTTATATAAATATGGAGAACATACATTTCAATGGAAGTTGAGACTAGAACATTTATTTTTTTAAATTAAATGTTATTTTCAAATTCTAGCACATAATTTGTCACTGTTGCTGCCATGATATTCGCTAGGCATGAACAAGGAAGAGATTGATAGCCACCGGTATAAGTGGTAGCTTTGCAACTGGGCAGTACACCCATTTGTCCCAATATAAAGTATTTTTAAAGGTATTAGATATAAATGGATATCCCCCCATATGGATGTGGAAAGCAACAGGAAACTACTACATTATTCTCCCAAGAAGGTCCCAACTAGGTCCCAATTCCGCTGAACTGGCCACATTATGTGGAGGGCAGAAAAAGCGCTTCAAGGATCACCTAAAAAGCTCTCTCAAGCACTGCATCATTGATCCTAGCTCCTGGGAAACTACAGCACTTGATCACTCAGTCTGGCACACCAAGATCACTTCTGGCATCACGAAATTTGAAAAAGAAAGAACACTGCAGGCAATCCACAAGCGCAAGAAGCTAAAGGACAAATCCAAAAATTCTCCTACCCCGAACCTTTTACATGCACTGCAATAGAACTTTCTATGCACGAATCGGACTCATCAGGCATCTACGAACTCACAAACCAAATTAGTTAATTACCAAATTTAATTATAATTTTTTTTCATCGCATTTATTGTTTTAAATGCCTTGCTCATCTTCGCTTGCGAAAGAGGAACATCATTATCACATGGTTCAAGCAACATCCGAGAAAGCTTTCATGGATTAGCCCAGGAAATAGTGCAAGGAATCAAATTTATTACATTTTAGTCTATAAAAGACATAGAAATAGCATTATATCTATGAAAACAAGGTGCAGGCTAGGTGCAGACTGCAACAGTGATCAAATACTACTGGTGGGGAAATTTTGTATAAGATTAAAGAAAATCAGATCACCAAGAAATATGACATTAGATTTAACATTATTAAAATCTGATGCTGACATTAAAGAAAGATACAACGTAATTGTACAGAATAGATACAAAGCCATTGCAAAGATTCAGAGTATTGAAGATGAATGGGATATGCTAAAACATTTCATAAACCAAACATCTAAAGAGATAATACCAAAACTAAAACATAGATCAAAACAAAATTAGATGACAAAAGATATATTAGAATTGATGAAAACCAGAAAAAATAAACACAAGATAGAGGAATATCAGAAAATACATAAGGAGATAAGAGAGAAATGCAAAGTAGCAAAAGAAAATTGGCTGAACAAGAAATGCACAGAAATTGAATCACATTACAATCAAGACACAACATTACTACGTAGCAAATTGATGTGATAACATGGAAAGGACAGCAAACAGTTACAGGGTGTCTAAAATCTAAGACTGGGCAGGTATTACTGGGCAAAGATCATATAGTACAAAGATGGTCGGAATATAAAGAACTCTATGATAACAGACCCAAGATAAACTTACAAGATAATGGGAAAGGTCCATCAATACTTGCAGCAGAAGTAAAGGAAGCCTTAAGGCATATAAAATATGGCAAAGCCCCAGGATCAGACAATATCACATTAGAGGAATTAGTAGCATTAGGTGACTTTGGAGTAGAAAAAATCACCAAATTGCTGAATGACATATAAAATAGCGGACACATGCCAGATGACTTAATGAGATCCATATTTATAGCCTTACCTGTCTTACCAGTATAGGGTAACCATGCAGTGGATACCCTCTCACTGTGGAATACCAGGAAATGAAAAAGCAGACCAACTGGCTAAGGAAGGTGCTGCCGAAGACCAACCAGATGTACCAATCACCTACCATCAGAAAAAACAGATGATCAAGTCAATAAGAAAGCCACAAAAACCAACACAAGATGACTATCACATTTTGAACAGATCAGAACAAGTTATAATTCTACATCTCAGAACAGGACACAACTGACTCCGCAGCCACATGTATACAAAGTTCAAGATTGGCAGCACGGCCATGTGTACATGTGAACAGGCAGCACAGAGTGCCAAACATATACTTCAAGAGTGTTCTGAGTATGAAATACTGAGGCAGACACATTGGCCAGAGGAAACAACACTGGAATCAAAGCTCTATTGACCACTGTATGAACTACGAAAGACAGTGAGTTTTATTCAGGAGACAGAATTACAGATATAGACATGTTTCAAGTGAACAAAAGAAGAAGAAGAAATAGCCTTACCAAAGTAACCAGGGACCACCAAATGTGAAGAACACTGTACAATACCAGCCTCTTGAGCCAAATAACAAAAATATTTCTCAGAATCATTATGAAGTGGGTGAGAAACAAAATAAAAACAGAAATAAGTCCAGAACAATGTGGCTTCGTAGAAAACAAATGTACCAACAATGCTATATATATTTTGAGAACAATAATTAGAGATCTATAGAGGTAAAAACAGACCTGAACCTCTGCTTTATAGACTACACAAAAGCATTTGATAAAGTTAAACATAGTGAAGTTATACACATGCTAGAGAATTTGAACATCGACAATAAGGATTTAAGAATCATCAAGAACATGTACTGGCAACACATAGCAATAATAAGAGTAGGAAATCAATTTGGTCCCTTTCAACAAATAAAAGAAGTTAGACAGGGATGTGTACTTTCACCAGACCTGTTCTCTTTATACAGTGAAAACATAATGCATGCAATAGTTGAAATTCCAGGAATATCATTAGGAGGGCATAACATAAATAATTTAAGATATGCGGATGACACTGTTTGATAAAAGTGAGGAAGACCTTCAAGAATTAATTAATGTAATAGTGACAAAAAGTAAAGCGAAGGGCCTCTTCCTAAACATCAAGAAAACAGAAGTAATGGTTATTTCAAAGAAACAAAACACCATAACATGCAAGATCAAAGTAAATGTTATAGTATTAAAATAGGTCTACCAATTCAAGTATTAAGGTACAACTATTACAGCAGATGGAAGAAGTTCAACAGAAATCATAAGCAAAATAGGGAAGGCAAAAACAACATTCAGAAAAATGAAAAATATTTTGTGTAATATGACCTTGTCAGTAAAGGTTAGGAAGAGAGTTATGCAGCGCTAGATAATGCCTATACTAACATATGCATGTGATTCTTGGACAATAAACAAACAGAAATTGTGAAATTAGAAGCAGTAAAGATGTGATTCTACAGAAGAATGCTAAAAATACCATGGACTGCCATAAAAACTAATGCAGAGGTGATGAAATAGTCAAATGCGAGACGTAGCTGAGTCAGTAATATAAGAAAAAGACAAATTTCATTTTTTTGGCCACGTTATGAGACAAGGAGGTGTGGAGAACATAGTCACAACAGACACGAATACGGGCAACAGAGACAGAGCGACAAAGTAAGAAAATATTAGACAGCTTAACAACTTGGCACGGCAGGGAAACAACGATTCTTATACTTAATACTGGGGAGACAGACATTTGTGGAGAGCCATGATCATTTACGCCAGCCGGCATGGCACCTGATGATGATAAACATATAATTTGTAATATTTGCTCTTTTACTAAGAAAATCAAGCTGTCTACTTTATTCGTAATTTTGCTCATTTTTTTTTTCTCAACCCCATCAACAGGAAAAAGGCGGAGAGAAGAAACTGCATTCTGGTGATTTCTATGTAACTAAACATTCCAATCTCTCAGAAGTTCACATAGTCTTTCATGTTGTCACTGACGACAACCTTCGGACGTCAGAAATCACATCACGTCATCCTGTTATCCTTAGCATACGCAATATTGTTAAGCTGTGTTTCCGATATGACATTCACACAATCACTATTCCGTTGTTACTAACGCATGAGATGACAGAGGTAAAATTTATCATTTGTGTGTCTGTTTTTTAAATTTCATCTTTTTAGCTTTCTTTCAAGTTGTCTATATTAAATTTATATCATTTTGTGTCTACATTTTTCAATTTGTAATATTAAATTTCAATCATTTTGTGTTTGTTTTCCAAATTTTGTGACACTGATATTTTATTGGTAGTATTGTTTTCATGAACTGCGAGGGTGCTTCAAATTAAAATATTACATATTGTTATTAGTAAATATATTTTGAAAAGGTAAAACACAAATGTATTATTTTTTTACCGTAGCCACCACTACGTTTAATACAAGTCATCCAGTGCACATAAAGTGCTTGTGTTCCTGTAGAAATAAAATTATCTTATGCTACAATGTTACGGTCAGTCAACAGTTTTTTCCTGTACTGTTCAATGGCTGTAATCAATTCTGAGGTCACTACTTGATGTGTTTGACCCAGTCGTGAACAGTCTGTCAAAGAGCACAGTGCTATTTTGAAACTTCCTACTTCACTCATGCACTTGCTGGATTCCTAGACATGCATTATCACATTTACAGATAAGGTTCTATATGTTTCACCCCTTTACTGATAAAAAAAAAACATAATAGAATGCTGCTAAAAAAAATGGCAGATTCAATCATTGCACTAAACTATGGAATTTGTACTAGTCAGTTCCATGTATGGTCTGTTCCCTTAACTGAAACCAGACTCTGATTTGGAAGAATATTGTTAATTATTGATGGGAGTTACTGAAACCAAACTATTTGATTTGGAAGAATATTGTTAATTATTGATGGGAGTTACTGAAACCAAACTATTTGATTTGAGAGAATATTGTTAATTATTGATGGGAGTTACTGAAACCAAACTACCGTTAAATTCCGTGTATAACCCGAGAATTTTTGGACAAAAAACAGAGATGACTTCATACTCTTCATCTTATATTCGAGTAACATCAAATTTTAAAAAAAAATTACGTCCAAATCACAGTAAAAAAGGAGAAAAACACTTTTAAAAAAATGCCAGTGACAACTCACATGTCCCGATATATTAAGCCAGGATAAAATTACTAGGGCTCTCCAGCAATCTAGAGCGTACTACCATAATGCTAGGCCTCTAATTACATTAATTTCTATATATCATACAATATTTCCTTCGAAATCTCAGATATTTCTTGATAAAACTCACTTACTAGGTCTATATCGTTCCCGCCATTTTTACTGAGCTTAATTTCCCCGGAAATGCTATTTTTAGCAATGGGTATTACCGTTTTTTTTACCGTTACGGTAAATATATTTATATCATAAGTCGAAATTTGTCAGAAAAGTATACCAGTATCTGATGTTATATATTGACCAAAATACGGTAATGGTCTGTGAAAAAACGAAATAAGGTAGCCTAAGCTGATCTACCAGTAACACATGTTTATCATCAAGGCCCAGTCTTGATTGTGTAGGGAAACACCCACTACCAGTAGTCTAAACACTGTCACACACTTTCATTTTGGGTAAAGCAAATGTTATAACAGTTACTGACCGTCTACTAGGCTATAAGACCTGTGTACAGAAAATGTAAAAACACATCAAAGGCAGATTTTGAGTATTTCCGTGCATGTGCTGGTCGGCCTTGCCAATTTTTAACATGCGACTCCAAGTATATAAATAGTGACCAAGACAATAATCAGAAACATAAAGAATGAAGTCCTAATTAATTCTGTACAGAGGTCTTTTTCTACATACAACGGTCTTGCACAAACACATCCACTTTCTCCACTTTTGGGATGGGATAATTAGATTCTCGGCCTACAATCGGATGGGTTTATATTCAGAACTTAACGGTATTTGATTTGGGAGAATATTGTTAATTATTATTAATGGGAGTTACTGTGCAAGTATTATTGATTTAAACTAGTGACAGTATTTTTTTTTTTTCGTTCTCACAACTCCTGTCAGTTGGCAGGATGTAGTCCAGATAACAGAATATGTTCATTGTATCATGATTTGCAGTTTGGCTATGGTATGTGCCTTAACACAAGAAAAAATAATTAACAGAATACAAGACATTTTCACCATTTCAACCTAAGGTCTTTTTAAGACAAACATTAAATATAATGGCATGTCAACTTTTTGTGTGTGAAAAAATGTTTCTTTTAGTCAGTTTATTTGGGAACATTTGGTTCTTAGCCTGTATTTTAGATAGCATTGTTTTTATCTTTGTCCACTTCTACATCAACCTTCCTACTCTTTATTTAGCCATGTGGCAACTGGGCCCTGAACTTCTAGTTCTAAGAGATGATGATGTTCCTCCTTCGCAAGTGAAGATGAGCATGGCATGAAAAGCAATAAATGTGATGAATAAGTAGAAAAAAACAAAACATTTGTGATTGTCGAATTTGGTTTGTGAATGCGAAATACCCGAGGAGTCCGATTCGTGCCAGGAAAGTTCTGTTGCAGTGCATGCAGGAGTGCAGAAGGCCTGGGGTAGGAGAGTTTTAGGATTTGTCCTTCCGCTTCCGTTAGTTGTCAAACTGAGACCACGCCTGAACCAGACGTTGACACGAAGGGTTCCGAATACCGCATTGGCGTGTACAATACACAGGGCAAATCTTCGTCAGTTGTTGCAGATTGCGATAGGGTGCTGCCGAGATATACAAATGTATTGGCAGTATTGAGTTTTTATCCCTTTACTGTGATTATTGGTTCTTTGTAGGGGACATCTGGCCTGGTTGACACATTGCTAATGTCTTCATGGTGCTGATGGTGAGACCGAACGCATAACAGGTCAAAGAAAAGAGTCATCTTCAGACAATCTGCATCTTCTTTTTAAATGGGAATACCTCTCACATTTTGTAAATTTACTTAGGCAAGACTCTCAGAATGTTACAGGAAGCATTTCAAAAGCTTCAGAACCAGTTTTTCCAAGCCAAAAGCAGAAAACAGTGTACACACATTAAAGATTAACGTCCATTTTTTGTTAATGCTGCGAGAGACAATATGCCACCTTCACGTTCACACAGTCAATTCTTTCAGTTTCGTATATACTTTAGCACGTGGTCATTACATGCACTGGATCAATAGCAATGCTCTATGTATTATGGTTTCCAGGGGAAAAAACATATGAGAAGATATTAAATAGCCCACGTATTAATTCTGTTATGTATTTGTTCATAGGAAATCTGAGAAGATATTAAATAGCCCACGTATTAATTCTGTTATGTATTTGTTCATAGGAAATCTGAGAAGATATTAAATAGCCCACGTATTAATTCTGTTATGTATTTGTTCATAGGAAATCTGAGAAGATATTAAATAGCCCACGTATTAATTCTGTTATGTATTTGTTCATAGGAAATCTGAGAAGATATTAAATAGCCCACGTATTAATTGTTATGTATTTGTTCATAGGAAATCTGAGAAGATATTAAATAGCCCACGTATTAATTCTGTTATGTATTTGTTCATAGGAAATGACTATCTCTTGGTGCATGAAACGAGCAGAACTACTTTTCAAGTGTGTGAAAGGTTTTATGATAGAAATGGCAACCTACAGCAGTCAGGAGTCAAGAACTATACAGTTTTTAGTGCCTCGGGTAAGAGTTTCTGTATTGTTTGATGTCAGGTAGGAGTCAAGAACTATACATTTTTTAATATCTTGGGTAAGAGTTTTTGTATTGTTTGATGTCAGGTAGGAGTCAAGAACTATACAGTTTTTAATATCTTGGGTAAGAGTTTTTGTATTGTTTGATGTCGGGAAGGAGTCATGAACTATACAGTTTTTAATATTTTGGGTAAGAGTTTTTTTATTGTTTGATGTCAGCTGGTAGTCAAGAACTATACAGTTTTTATACAGTTTTTAATACCTTGGGTAAGAGTTTCTGTATTGTTTGATGGAGATGGATATTATTTCTTCTGCATACACTTTCAAACATCAATTAAAATTTGTATACATGAAACAGTGATAAGTAGCCCATGTCTTGCTGGGGATCTGAATTGGAAACAATGTGACCTGCAATATATGTCATAGGCAGGTAATAATTAGGGTTGTCTGCTCTGTAGCAGAGTGAATAGGGGACTCATCTCACAAACCCAACTTGGTAGAATTAGCTAGTGGTTCAAAAGCTAATCGTGCACATTGTATTGGTGATATAACTTGTTGTATTATTAGCTGTGTCTAAAAATCATCAATAGTTGAATAGTAATGTCCTATACAAGGTATGCTTGAAATATTAACTTCTAAACAATTTAAGAAGGGTTGGATATAAAGATGGTTATCCCGTCCCATAGAAAACCAGTGACTCAAAAATATCTGGTATGGGTCGAAACGTATAGATTATCCAAGTTAAGAAAATGATGAAGCAGTTTATTCCATTCTTCTGATTACACTCAACACACTACTACACTCAACTGACTACACTCTATGGACAACACTCTACTAACTCAACTGACTACACTCAATGGACAACACTCTACTAACTCAACTGACTACACTCAAAAGACAACACTATACTAACTCAACTGACTACACTCAATGGACAACACTCTACTAACTCAACTGACTACACTCAATGGACAACACTCTACTAACTCAACTGACTACACTCAATGGACAACACTATACTAACTCAACTGACTACACTCAATGGACAACACTCTACTAACTCAACTGACTACACTCAATGGACAACACTCTACTAACTCAACTGACTACACTCAATGGACAACATTCTACTAACTCAACTGACTACACTCAATGGACAACACTCTACTAACTCAACTGACTACACTCAATGGACAACACTCTACTAACTCAACTGACTACACTCAATTAACTCAACTGACTACACTCAATTAACTCAACTAACTACACTCAATTAACTCAACTAACTACACTCAATTAACTCAACTGACTACACTCAATTAACTCAACTAACTACACTCAATTAACTCAACTGACTACACTCAATTAACTCAACTAACTACACTCAATTAACTCAACTGACTACACTCAATTAACTCAACTAACTACACTCAATTAACTCAACTGACTACACTCAATTAACTCAACTGACTACACTCAATTAACTCAACTGACTACACTCAATTAACTCAACTAACTACACTCAATTAACTCAACTGACTACACTCAATTAACTCAACTGACTACACTCAATGGACAACACTCTACTAACTCAACTGACTACACTCAATGGACAACACTCTACTAACTCAACTGACTACACTCAATGGACAACACTCTACTAACTCAACTGACTACACTCAATTAACTCAACTAACTACACTCAACTGACTACACTCAATTAACTCAACTGACTACACTCTACTAACTCAACTGACTACACTCTACTAACTCAACTAACTACACTCAACTGACTACACTCTACTAACTCAACTGACTACACTCTACTAACTCAACTGACTACACTCTACTAACTCAACTGACTACACTCTACTAACTCAACTGACTACACTCTACTAACTCAACTGACTACACTCAACTGACTACACTCTACTAACTCAACTGACTACACTCTACTTACTCAACTGATTACACTCAACTAACTACACTCAACTAACTACACTCAGCACTTGACTCACAACTATCATCTGCTGTGGTATCTCTCTATAAAAGTAGTTATGAAGTACTGTTATATCATATAATGATTGATATGTGTACGATGCAGTCAGAACATTAGACGCCTTAAGACACAAAGCTGGGAAGTATTCAATGAAAATTGTGGATCCAGAGACTGGAGCATATATGCTCCATTGGACGATGTTGATATTCTGTGAAGAAACTCAGCCATCAAAAGTATGGTAGCTCAGATATATGTTCAAACTTTTATGTGTGATCATGTGGCAGCGAAATCCTTGGTAATAGGATATAAGTACTCTCTGGGTTGCTGGTCAGTAAAGTGTGTTCAATTTGGATTTTGTGTGTCTTTTGTATATGTTTTCTTATCAACTGTTGCGACATATACTCTTGTATTTTTCAGGGTTTATCTGAAGAGCTGTTTCATCAGATCAGCAACATGATTCCTACAATATTCAGGCTGTCTAACCCTTTAGTTGTGAAGTCAAACTAGGCCACAGATCACATGCCCAGTTCACATTACAACTTCCAGTATTTCTGATTTAAAAAAGTTCATTAACATGTTCATTAATTCTTTCATTTTTAGAGTTTCTGAATATGAGCCTCCTGATGTTACTAGCAAGTAGAATCAGAGAATATAAAACAGATTGAATCACACAAAGTAATGTAATTTACAATTCATAAAACAGACTGAATCAACATTTCAGCCAATAGATCTTATTTAATAAATCATAATTTTTTTAAATAATTATTCTAATGCTGTCCACCTGAACCATTATGGGCATTTCTATTTCACAGCCTTCATGATGGATCCTAGTCAGAAATATGGATCAGTCAAATTATCTTTATTGTTTTAGATACATTTATTAATTTTCTTGTAAATGTGTGTTTGGTACCAAATAAAATTATGTGTTGTAATTTTATTGTAAGAAATAACAGCAATATATGCTTACAATAACTTATGGCTGGCCATGTTTCTAATCTGGCTTACAGATGCAATGCAATTAGACATTTCCACTTCTGTGTGTTGCCGGGGCATGACAGGGGAGCAAAGAATAGCAACACTGTTTACCTTCCATGCATGTCATAAGAGGCGACTAAGGAGGTTATGGGATGGAGTTGGCTGTCCCATCCCATATAGGGTCATTGACCCAAAGCCATGCTGAAGTCGGATGTGTCAGGCCTAAAGGCGCAGATATTGCAGCAATGCTGTAAACCATGACATAACGCATTCCGTTTTCCGGACTACATCCTGCTAATCTGCAGGAGTTTGAGAACGAACGAAGAAGAAGACATTTCCACCTTGTGCTGGTACAAAATTATAGTGAATTGTTTGAATCATTTCATTGATTATTTTAAAAATTGGAATGTGCATTACTAAAGTCCATGGCTTTAATAAACTATGTATACCCATACACAACTGTTGTCATTTAGAATTAATACTTATTTAAATTATGTCGGCTATTATAGACTGCCATCTATCAGAACAAATTGGGTTTCAGTCAACACTTCCAAGACTAAGATGAATTTTACCAACTGTAATTTTAAAATCACTCTCAATGAAGTAAAAAATTCAGATGATAACTTTTCCTATGTAGACAGGAAAATGTCAATAGATAGAGATACAACAAAAGAGACTAGTACCAGAATTATGTGACATCAAGTGCACTCAATCAAGACCTTTGGCAGTAAAGACCTCAGTACAGAAAGTAAACAGAGCTTAATTCGTGTCTTTTTTTATTGTTATGATTTCATTGGTTACTATTTATATACTTGGATTTGCATACCAAAAATAGCCAAGGCCGACCAATGAAATTCACAGAATTAATCAAAATCCGGCTTTCAGGTCATGTTTTCTGCAGAAGACGGATGTGTCGGACCATTGGCGCAAATAAAACGGCGACACAACGCATTTCCATTCTCTGGACTACATTCTTCTGGAAATCTAGTAGGACATGTCCTGCTACAAGAGAATTCAGCAGGAGTTTGAGAATGTACGCTGAAGAAGAAGAAGAAGGTCATGTTTAAGTTTCTGTACACAGGTTTTTATACTGGAGTCCGGCCATGGCAAGTAAATATACCACACAACGACTGTTCAACTCCAATGTAATATCCGTATTAACATATGGTTGCGAAAGTTGGAAAATAACACAAACACTGGAGAAGAAATTAAAAAATATTTGTCTTCGACAACTCCCTCTTGGCTGCAAGGGTGAATCAGTCAAATCGGCAGTACAGTGTGAGAAATTTTACGTTATTTAATTTTTTCCCCTAACAAAATTGCCCACGGCATTCTCGCATTTAACAATTTGAGCGTATTATCACTGTATACTCTAATTTATGAATTTACAAACCTAATGCGTCTTTATATTATGGAGAAGAAGTAACAAGCTTTAGTATACATTTGTCTCGAAATTGTACCGGGTCCAAATTTTTTCCTATCAGTAGTATACTTGTCTGCATATTCATCACAAATATGTTGTATAATACTATCATTGACTGCATGGAGAGAGTGTTACTGGAGGGGATGATAGAAGGCAACAGGGACAAAGGCCGACCAAGACGCCGTTGGACAAAATACATTCAAGAATGCCTGCACATGTCACTGGGAGATGCAGGGCAACTTGCTCAAGACCGCGGAGAATTCAAGAGATCCATAGGAAAGACTATGTTCTGGAAATAATATGTCACTTGATGATGAATACTATCATTTATTACAGATTAAAAGATTAAAAGAGAAAAACTACCACACAGGATCAAAGTGGCAATGTATGCTGACGACCTGGTGATCTGGTGCACGGAAGAACATGCAACAGTGGCCACTAAACAAATACAAAGAGCTACCGATGCCCTATAACCTTATGGGCAAATAGATGGTGTGTCAGCATTAACACAGATAAGTGCAGCACTACACTCTTTACCCTCTCACCAAAAAAAAAAGCTGGTCATATCAAGATAGATGGAGAGCTCTTGAAAGAAGACAAACAACCCACATACCTCAGAGTTACTTTTGATGATAAGCTGACATGGAAGCAGCACATAAACAAAGCAACAACAAAAGCCAGGAGGGGAGGAAGTTAGCTATCCTGAGAAAACTAAGTGGAACCACATGGGGAGCCAGTGGAAATATACTCAATAAAGTTTACCAGCAAGGCATAAGACCACACCTGGAATATGGTTCAGCTGCGTGGTGTCCTGCATCAAACACCACATTACAAGATCTAGATAAAGTGCAAAACCAGGCACTTAGAATAATGTTGGGAGCAATGAAATCAACACCCAAAGCAGAGATGCAGAAAATTGGAAGAATGCAAACACTTGGCGAACGCAGAGACACAAAAGTACTAATTCAAGCAGAAAAGTTTCAGTGTATGCCAAGTCATCCAATGAAGGAAAGATTCCAAAATCTAGCAATGGGGCGACTGAAAAGGAGCAGTTTTATCCATCAAGCTAAACGACTCCGCAGACAACTTACAGACCTACCTGAAGTTGACAGCCCCTTAAGGCCTGTACCACAACAAACCCTGTGGAGTGAAAGCCATGGAATGCCAATATACATTCAGACCCATGTGAAAGGAATACTAAGCGAGGACGAACAGAACAGTGTACAGCGAATGACAGTTTCCTGGATGAAGAATATCCACAAGATATATGGGTCAGAGTGTACACAGATGGGTCAGCACAGAATGCCGTGAGGAATGGAGGTGCAGGTGTATATATAGAATATCCACACAAGCATAGAGATACAATCAGAACACAGACAGGAAAATTCTGCAATAATTATGATGCAGAAATCCAGGCAATTAGTGTGGCAGCTAAAAAACTGCTGAACTCCAACTCTGACCTACAGCCTGTGGTATTCCTGACAGATGCAAGGTCAGTGCTTCAAGCTCTCCAGTCTGGAAAACTAACAGACTTGAAAAAACTACTTAGCAAATTGTCTTACCAGTATAGGGTAACCATGCAGTGGATACCCTCTCACTGTGGAATACCAGGAAATGAAAAAGCAGACCAAATGGCTAAGGAAGGTGCTGCCGTAAGACCAACCAGATATACCAATCACCTACCATCGGAAAAAACAGATGATCAAGTCAATAAGAAAGCCACAAACACCAACACAAGATGACTATCACATTATGAACAGATCAGAACAAGTTATAATTCTACGTCTCAGAACAGGACACAACCGACTCCGCAGTCACATGTATACAAAGTTCAAGATTGGCAACACGGCCATGTGTACATGTGGACAGGCAGCACAGAGTGCCAAACATATACTTCAAGAGTGTTCTGAGCATGAAACGCTGAGGCAGACATATTGGCCAGAGGAAACAACACTGGAATCAAAGCTCTATGGGACACTGTATGAACTACAAAAGACAGTGAGTTTTATTAAGGAGACAGAATTACAGATATAGACATATTTCAATGAACGAAAGAAGAAGAAGAAGCTGTGAAACATGGACCCTAAGTAAAACAGATGCAAAGAAGATCGCCTTTGAGCTGAAATGCTACAGAAAGATACTTAGAATATCATGGAAGGAAAAAATCAGAAACTTAGATATTATAAACACATTGAAGATTCCAGAGTGTTGGTTACTAAACACAATAACAAAAAGAAAACTATGCCTGTTTAGTCATATAAAGAGACATAACTGTTTAGAAAGACAAATAATGGAGGGAAGAGTACCTGGGAAGAGGAGAAAGGGCAGACCAAGAAGACGATGGACTAATGACATTAAAGATAACATGAATACAACACTATAAAATGCAAGCCACATTGCCCAAGACAGAGAGAGGTTCAGAGAGTTCATTGGGAAGACAACGTTCTGAAAGGAATATGTTACATGACCATATGGTTCTAGACCAGGCCCTTGTATTTTATTCAGAGCGCCATGGGTCTGAAGTGACGATCATTTTTAGGCCTGGCAAGCCATGTAATTTGGTCTGTCTGATCTAACCCGTATGTTCTCAACCCCTTTCTATGGGATGGGATAACCAACTTCACCCAAAAGCCTTCTTAGTTGACTCTGTATGACAGGTAACATTGTCACTATTCTTTGCTCCCATTTCAGATTCTGGCAACACATGGGCAGATGTATCAGATTCACAAAATAATTGAAGCGGGGTTGCACCTCTCTTAGACTCTATAGAAGTTAACTTAACCCTATAGAAGTTGCTTGGGCTAAAGTCAAATGGCACATGGTTGCACATAACAGCACATTTACAATGGATAGTGTTGCGATAGATATACAAATGGCACATGGTAGCACATTTAAATTAGGTAATGCTGAGATAGAGATCAAAATACTGGAAGTAGATCAAAAGTGAAAATATCTGAGAGATTGCTATGAGAAGAATTTCAAAACAGGCAAGTTTCCAGGTAAGGGTGGGGGTAGAGACAATCTGAAACCTTTTTAAAATATTGGCTCCTCTTGTAGTTAGTATCTGTGGAGACAGGAATATTTTTAGAGGTCTCTTTATGATGATGTCTCCTATCTGGAACTCCCACTACCGTGATGGGTTATGATCTTATTATTATTGTAGTTTCTAGTTAGAAAGGTAAAATCCAGTTGTTCTGCAGTGCTATATAATTCCTATACTAACATATGGATGCTAGTTTTGGACAATAAACAAACTGGAAAGTGGAAAATGAAAGGCAAAAGGGATGTGGTTCTGCAGGAGAATACCATGGACTGCCAGAAAAACTAATGTGGAGGCGTTGACAGAGTTAAATGCGAAACGGACCTTAATCAATAGTATAAGAAAAAGACAATCTTCATTTTTTGGCCACTTCATGAGACAGGGAGGTTTGGAGAACTTAGTCACAACAGGCAAGATTGAAGGCAACAGAGACAGGGCGACAACGTGAGAAAATATTTAGACAGTTTGACAACCTGGCATGGCAGGGAAACAACTACGATCTTGATACATAATGCTAGAGATAGAGAGCCATGATCGCCTACACCAGCCGGCATGGTACCTGATGATGATGAGTTAAAAAGGACCCCCATATCAATCCCTTTCAATGAATGACAAATTATGGTTTATAAACAAAAAGAGACCAAACTTACACAGTAACTTTATTATGTCTTTGAAATCTACATACTGAAAAATGATGCACTTTATTAATAACTATAAATATAAAAGATAAAAATTAAGTTCAGATAAATTGTACTGAAGAATCATGCAGGTATTTTTAACATTCATTCTCAAACTCCAGCTGGATCTGTTTTTTATTTTGTTGTTTTCTGTTGTTTGTCTCTTGAAAAGGGTTCAATTTGAGCTGGTACGTGGAGAATTGTCCTGTTTAGTTTTATTGTATGTTTTTTTATATATACTTTTTTTTATTAATAGGCAAGGTAAGTGTTTTAGTAACCTGTTTAATTCATTTTGCTTGACTATTTGTTCATTAGGTTACTGCGGCACCATCCACTTTGTCGGACACCCTCTGACCATTTGGTTATTTATATTTGATATTTTTACAGCAGCATTTTTGATAATAATGAAGCACATAACCCGGCAGGGTCATAGAGGTGCTACATTGGAAACATCAGTACAAAATGACATGATCCATAATATGCTGATTAATGGTAGCACACCAGTGAGTAAAATACTCAGCTGTGCCCATCTCCTCTCCAAAACTTCCCTTATCGACAAACACAAATAACACAATTATCATTCTGTGGCATTTTTTTTAGAAGTTTTGAGAATCACTGATCTATCTATTTATCTATCTATCTATCTATCTGTGCACCTTTTACTTTCCTGCATGGCATAGGTCCTCAACAAACCTCCATCTTGTCCTATCTTTAGCTATTCCTTCCAGCTCTTTCCATGTTCTATTCAGCCTTTAGGTCTATGCATCTAATTCTTTCCTCTAGGTACTATGTGGTCTTCCTCTTTTCCTGTGAGTTGCAGAAAAATGCCTGTCTTACAATGCTTTCCATTAGTCTTCATAACATATGTTCTGTCCATCTCCATCCCCTTAGTTCTTCCTCCACCAATTAGCTCAGAAGCATATGCTAAACTTTGGACAGGATGTGATGATTCTAGGATACTGCAGCACCAAAATGCCTCCATTTGGGGACTAAACATGCATCCATAAAGCCCCTTAACACAACCATGCCTTTGAGACAAATCTTATAGGAGATTTGGTGTCACCTCAGTTATTCTACTGACGTACCAGTCCTTTTCTCAGAAAGGATATGGCTAGAGAGCTACCTACTCACAGAAAAAGGGATTCATTCATTCATTTTCCTTTTGTGCTGAAGTTAGCACATAGGGCAGAGGTACGGTCTCTCCAATTCTTAGGAATTCTGTCTGTTCAAAGCTATTCTGTGTAGATCTTGAATAGTATGAATAAAAAGGGATTACTTCCATCATTTTCTTCCAATGAAGTTTGTTTAGTTCTTGTGCAGGAGTTCCAAACACTGTACTAAAGACTAAAACATTTTGAAATAAAAAGTATGTGTATAGTGTGTACATATATGATTGTATACTAGAAACAATGACACAGAAAATTACAAATATTTACAGTTTACAACATATTTACTGGTAATTGGATAATAAATTCAAACACAAAAATGTAGCAACTGTGTGCATACACTAAATGATAAAACAATTTGGAATGTTGATAAACAGTGTAAATATGTATTTTAAAATGTGACTGTTTGACTCCAATGCTATTCTAAGGGAGGAACAACGGGTGACACTCTTAAGTGTCACCGTACTTAGAGTACCACCCCTTTAGGTACTCACTCCTTTTTACTTGGTTGAAATTACTAGTATCAGAGGACTTGCATAGTAGCTACAGCAAAGATTTCTCATTTTCCCCATAACTCAGACAAGTACCCATTATGAAAGGGGGGGGGAGGAGGGGAATGAAGAAATTACTGGATTAGGAAATAAACCTGGTATGTCTTTGATAGAATCGAGTGTGATGGAATCCAGTGTGCAAACTACACAAAATTCCAAAGATATTGTAAATAACCCCCCTCCCTCTCAAGTCCAACTATGTGGTTAAAATTAATTTAGTCCACGTATAAGACAATTTTAATAAATAGAATATTAATTTAGTATTAATATTCAAAATTAATATTTTGTATTAAAATTGAGTCCTCATATAAAACAATTTTAAATAGAATATTGAGTCCTCATAAAAGACAATTTTAAATAGAATATTAATTGAGTCCTTATATAAAACAATTTTAAATAGAATATTGAGTCCTCATATAAGACAATTTTAAATTGAATATTAATTATTCCTCTAAAAGTAAGTAAGTAAAGTAAAGTAACCCATAGCATTTATTAATGCCGTAGGGGTGTGAGATGTTAGCGATCTTACATTTCAGAGGCTGTGCAAATGAGGGTGGTAGCCATCTCCTCTCCCTCGCAGTCTTTATTCCCGGATTAATCCGGTACCCATTTAAGACTGGGTCGACCCAGCAGCCGTTGCGATCTGAAAAACATTTCCGCCTCAACTGGGGAATGAACCCAGGACCACTCATATGCGAAGCCAGTGCGCTAACACGGCTCCCTAAAAGTACCACAATATGAAAAATGTCATTATCCTAATTACCCAGTACATCACCTTGTGGTAGAGGGCAAGAAATGCACTAGTGTGATCAATGCAACTCAGGGGTTTGACCTCTCACCGGGATAAGTGGGCACTCCTGCATATTTATGTGAGGAGTGTGTCTCTACAAAGACTTGATTTCAAATCTCATGCAAACAAAACACTACAAACTTTGAGCACCACAGCATTACTGCCAACTAATATATATATATATATATATATATATATATATATATATATATATATATATATATATATATATATATATATATATATATATATAAAAAGTGACATATTCTTTCCAGAACGCTGTCTTCGTTGTGGATACTCTGAATGCCTCTCTGTTCCAAGCAAGCAGACCTGCATTGGCCAAAGACGTGCATACATTCTTGGATGTCACTAGTCCATCATCTTCTTGGTCTTCCTCTTCTCCTCTCCTCTCGGCACTCTGCCTCTAGAATCAGCCTTCCTATACCACCATGTCACTTTAAGTGTCCAAAATACTGTAGCTTCCTTCTTATGATGGTATTTAGAAGTTCATTTAGTTTCAGTAATTTCAAAACTTCAATGTTCTTTTTCTCTGTCCATGATATTCATAGGATCTTTCTGTAGCACTTCATTTCAAATGAATTTATTCTTTTGGATATTGTCTTGTTTAAAGTCCAAGTGCCAACTAATACAGATATTTATTTTGTACAGAAAATGCTCAGATTTAATTGAATGTGCCCATATTGGCCTGTAGTACTTTTCTTTGGTGAAGTTCTCTTTATACACAATATGACAGCATTTTTGGTCAAAATACATAATTTTAGAGTTGTTTTGTATTGCAATACAGAATGATCTGAATGTTTACAAGAATGCTACATGCTAGGGCACTACAGAGTATGGTATTTCTCATATATACTAATGATATAAATCTTCTCCAACATATTTAACATTGTATGCAGATGACCTGGTAATCATCATCATCAAGTGCCACCTCCGCAACGAAGGTTGGCTGCAACAGACCTCCAACATCCCTGTCTCTTGTTTTGGTATTGCACTCTGCTAGACTGTAACCTGTCCATCTTGTGATGTTATTCTCCCACTTGTATCTCTGACAACCTCTTGCTCACTTCCCTTTGTCTTTACCCTCAAGTAAGGTCTTCAATAGGGTGTCATGTCTTGATCTTTATTTCTCCTAGCAATTCTTTCTTCATATTAAGTGTTTTTAGAACATCTTTGTTTTCTTCTCTTTCCACAATGTTCTCCCTATTCTTCTATATACCCACATCTCAAAGGCATCAATTCTGTTTTCTAATTGTTTATTTAGTGTCCATGTTTCTGAGTCATACATTAATATGAACATTACAATTCTATTAATACATTAATAGAATTTACCTGGCAATATGATGTAACGAAAAGAGTACAAGCACAACAACAATAAGGTAATAGTAGCATGGACAGACTAAGATGATTGGGCTATGTCCAAGGTAGTGTACATTCAAAACTACCTATATCACCTTTATCCTTTCTACCAATCTACAAAAATCTCATTTGAAGTCAAAGGTGATAATGAGTTAAATGATGCAAATATATTAATCACCAACAGACCTTGGGGCTACCTTTGATAGAAGATTAGTGCAAACAGCATATTGACAAGTGTTAAATAAAAAACAGGACAATTTATATTGAACAGTGTCAAATAAAATGGACAATTTATATTGACAGGCAATAATTGGAAATGGTAAGGAAGTTTTGCTAATCACTGGGAATACACAGAAACACACACAAATTAACATTGCAACTAAAAGGTCTTTATCAAGAACACAACATATGACAAGTAAAAGACATCACTGCCGATGATCACAGAGCTAATGAATGGAAGATCAGTTTTGAAAGCTTTTTCTTCTTTCCAGATGTCACAAAAACTAGTAGTGCATCTGGCCATTTATCTGTTTTGGACAAGATTCTTAATTAAAGGAATCAATGCCGTTATCTGTTTTGGACAAGATTCTTAATTAAAGGAATCAATGCCGTTATCTGTTTTGGACAAGATTCTTAATTAAAGGAATCAATGCCGTTATCTGTTTTGGACAAGATTCTTAATTAAAGGAATCAATGCCGTTATCTGTTTTGGACAAGATTCTTAATTAAAGGAATCAATGCCGTTATCTGTTTTGGACAAGATTCTTAATTAAAGGAATCAATGCCGATATCTGTTTTGGACAAGATTCTTAATTAAAGGAATCAATGCCGTTATCTGTTTTGGACAAGATTCTTAATTAAAGGAATCAATGCCGTTATCTGTTTTGGACAAGATTCTTAATTAAAGGAATCAATGCCGATCATCTTAAATGCTCTTGTCAGTATCTTTATCAATACAGTGGAATCCTTCTATAGCGTATTCTTTTATAACAAATTTCCCTATATAACAACAGTTTTCAAAATCCGCAATTATATTTATTCTATATTGTTTTTACTGTATATAGTGAATTTCTGTTATTACATAAATTTGTTTGTCAGTCCGGATCAAGTTGTTATAACGAAATTCCACTGTATGTTTCTAGCATGTTGTTTTCCAAGTGAGAGAAGTTTTGAAAACACATTCTGGTGAAAGTCCCCACTCATATATGTCAGCAAAATAAAATTCTGCACAGAGTCCACATTACAGGTTACATTGCGTGACACAAGAAAAAAATAGTGCAATCCGGATATGTAGTGCAACCCCGGATATAGTCATCCTGAATCAAAGACAAATGATAATACTGAACGATTTATCAATTAATTGACAGACATAAAAGATTTTAATACAAGACTTGAATATTTGGAATAGCATAACTGTCAACTTTTTTACCAAATCGTATTTTTTACAATATATATGCATATTTTAATAATAATTATTGAGCACCAAAACCAAAAGACCTTTTCTTTTTGACCCTTCAACACTTTGGTACAGTACAAGTAGACACCACTACACTTTTAACTAAGTTAAAAGTTTTGCCCATCATTACCTAATAGTTTTAGCTATAGTCTGTCATGTCCCATTGAAACGATATATAAACCTGTGTTTTACATAAGTCTAATTACACTTTTAACTAACAATATTGAGAGGAACGAAGCTTTCCTATAACTAGGGTACAAAGGAACATAAAACAAAATAATACAAGGGACACAATCAGAAATAATGGAATACTTTATTCAGACAAGTAATCATTCATAACAACGAGAATAACGTCAAATGCAGTGTCTGATCCTGTTAGCCTTGATGTTCACATACATTCTGCATGATAGCTTTCAAGATGGTGTAGAGATGTGGCACTGTGTTTCTTATTTCTCAATTTCATGCTAACTCTAGGTCATTCAATGTTAAGTGCGCCATTGATTTCATTGTGATTCCATAACGCGTAGATAAACAAACGCCAATTAATACCTCGTCGCTGTAACGCACTGAGAGGCCCTCCCCCTCAGTGCGTAGCATGCAGAAGAAATGTAGACTACAGAATTTCTCAACTAGTGGGGAGACTCATAGTGTTAACCATCATGTGTGTTATTGTAACAATTAATATCAACGAATTGCCATGCGCAGTGAATGTCTAAAAATTGGGATTAAAAACTGAACCATATGGTGGTGTCTACTTGTACTGAACCAACATGTTAAATACGTGTGTGTGAGATTTATTTTTTTAAAAACCTAAAAACTCCCGCATTAGTAATAATTACTAGAATTTAAGACCAAATGACCTTTTTTTTAAAAAAAATATTTTTTTGGGTTTACATTGGTGTTTTTTTTTATGCGGCCAAAAATCTGTATCAATATGAAAAATCTGTACCAGTTGACACCTATGGCATAGAGAACGTGCTTTAATTTCAAATTACATGATAAACTTTATGTACAATAATAAATTATTGAGGAACTGCTTAGGATATTGTGAAAATAACTTGTACATTTAAGGTTGATGATATAATCTGAGTACCGTACTATGGACAACTATTTTATCAGCATCAAAAACACATGTACACTAAATAACAGAGAGGAATAACAGTAATAGGTATTATTGAGATTTGAACCCAATACATCAACATGGTGGATCATCATACAACAAAAGAGAATTCAATCAACTAAACATACTAATAATGCTTTACTGGTAATCTGGTATTGATCAACAGCTTCATTCATCGAAGTAAATAATATTGATCTCATGTGTAATTTGATCCTCTTATTTGTAGACATATTGGTTGTAATTGTATAAGCCCTTTTATCACAAATTTCCTTTATTTAACAACTCTTATTCTTCTTCAGCGTTCATTCTCAAACTCTGACTGGATTTCTCCTGTAACAGGACAATGATCCTTCAAGATTTCCAGTTGAATGTAGTCCAGAGAATGGAAATGCGTTGTATTGCTGTTTTATTTGTGCCAATGGCCCAACACATCCGTCTTCGGCGGTGAAAAACAACTCTATCAAAATCAGCAATTATATTTATTTGTTTCTGTTTGTACTGTATATAGGAAATGTCTGTTATTACATAAATATTTTGTCAGTCTTGATTAAGGTTGTTATAATGAGATGTGACTATTGTTACTGTATTCTGATTATTCTTTGCTAAATCAGTACTATCAAGAGTAGATACACAGACCAACAACGGATATTGACAACATTGAATCTATGATATTCTGCTATGTATATCTTTTTTGTCTTTATTCACTATAAAGTTGCTCAAAAGACAAGATTGACTTCATTGTATACACATGGCATTTCTCTCAACAGAGCCGCATACTTTCTGCTGAAATTATTGCCAAAAATATGTTAACTATAGCTCAAGGGATAATTCACAGAGACCTTTTCAAAAAATTCACTTGTAAATAAGATGTTACTGCCTAATTTTAAGTCTACAGACTCCTGAACACAAGACAAATGGTTTGACTACTTCACCACTGAGATCTCCTCTTTATTTAATCCAGATATTATCAAAGCATAACTGAATGAACAATAATAAGGTTGTAAATGAATAGGGAGAGATCTGACCTCTGTACTAACCTCAGCGCAAAAGGAAAATGATGATGATGATATGAATAGCATATGAGCAAATTTCACCTGTAGCTGTGTCACTTTATGTTATAGAAAAAACCTAGAGGTAGATGGATAATCTACATCCTGGAAATATGTCATCTAAAACAGGTAGAACTACATTAAAATGTATCCAAATAGGTGAGAAAGTAAGAACATGGGCTAATTAATACACAAGGAAAATGTGACTAGTTTTTCATCCAAGGCAATAATGTCACACAAAATATTTATAGCTAGGTTGTACTTTTTCTGAAATCTTGGAATTTGCATTTTTCTTGCAGTGTCATTATTTTTTAACGTGGTAACAATCCTGGCCCACATACAAATGTTAATGTCAGACTCGTTAAATACTATTGAAAAAATTATGGCCTCTTGCAACCATATACAGAACTGCTTGCATCTCATCATACAGCTGCTTGCACCTCATCATACAGCTGTTTGGGAGAAAGGAAGAACTGACAAGGACATGGATCAGAACTGTATGACAGGTGCAGTAAATTGTTGTCAATCTTAAGACATGACAATGCAGCCATCGTATGTAAACTCGTGTTCACTGGATTGTCACCTTTTACAATCCTTGTCCATCTTTTGATACCCAAACAGGTGTCACCACATAGGTCTCCTGGTAGCCACACAGGTGTCACTACATAGGTCTCCTGTTACCCACACAGGTGTCACCACATAGGTCTCCTGGTACCCACACAGATGTCGCCACATAGATCTCCTGGTCAAAACATAATTCTCCTGGTACCCACACAGGTGTCACCACATATATTTCTGTTCTGTATGACATACTACTCATTACTTCAATGTTCTGTATGACATTCATCAGTTCTATGTTCTGTATGACATTCATGACTTCTATGTTCTGTATGACATTACTCATTAGTTCAATGTTCTGTATGACATTACTCATTAGTTCAATGTTCTGTATGACATTACTCATTAGTTCAATGTTCTGTATGACATTACTCATTAGTTCAATGTTCTGTATGACATTACTCATCACTTCTATGTTCTGTATGGCATTCATCACTTCTATGTTCTGTATGATATTCATCACTTCTATTTTCTGTATGACATTCATCACTTCTATGTTCTGTATGACATTACTCATTAGTTCAATGTTCTGTATGACATTACTCATTAGTTCAATGTTCTGTATGACATTACTCATTAGTTCAATGTTCTGTATGACATTACTCATCACTTCTATGTTCTGTATGGCATTCATCACTTCTATGTTCTGTATGATATTCATCACTTCTATTTTCTGTATGACATTCATCACTTCTATGTTCTGTATGACATTACTCATTAGTTCAATGTTCTGTATGACATTACTCATTAGTTCAATGTTCTGTATGACATTACTCATTAGTTCAATGTTCTGTATGACATTCATCACTTCTATGTTCTGTATGACATTCACCACTGCTATGTTCTGTATGACATATTACTCATTAGTTCAATGTTATGTATGACATTCATCACTTCAATGTTCTGTATGACATTCACCACTGCTATGTTCTGTATGACATATTACTCATTAGTTCAATGTTCTGTATGACATTCATCACTTCTATGTTCAGTATGACATACTACTCATCCCTTCTAAGGTATATACGATGTAGCTTCAAACATTTCCTAGAATTAGTGGATTATATAGAAATGAGTAACAATAATTAACAAAATTTCACATCCTTGAATCACTGTATTTCAGTCGAGGGAATACAAACAAATCAATCAGCGGAGCAAAGTCAACATCACGAAGTATAGCTTTACTAGTAGGAATCAATATGCTGGCGCATTGTTACGCAGCATAATCCAACTGTTTGTTCTCCATTTTTCTGGTCATTTTCTTCCTATTGCATCCCTTAGACAATGGAGGATATTATTTATTAAGCAATGTTAGTGTCTTGATTTTGAGGGCGACTTCTTAAGAAAAACACAAGAATTTGATATTTGTACATTGTTCACTTAAGAACATTTTCAACTCCAACCATGCAACTAGCATAACACACAAACATCTGTGTCTTCTCTTCAAGAGTACAGTGGAATCCACCTATAGCATATTCTTTTATAACAAATTTTCCTATATAACAACACTTAAAAATTCCCAATTATATTTATTCTATATTTTGTGTACTGTATATAGCGAATTTTTTTTATTACATACATATTTTGTTGGTCCAGACCAGGTTGTTAAAATGGGATTCCACTGTTTACATGAAGCGATGTCTGCCAAGTCCTTTTGTCAAAAAATATCATCTTTCATTCGAACATTAGTCGACTATTCCTGGATCTTTTTGGAAGCTACCTCGTATATTCCATATGACATTCAATTATAAATTATGTTGTATCAATGTTCCATATGACATTCAATTAAGAAATTATGTGTTATCTGTATATGTGTTTTGCGCATAATGGTTAGGCGCCCACCAGCCGTGATATTTCGGCCAGATCAGCTGAGGCAGACTATATTTGGGGCACCTTTTCAAGCCCTGTCCCCATAAGGTAAGCAGAGCTATCCTGAATGGCTGCTTTATTCCATTTTTGCTTTAGATTCAAACAGGAATTGACCTTTTGCCCTGATTCTCCTGTGTGCAGGGTTGTGACTGCAATTTGAGTATTCCACACTGGTTCCCATTTCCATGGAGTTTATTGTGTTGATGATGAGTGTTGATAGTTGAGTTGTGAATAGCACTCAACTTTATTTATAGTGTAAGAGTTGCACTGTTTGTTGAGCACACACTTCCAGAACCACCATCTTCCAGTAGCAATATAAATCAAAATGACTAGTGGTGTACCAGGTCGCAGTAGATAGCCAGACTGGTCTTCATGTCTCACAAAGACCTTTGTGTTCTATAACACTCTGCTGGCAAATGCCTTCCAGTTCACTGAACATCAGATATTTCATCCATCATATCCCGGCTTTACTTGCTCAGACAGACAAGCCCTGTATTTATCTCGAGTTAAAACCCCTCATGTAGTTTGGCTGGCCTAGCAATTCAGAAATTATGTTGTATCAATGTCCCATTTGCCATACAATTCAGATATTATGTGGTGTCAGTGATCTGTATAACATTCAACTCAAAAATTCTATACTATCTACATTCTGTATGACATTTAAACTATAACTTCTATAATATAATCTACACTCCTTACAACATACATCTTACAGCTCCCATGGTATTATCTAAATTATTTTCTCTATTTACAATAAACAAAACATAACATTCTCTGTATATACACAAGTTTATTGCACCAAGAGATTATGATATAAAGCTTTGTTCCCAGCCTCAATGTTTTTACTGGATTGTTTCTTTGTTAATCCTGAATTTTTTTTAAAATCCAATAGAATTAAACTATTATTTTATATAAGCATTTCAAGAGGATTGGTTAACCAGGGCTAGTTCAGTGATTAGTGCACTGGCTTCTGAGTCCAGTAATCATAGTTTGATTCACTGAAGCACAATTTTTAAGGCCAGAAACTGTTCTTGTGTCAATCCAGTCTTAGGAAATAGGTACCAGACAAAACTTGGGAAGTCAATAAATGGTGATGTAAGCTGACCACATTATCCCAATAGCATACTTGTTCATTTGTACAGTTTTTCTGTATTTGTACAGAATACACTTAAATTGCAATGAATATGGCCATAATTACCTCCAGTATTTACATTTAATACTCTTTATACAGAATATGGATACAATTTTAGTGCAAAATACAGAATTTAAGGGACATTTTTTTTTACTTCCTCTGCAAGATGACAAGTATGCAAGACTTGTTGGTCATTACAAAATGTATAGTATCATATTCCCTCACGTGCCTCCATGAATGGAGACTAAGTTTTTTAACTACTGATAAACATAACTGCTCTAGGTCACAGTCACAAATTTGTAATATCTTTTAGTAGATGGAACCGCACGTGTGTTGCTGGGGCCCGAAAGGGGAGCAAAGAATAGCAACACTGTTTACCTTCCACGCATGTTGTAAAAGGTGATTAAGGAGGTTATGGGATGGAGTTGGCTGTCCCATCCCACATAGGGCCAGTGACCCAAGGCCATGCTGAAGTCAGATGTGTCAGGCCAAAAGGCGCAGATAATCGCAGCAATGCTGTAAACCATGACACAACACATTCCGTTTTCCGGACTACATCTTGCTAATCTGCAGGAGTTTGAGAATGAACGCAGAAGAAGAAGTAGATGGAACAGGTGTTACCAGTTGCTTTATATGGCTTACTGATTACATACATCTTACTGTCCAACTCTAGTAGAGAGGTATAGACACACATGTGAAAACTCAATCACTTTCATACAGCTTGTCTCTGAAAAGTTATGAACATCAGATGACGAGACAAGATTCTGAATACCACTATCTTTGACAGATCTGGTATCCCTAGCATTGACACTATTCTGATGCTGACACAGATTCACTGGGCAGGTCATCTGGTACGTATGCCAGATCATTACCTATTCTCTATGATGAGTTGCAGAAGGGGCATACGATCTCAATGTGACCAAAAGAAGTGCTATAAGGATGTATTAAAGACCTCAATGAAAGCCTTTGAAATAGACCAAGATACATGGGAAGAACTTGCACAAAATAAAGCTACATGGTGATCTAGTCAAAAAATGTGCAGCATTTTATAAAAAGAAGAGGTGCAAAGCGGAAAATTTTTAAAACGTCAAAGGTAGACAAAAAACCATCTACAGTGGTCATTCCATGCCAGAACTGTCCAAGGACATTTGCAGCCCAAATAGGGTGTATTAGTTATTTATGAACACATAATCAAGGACATAATTCTTAATTTTCAAAGGTGGATGTAACAATTGGTCATCATCACTGGTCATGGCCGGACAACAGCAGAAAGGGACAGAGCATGTCTCAGACAACAATAGTTCATGGTTTAATCCCTGCCACAGGTGATTGTGAATCCAGACTGTTCATAAAGCAATAGCAATCTACCGAGTGCAAAATATTGCCTAGAAAATCAGTACAGCTAAAAATTTATTGATTTCTACATCCTGAATAGGATATGCCACCAACAACATCATATTAGTTTATGTACATCTACTTACTTATGTTGCATTTGATTCCCAATTTATAAAATCATTGAATCATAATCCTTCCTGTACATGTCTCAGCATCTGCTATGGCAAACTGGCCTTTATTTCCACAGTCCATAGAAAACCTCCCTGCACTCCTTCACAGGAAAACATGCAGTAACGGAAGAATTGAATCATAACTCATTAATTGCTGTGTGATCATACTAATTCGTAGAAGATATCATATCAGCTTTTACATGATGGGAAGACAATATCCCATCTAACTAATATACGCATGTGGTTGCGTCTGTGGGTCTCACCAATGGCCCACTAGACATACCATCCATGCAACAGAAAACCTTAGTGGATGACATGCCGTTATATTGAGGTTATCTTCTTATAGAAGCTTCATGGCATGTCATCTATACAGTTATGATTTTGTTTTGTTGTTGAAATGTTTTTCATGTTTGCCATTAATATATATGTTTGCATCCTCTGTGGTTGGGAGGGAGCCAGAGATGTACTGTGCAGCACTGAGGAGGAAACTGACAGCACTGTTTTTCCTATGGCTGAGGCCCATCATAGAGGCACAGTGACTCAGGACGTGACAATCCTTTTGACTTGAACATTTGGTTGCATGCCTGGAGCAATAGAGAAGTTCGGCATAACCAGTAGTCAATTGGTGGCGGGGAATGAACACAGTGAATCCTATCTTGGCTACAGTGGCTAGGAGCAGTGCATAGGTTGAAACCTACCTTCCTGGAGGTGTGATAGTTATTCTCTGGCTCTGTCCCGGGGTGGGCCGAAAATCCACAGACTTCCCAGCAATATAATGCCATCTAATGGCATTAGGTCAAAGGGCATGATCCCATGGACCGCTGGATCAGCAACCAACCAACCAACCAATCTAACTAATAATATGTAAACATTCTAGACTCTTCCATAACAATCTGGTGTACTGATAATATTTCTATAGGTACATATAGATTATGTAACATCTATAAACTGACCTTTGAGAGACAATGTAGTCACCATGAATACATCTTTTATGAGCTACTTGTTACCTAGTCTGTTTTCACAATTGTTATCTATCCATACACTGTGACCCTTTTGTGCCTCACAGCGTAAAGGGTAGAAGAGTTCTCTGGAAATTACCTCCATGTGTGCTGTTTGTTCCTTGTAGCCTCTGATTTCTGTGGTCCATCTTTTATATGGTCTTCCTTTGGCTTTATAGCCATGGTGTCTATATGTCATGGCTATTTGTGGCATACTATCTGTGGGTAGTCTGGACGTGTGTAAAAACCGCTTCATCTGTTGTCTCTTGATGTATTCTAATAATGGTATTGTTTTGGTTATCTGTCTAAAGTTATCATTTCCAATTCTATCTCTTAATGATACTCCAGCTATTCTTCATAGGCACACCATTTATGCTACTAGTTTTCTTTTGTCTTGTGCTGTCATTGTCCAAGCTTGGCAGCAGTAGCACAGTGATGGGATAATAAAAGTCTTGTATAATGCAACTTAAGTGCATATGTTGACTTTTTTATTCTTAAAGATACTTATGTCCTAGTATCTGGTATGTTTTGTTGCATCATAAGTTGTTTCACAAATATATATTGTGTTGTTTTTGTTTCCTGATAATGGCCCTTTTGACAAAAAAATAGAGATTACGCTTGTTTATATAATGTGTGTTTATAACAATTTATACTAATTTTAAAAAAAATTAGAGTTCATTTATGTTTTTTCTTATTTAAATAACCCAAATATCGGAGGATATCCGACAAAATGGAAGTGCAGCAGTAACCAGACAAATAGAGGTGAATACAAATAAGGTAGGAAGGTTACTGTTGAAACTGTCAATAATTCTTCTACAGTAACCTTCCTACCTTATGTGTATTTTTTTGTATGTACATGTGTTTGAAACCTGCTTACAGCTGGAGTAACAATGTTGTGTAGCAGTAGCAAAAAATTGGTGAGACAGTCGCAAAAGAAGTACAAAACAACCTGATAAATGTTGCCCAATAAGAATACAATTGACATTTCAGCAGAATGTTTTTCTCAAGGTATATGAGTACAAAATTAACCTGATCATGCTGGTTTTTTTTTTTAATTTTCTTTTGTCATTTTGTTCTGCACTATCTCTATTTTTAAAAAATTGGTAACACAACGTTTTATCCATCTTTTTTTGTATTGCGTCTGCTCTGTTGTTACTGCAGCCTCCATTTTCACCACATTGTCAGATCATTTTGTCAAATCATCACTGATATTCTAGGTTTTGTTTGTGAACCCCAGGAATTACAAACAGTTAGTTCTTGCTTCCTATGTGCAATGGGGAGGTATCTGTTTTCTCTCATACCCAGGAAAAATCTTCATCTTTCAGCTTGGTGTAATGCCTATTGGAGGAGCCTTCTACTTTGGGGAGTGGGGTACATTCTGGGCTTTTTATCATTGCAGCAACTTGATCTAGTATTAGTATATTCTAAATTCCATGGGTTGTAAGGGGGGTGGGGGTGTTGATGCAGAGGATGTGTGAACACAGAGTATCTTCATTTTCTTCTGTATTCTGCATTGTGGAAAAGTGTGTCCTCTTTAAATTCTGCACATGCCATGATGTTATTACTCCATGACTTTCTGTCTCCCGCTGCTTCTTTCATCCTCCACTGTTTCCTGCAAGATTGTTTTAGACAGGAAGTCGTGTCTGGTGACATGTTCAAACCAGATCAGCTTTGTTTTTTTTTCATTCATTCTTAAGATCTCCCACTAGAATGGTCCCACTAGATCTCACTTGTAGCAGGATGGTCTCACTAGATCTCTCTTGTAGCAGAATGGTCCCACTAGATCTCTCTTGTAGCAGGATCGTCCCACTAGATCTCTCTTGTAGCAGGATGGTCCCACTAGATCTCTCTTGTAGTAGGATGGTCCCACTAGATCTCTCTTGTAGTAGGATGGTTCCATTAGATCTCTCTTGTAGTAGGATGACTCCACTAAATTTCCAACAGGAAGTAGTCCAGAGTGTGTAAATGTGTTGTGTTACCATTTTATTTGCACCAATGGCCCAACACATCTGGATTCGGCAAAAGTTATCATTAAATAATCTAGAATTTATCGATTTAAGTAATTGTGAGATTATTTCTTGATGTTTACAGGCATTTTTATAAACTTTTTCTTATAAATACCGGTACTCATTAGAGGCTAACATCATGTATACCCTTTACATGCGTTGGAAGAGACTGCATAGAGTTTGTCCAAAGATCAGTCATCTCTGTTAACTAAACTCATGTCATTTTTTTCTCCATGGTCTTTCAATGTAATGTCATTGTACTGACACCTCATTAAAGTTATTTTCAGTCTACACCATGAGTGGGCAAAATGTGGCCAGCCAATACATTTTTTCTGACCTGTCAAGCTGATATAAAAGTAAATAAAAGAACTTGTCACAGGGCACACAAAAACAATTACTTGGAACTCCAAGGAACTAAAAAAATAAGTTGTTTAGGCCCCATATCATACATGACAAGCTCAATTTCATCCTCAGCCTAAAAATGTTGCCTACTTCTGATTGACTCAAAGAAGATGGTCAAACTGCTTACTTGTGTGTCTACATTAGTGAATACATGATTATTTATGTATATAACAAACTTGTATGATTTATATTTGTATATATGTATTAATGAGACTGGAATACACCATCTGAACTGAAAGACATTATAAACCATCTATGACAGAGTTGGAAATCCATTCCTATTAAATTACAAATAATTCCTTTTGACAGGACATGTCCTGCCTTGTTAACCTGTTATATGAAGTTTGTTTATCTACAGCTAAAACAATAAATATCATAGAAACATTTAGTTACCCAATACAACACATTTCAAAGAAATATTCTACCTTCTAATTAAAAAGTATTCAAGCAGCAGACATGACTCAAACCCACTTAGCAACTCCACCAGGTAATTAAATTCTTCACTGCACCAGGCCAGTTAAAATTTTCACTCCACCAGGTCAGTTAAACTCTTCACTCCACCAGGTCAGTTAAACTCTTCACTCCACCAGGTCAGTTAAATTCTTCACTGCACCAGGTCAGTTAAACTCTTCACTGCACCAGGCCAGTTAAAATTTTCACTCCACCAGGCCAGTTAAAATTTTCACTCCACCAGGTCAGTTAAAATTTTCACTCCACCAGGTCAGATAAACTCTTCAATGCACCAGGTCAGTTAAATTGAGCAGTTACTAAATAATCATCAGATAGCATCAATGCTAGTTGGTATATGCTGCCTTTAATTTAATGTATCTTATTGGAAGAATTTGGGTCAAAGGGCATGAGCCCATGGACCGCTGGATCAGCAACCAACCACTGAAGGAATTTAAATTCCGATGAAGCTCATATTAGTTGTATATGTGAGTTTCACATTTGGTACCAACAATTCTAGTTAGATGATATTCATTCTAACTTTGCTGGCGAGTGGAGCCAACTGGACTGATCAAGGTTCAAGTCATGTATGCAGCTTTCTAATAGTTATTAATAACCGGCAGTGCCAGACAAGGCCTCTGGCAAAAACACTCTTAAGAAAGATTACATGATGATATGCCTGAGAAACACTATAAACATCACCAGAAGTGGCCGAATCAGAAATGAAGACGTTAGAAAGATAGTAAAGACCATATCATACAAACAATATATAGAAAGACAGCAGATCAACTGGTTCAGACACCTTATGCGAATGGAACCATCACAACCAGCCATCCAGTCATACAACAGCAGAAAGAACGACTACAAGGCAAGAGGAAGACTGAGAACAAGATGGGAAGATTAAATCAGAGAAACTGTTAAGAACCAGCGCCTAACCATGGCAAGTGCAACAAAGATGGAAAACTTCAATTCCCCACAATGCCTGATCACATACCGGTATGTGAAAAAAACAATAGATAGATTAATAACCGGTAAATGCTAATTCCTCAGTTACATATCGTGCTCACTCTTATTTTCCCATTTAAAAATTTCTAATAAATGTTCTATTTCCTAATTGAACAAATTTTACAGAAACGTATATCATTGAGATACACATTTCTGTAATCATCGGTTTCTAAAATTTCTCAAATATAATGTTTGAGTAACAACACCCACATGTGATTTCTTCAGCAAATGCATGACAGTACATAAATAATGTAAAGAATACAGATGTTATCAATAGTGCATATTGTACTGTACAAAAAAAAATCTCAAATAAATTAACAATAAATACATTGTGACAACATGCTCTTTTAAATAATGAAAAACATGGACAAAATCAATGTAGAAACTGGTTAAGATAAGAACACTGAAATAGAATCAAAGCTTGTCAACTGACAAGTGTCTCCAATGTTGACTCAGCTTCTATCAGTAAGAAATATTTAAGTATTACAACGCGACTGCAGTGTGTCTCAAGCAAAGATTCTATGAAAATTCATTGCATCTGGAAATGAAAAATGTTCACCGGTATGCAAATACAAATTGCTGAGCTCGGTCGACTGCATCATGTTTATAAACACTTGACTAGACCTCAATTAGGTAACATCACGAATGCAGAAAAAAAAATACTGTAAAATTTACGAATTTAATTTTCAATGGTTCACATGTGTGCAATAATTTGTCCAAATATTTTATAGTAATACAGTGGTTTTTGTCATGTGATGATGACACATTCAGACATCTGAGAACAACAAAACCTATTTTAATTGGTCTGATAATGGTACAGAAGAGCCACAAAACCTTCCACATCAATTTGTGAGACAAGGATACAGTTGAATCACAAAACCTTCTATATCAATTGGTTTAATAACAATTGACAACCACAAATGCGGCAATCCTCGCTTATGACATCTACGAGGGATTTCTGGCAAAGGAGGAAACAGTGGTCACCATGGTCAACCTAGAAGATGCTTACAAAAGAGTCAGCTTTGGCCGGCTAATATACTGAGTGATTTTGGAAAAAGGTAGCTACACAAATATTATACAGTGTGGGGCTGAAAATCAGAAGATTGCACACGACTCAAATCCAATACAAAGAATAGCAATCACTGAGGACTGAAGTCCTTCACAATTCTAGGTATTTTGAAGAAAAATGAGAAGTGAAGTGGTCAGTTCTGTGATTCTTATGGACATTCCTCTTGTAACTGTGAGCTACAATACCTAATTACAACTAGGCTGATTTGAAATTTCCTGCACTGGGAAGTGATCCACATCCCTTAACTACTGGACTGTGTCAATGTCAATAGAATAAAGTGGTCTGCAAGGTAGCAACTAAAAGATGTTCAATGTCTACAACATCTCTCCTGACATTGCTCAGCTTTTTTCATATGCACTCTCATCACACAAAACTGGTTAGAATCTCCATTATATCCTTATTCCTTTTCTGCTGATAGTGCCAGTACTAACAAGCAGCTATATGATGGCTAAGAAATATATATAAGATATATATAAGATATATATATATGCTTGAATCAAGCTCAACAGCCAATGTGTTAGATTAGCTTCCACCACAAATCTACATTGAAAATGAATCCTCTGAAAGTACAAACTGTCAGTCCTATTTACTTATGTCTTTGGGAATTGTTCTCTTTCATACCTAGAAATCTCTAATTCTCTGAGTGTGTGAATTATCTTGAGAGAAAGCCTTCCACTCAGAGAGGGCCATTTTCAATGCAATACAATTTACACTTTGTGTTGTCCTAAGCACTGAGCACTTTCTTTGGGAGAATGATCCAGAGAGGTAAGTAGCATCTTAGGTGTTAGGACCAACATCACTTGTGACCTAACTATGTATACAGGGCAACTCCATATCAACTTAACTATATCCACAAGGATCTCTGTCATACAGTAACTACATCTACAGGGATCTCTGTAATACAGTAACTACATCAACAGGGATCTCTGTAATACAGTAACTACATCTACAGGGATCTCTGTAATACAGTAACTACATCTACAGGGATCTCTGTAATACAGTAACTACATCTACAGGGATCTCTGTAATAGTAACTACATCTACAAGGATCTCTGTAATACAGTAACTATATCAACAGGGATCTCTGTAATACCTTAACTACATCTACAGGGATCTCTGTAATACAGTAACTATATCAACAGGGATCTCTGTAATAGTGACTACATCTACAAGGATCTCTATAATACAGTAACTACATCTACAGGGATCTCTGTAATAGTGACTACATCTACAAGGATCTCTGTAATACAGTAACTATATCAACAGGGATCTCTGTAATACAGTAACTATATCAACAGGGATCTCTGTAATACAGTAACTATATCCACAGGGATCTCTGTAATACAGTAACTATATCAACAGGGATCTCTGTAATAGTGACTACATCTACAAGGATCTCTATAATACAGTAACTATATCAACAGGGATCTCTGTAATACCATAACTACATCTACAGGGACCTATGTAATACAGTAGCTATATCTCAATAATTTGTTAAATTATAGAGACACACAGTTCCTACATTTCACAGATATTTGCTTGCCGGGCAGGTTTTTATAAAGAAAGTGCTTTGTCCAGTTGTACTAACCCCCTTCTTGGCTCTGTTCATTAGTTTCAAGGGAAAGACAATGCCAATATGCTTGAAAATAATTAGAACTGAAGTAAATACACCATTGACTACCTAAGGGACTCCCCTCCAGATTTTCTATAGAGGTTTACTTCCATGACATGAGGTGCTACCGTGCTAACCTGTTAGGCAATGGCGATGTTCTATACTGTAGGTGTTGACGTCCTTAGCTTAAGGTATTCTGGTGCTAACCCATAAGGCAGCAGGTGAATAAGTAAAACAAAAGTAAGGAAAAAATAGTCGCTTAACTATATCCACAGAGATCCCTGTATCAACATGGTCAATTCATTTGCCTTGTATTCACTATCTTAGAATTACAGGTAGCACTCTCATGACAAATCTATATGTATTCGTTTATACAAATGAGCGATATCAAAGTTATCGAATGACAATATTATTCTATGCTAGAACGTTGTTTAATACATGGTGAATAAATACATTATACATTCATATGACAATCACTTTCACACAACTTGTCTTAGCTATGAACATCAGCTAGCTAGACAAGAAATCAGATACCAGAATCATTGACAGATCTGGTATCCCTAACATTGACACTATTCTGATTTGATATAATAGATTTGTTAGGTGGGTCATGTGGTACATATGCCAGATCATCTCGCCTGCCAAAGACACTTCTTTATGATGAGTCGCAGAAGGGCATACATTCTCAAGGAGATCAAAAGAAGCGCTACAAGGACTCATTAAAGACCTCATGACTGAATGTCTTTGAAATAGATCAAGATAAATGGGAAGAACATGCATAAAATAGAGCTACATTGTACTCTACAGTCAGAAAAGGCATCACATCTTATGAAAAGATAATAAATGCAGCAGCTCAACAGCACAGAGTAGATAGAAAGTCACAGGTAAACCAAAAACCATCTAAAGTGGCCATCCCATGTCCGAACTATCCAAGGACATTTGCAGCCAGAATAAGGCTTATTAGCCATCAACTAACTCATAGTCATCAAGGACATAACTCTAATTGAATTTAAAGAGTGGAGGTAAAAAATGATCATCGTCACTTGTGATGGACAAAAAATGGTAACATTGTTGATTTATAATCAGGCCATTGTGTCTTGTTTACTCATGCATTTTCTAAGAGATTTCTGGGAATTATTGCTTCAACTAGAGTTACTTGCTCTGTGCAATACTCTCTGTGGGCAGCTTTCTGCTCCATTGTGAATGATTGAGCATGAATGGGGAAAACCTAGTACAATGAAGTAAATCCTCTGCATCTTTTGAGCCTTCATGACAAATCTATATAAAACACATCTCTAGACTCTCATGATAAATCTATGTAAAGTACATCCTCGACTCTCATAATAAATCTATGTAAAGTACATCCTCGACTCTCATGATAAATCTATGTAAAGTACATCTCTAGACTCTCATGATAAATCTATGTAAAGTACATCTCTATACTCTCATGATAAATCTATGTAAAGTACATCCTCGACTCTCATAATAAATCTATGTAAAGTACATCCTCGACTCTCATGATAAATCTATGTAAAGTACATCTCTAGACTCTCATGATAAATCTATGTAAAGTACATCTCTATACTCTCATGATAAATCTATGTAAAGTACATCTCTATACTCTCATGATAAATCTATGTAAAGTACATCCTCGACTCTCATGATAAATCTATGTAAAGTACATCTCTAGACTCTCATGATAAATCTATGTAAAGTACATCTCTATACTCTCATGATAAATCTATGTAAAGTACATCTCTATACTCTCATGATAAATCTATGTAAAGTACATCTCTATACTCTCATGATAAATCTATATAAAGTACATCTCTAGACTCTCATGATAAATCTATGTAAAGTACATCTCTATACTCTCATGATAAATCTATGTAAAGTACATCCTCGACTCTCATAATAAATCTATGTAAAGTACATCCTCGACTCTCATGATAAATCTATGTAAAGTACATCTCTAGACTCTCATGATAAATCTATGTAAAGTACATCTCTATACTCTCATGATAAATCTATGTAAAGTACATCTCTATACTCTCATGATAAATCTATGTAAAGTACATCTCTAGACTCTCATGATAAATCTATGTAAAGTACATCTCTAGACTCTCATGATAAATCTATATAAAGTACATCCTCGACTCTCATAATAAATCTATGTAAAGTACATCCTCGACTCTCATGATAAATCTATGTAAAGTACATCTCTATACTCTCATGATAAATCTATGTAAAGTACATCTCTATACTCTCATGATAAATCTATGTAAAGTACATCTCTAGACTCTCATGATAAATCTATATAAAGTACATCCTCGACTCTCATAATAAATCTATGTAAAGTACATCTCTAGACTCTCATAATAAATCTATGTAAAGTACATCTCTAGACTCTCATGATAAATCTATGTAAAGTACATCTCTATACTCTCATGATAAATCTATGTAAAGTACATCTCTAGACTCTCATGATAAATCTATGTAAAGTACATCTTTAGACTCTCATGATAAATCTATGTAAAGTACATCTTTAGACTCTCATGATAAATCTATATAAAGTACATCCTCGACTCTCATGATAAATCTATGTAAAGTACATCTTTAGACTCTCATGATAAATCTATATAAAGTACATCTCTAGACTCTCATGACAAACCTATATAAAGTACCTCTTTAGACTCTCATCAAGATCAACTCTCAACACAAATCTTTATGTAGAATATCTGCACATTCTCAACACAAATCTATATGTAGCGTTTCCCTACATTCTCATCATAAATCTTCAAGATTTGCAACACGGCCATGTGTACATGTGAACAGGCAGCACAGAGTGCCAAACATATACTTCAAGAGTGTTCTGAGCATGAAATGCTGAGGCAGACATATTGGCCAGAGGAAACAACACTGGAATCAAAGCTCTATGGGACACTGTATGAACTACAAAAGACAGTGAGTTTTATTAAGGAGACAGAATTACAGATATAGACATGTTTCAAGTGAACGAAAGAAGAAGAAATCATAAATCTATATGTAGTATATCCCTACATTCTCATCAGAAATCTGTATATAGCATATCCCCCACATTCTTATCACAAATCTATATGTAGTATATTTGCACACTCTCATGACAAATCTATATGTATTCGTCTATACAAATGAGCAAAGTTATCATATGACAATATTATTCTGAGCTAGAACATTGTTTAATACATAGTGAATAAATACATTATACATTGAGTGCTCAATTTAAAGAAATTTTATGTAAAAATATTCAAGACCACTAGATCACAGCTGCTCTGAAAAGTACTTCTAACACTAAATACAACACAGTTGTCTCTTCCTTTGTTGAGAAAATAATGCGTCCCCAACTGACAATTAATGGAATATTTTGGCATATGTTTACTGTGTGAACAACAGCATTTCTGCACTCTAAGCAGACCTATAGTTGCTTTGTCTCTGAGATGGTGCAAGGAATGCATGTTAACAGTTCTGATAATTAGCTTGATATGTGCACATCTCACCAATCGTAGCAGTTCCTGGTGAATCATGATTCTATCACAGCACAAAATAAAAAGTCACACAAATTTAAATGAGTATTTCTAAATCAGCACATCATTAAAGGAACTGGTTTGGAATTAGTGCCTACCTATGTGGTTATTTCTCTTGGTTGTGTTTATCGGTTAATGTTTATCATTTATTAATTTAGCTATAAATATATTTAGAGTTAGGGTTAGGATTAGCTATATAAAACATAACTAACCCTAACCGTTAACCCTAACCAATGAATATTTAAATGAATTATGATTAATTGTTGTTATAATATTTATATTAATTAACCATAAATATTCAGGTAGGCACTAATTGCAAACAAGAACCTGATTAAACAAGCTTAAAAACAGCAAGGATTTCATTTTATTAACAAAGAAAAATGTTTACTGAATATCTGGGTGTATGTATCCTGTTTAACAAAATCAGGTATGAATTATAACTGCAGGTTATCTCAGCACATACTGGACAAGCCCATAGGTGTTCCAATCCCATTTCAATAAATATATCAGAGTGTAGCGGCTGCCAGTTCCAGTGTTTCTCTATACGGACTGTTTCAATCTTTACACCAATCTTACACCGTCTTGAGAAGCACCCACGATTCACACATTTAAAAATATAAGCACAAGAAGTCCCTCAGGGCATTAACTATGTTAGATCAATGTGTCCATGCTTACTAATGCATTGGCTTGCTCATTCCCCTCATAATAAAATCAGTGTTTTGTATTTAATTTACTTTCATCATATTAGAATTCATTTATATTATAATCTAGTTCAGAATGTTGTTACTTAGAATTTTTTGGGCTGCAGTGATTGTCTAGGCAATATTTACATCCAGTAGTTTCTCAGTGGTCTGGTTGCTTAACTGCCTGCAACTTATTTTGAATTCAATGATAGGCTTATGTGAAGCACTTGCTAATCCAACTATGAAACATAGATTACAGTTGTGTCGAACAAGATTAGCACTGGTAAAGAGCATCCACTGCATGCTGAAATACAGAGTGTGAGAGGTAGTAGACAAAGAGAGGAAAGTTGTGGTTGGGGTTTGCTGAAGAAGTCATACAAAGTGTATGCTCACTGGAAGATGTGGCAAATGATACGGAGTGGATAAGTGTTCCTGTAGATTGCCACACTTCCTTTCAGGTAGTAATAACACTCAATAGAGAAAGTAGGGAGTGGTGCACTATTGCTGTTGAATCTGAGGTGCAGGCACTGATCAGTGAGAACTTCAGGGATAGTGTTATGGTTGTATATACTAATGGCTCTGTTGTTTGACATGTGTCCATAGTTCTCGGGCATTCAAAGAGCAGTGTGTAGCAAAAACTAATAGGGAGGAGAGTGAAGCTTTCACTGTGACTACAAGTAGCATGACAATGGAAATTATGGCAGTGACCAGGGCCTTAAACTGAATGGGCACACAGAGCACAACTCATGTCTGCATTATTAGTGACTGAATGAGGATGATAAAAAAAAATACAGACAAGCTATATCCATGAACAGTGGCTTGATGATTTGATAACACTAATGTTAGAGGGTGCTACCCCATCGAGGCAGGTCCTTGTTGCATAGATGGATCTTACTTTAGCTAACAGAGCCTGAAAACTAAGACTGGCTAGGCCCTACTACAATCAAGCAAAGCCAGTCTACCCTACGAAGTACAAGTGCTGAAGACAGAGGCAACCAGCCAAGAGGCACAGAACAGCAATCAATATGCCATGCACCAAGCAATGGGAATATATTTTATCTTCTTCTTCTTCTTCTGCGTTTGTTCTCAAACTCCTGCAGATTAGCAGGATGTAGTCAGGAGAACGGAATAAATTGTGTCATGGTTTACAGCATTTCTGCGATATCTGCGCCTTTCGGCCTGACACATACGACTTCAGCATGACTTTGGGTCACTGACCCTATATGGGATGGGACAGCCAACTCCATTCCATAACCCCCTTAGTCGCCTTTTACGACATGCATGGAAGGTAAACAGTGTTGCTATTCTTTGCCCCCCTTCCGATTCATTTTTGTGCTTGGTCATTCAGGTGTTCAAAGCAATGAGATAAGATATATTGGCAGGTTCTGTCACTGTATTGAGTGGCAGGGCAATGAACAGCACTGACATATTGAACTCTTTATGAGATACTGCAAGATCAAACAAAATTAATGGGGTTGATGATTCCTTTTCCATTTCCAGAATAATCGAGCTATGCTTGAAATATGCTGTGACTAGAAATCAACATTATATGGGCTGTAAAACATGTCTGTCAATGGAGCTAGGTTTGAAATGTGCTGTGACCAGAAATTAACATTATATGGGCCACAAAAAATGTCTGCCAATCGCCATGTAATTGCAGATATACTCAAGGGTAGATCAGAGCACTTTGGATGTTTTCTGTGTGCAGGGATGATGATATCTCAACTAACTCACTACTCCTTAGTCACAGGGGCAGACATTTTACCATAGAGGAAAACAAAATCCTAATGGAACTACAAATTGTTAGTCGCTTCGGGGCTGTCCATAAATTATATCTACAATGAGATCTGGGGAAGGTCTAAAGAAACATTTGGCAGTTGTTGACAATGGGTGGGGTTGACATCAACATTACTGTTTTTAAATTCGAATTTGAAAAATTTCCAAAAAATGTAACATAAAGCATGCATTTTTTCATACTTTTTCTGTTAATTAAATTTAAGATGGGGGGAGAGAGAATTTTGGATATTTAAGCAGGTGAGGTCCTTCAATCCTCAAAATTTGTTGACACTGGCAAAAGGGGTAGAAATAATTGACACAAAAATTGTTGACATAAGTTATAGACAGTCTTATAAAAAATATAAGACCCATAACCCGTTAGGCTTGTTAGTTAGTTAGTTAGTTATTCTTCTAGGGCCAAAGACGGCACATAGGATGGATGTCATAGATTTCCATGTCTCACATTTTATTGCAATTTGTCTTAGGTCTTCATTGTTTCTGATACAGATGATGAAGGTCTCTCTTGGTCTTCCTCGTTTTCTCTTGCCCCTTGGTGACCACATCAAAGCTTGACAGGGGAGTCTTTCAGTATCCATTTCTAGCGCGCGTCCGATGCAATTCCAGTGATGCATTCTAATATAGATGGATACATATTCTTGTTTTGCTTCTTGCCTGATTAGGCTTGTAGGTATGCTAAATTGCAGACAGCACAAAAAGCCCTCAGATAAGTATGGACAAAAATGCCAGGACCATTCCTAGAAGTTGTCAATGCAGGATTTTTTTTCTGACAGTGTCTTCTCCCTAAACTGTTCTTCATAAATAGTTTGAGAAAATTAGTGCTGTGTCGTTTTCACTTTATAAATAAATTGCTAGCCACTTATCTACCTTTGATCTACCTGTACCACAATCACCTGGCAAATGTTAAGACATTTTGAAATTGGTTTTCATTAAATGTAATAGGTTCACTGCCTAAGACTATATTCTGTATTTTAAACACTCCTAAAGAATCTATTGGTTTGTTTGTAAATATTACAAGAGAGCAAACAGGAATCAAAACAGATCCATCCCACATTATCTTAATTTGTCATAACAGAGCATGTCTACTCACAACTACATAATACCTTTAAAACAAAGATGATCTCACAGACATGAATGTGTTATAGTGTTAGACCATATGTATTTTAATCACTTGTAGAAGTTTTGCTATCACCACTATCTCAACATCTTCTATATACTCTCCTCATCAAGCACGGCAACTTCTCGTGAAGATATTTTCCTTCTCTGTATTCACTCTCAAATAATCAATATGAAATTTCAAATGGTTTGAACCAGAGAGACTGAATACATTGCGTCATTATTTATACGCATAATACATGCGTAATATGCACCTTTTTTGCACCACCCGTGTGGCAACCAGGACTTGAAATTTTCACTCAGGTTGTAAAGAATAAGGGAACTGCTTTCTTTCCAGATATATCATAGGAAGTGACTAAGAAAAGTTGATGGATAGGCTGATAACCTGTTAGCTGTGAAAAATTCATCATCACTGCATATCTTGTCTCGATTTATTACTTTTGTCGAGGACCAAACATAAATCCATAATTTTTCTAACATAACCAAGTCTTTGAGACAACAAACCTTTAAAAGTTCAGGTACAACCTTGGTTACTTAACTGAGGCGAACCTGTGTTTTTATCAGAAAGGATATGGGCTGTCAAAAATTACCTGCTAAAAGGATTACTTGTCACCATGGCCCAGCACATCCGATTATAAAATGAAAAAATGTCTACAACACATGGTGTTCTCAAGAGGTCACCAATCTAATTACTATCCATGTCCGACTTCGGTGATTAGACAAGAACTGGTATTTTCAACTTGGTCCATATTGTTGACCGCTTGAATGTAAATGTGAAACACACCTACAACACATATATTTATTAAGTATGCCACCAGCTGCTGAAAATTAAGCCTGGGCAGGACCACCCTCAATTGAGCAAGATCATCTCAAGTTTAATCTAAAGGGGAGTACCACTGATAACATGTCCATATTTTCAAGCAATAATTTCTAGGAATGTCAGAAAAGAATATATCATGAGCCAGATTTGAATGTACAACCTCTGAACACTAGGTAAAAGGCTAAATCACTACGCCACAAAGATCCCCATTTATATACTTCTATTATACTCTCTTCCAATGCTTTTGATTTCAAAAATACAGTATTAGGTGTGTCTATTTTTATGCTACATTTATGCAGCTGCTGTTGTGAATTGTTTTGCAATTTCAACTATTCCTTCACTGCATGACTATTTTCTCTTAATCTTAGATGTTGTCATACTGTTTCCTCTTTGGTCACATGTAATTTTTAATCTACTTTGAGATCTCTCATGAGCTATTTTGTCACCGACTATTTGCTCTGAATTGAGTTTTTTCATTCATTCTAAGCATCTCTGTGGATGTTTTATTTTCTCATCTGTGTACTCAAAGTGAGTTTTTTTTACTCCAACTTATTTTTAGGAAGGTGTTGTTGATGAATTATGTGAATGTTATCACAATTAAAAACCTTTAAAAATGTATGAATAATCCCTCTTTAAAAAAATAAAAGACAAGTTATATCCTAATATTCCAAACCCAACATGAAAATCAAGGTAGCTGCTTACTGTGTGCAGAAAAGAAGTTCAATATTCCAAATCTGTCTAGCCTGTGTGATGTTTTAAATCTGAAGCTTTGTAAGGGTAATGCTCCTGGACCATCTGAGCTAGCTGTGTAAGCTGCTGAGAGGCAGTGACTGGCTTTTCAACATCTACTGCCTCCCCAACAGTAGCTACACCTCTACTAATCACAGGCCCACAAGAATTGACATTGTTGTCAGAGTCCACATCCATACTGCTCTCACTGGCTTTACTACTGATGCTGATCATGCTAGCATCACTGGAGACAGCAGAATCACTGGATGGTGTTTCTGGACTTATAGCATTGTTGGTAGCTGCCCTGGCATCCTCTTTTCCAGGGACAATCCTTCTCTGTTCCTGTGCTTGGTGTAGGCCATGAAGGGAAAGTTTCTGTGCTGTTAGCCCAGTAACACCTCCAGCTGAAACAGGTGGAACTTTAAACTCTGGTTTAAGTTCTGCTGAAGCAGAAGCATACAGCTTAGGTCTAGCACCCAAACTCTGATCTGTGACTGTAGAGTTATTTGATGAATGATCTTTTGATTGCAATCCAGAAATATCATCTGCTGGAGGTAGGAGTTTGGGAATGGAAACTAGTAATCCTGGAACTGTAGGATCACTCTTCTGGGAGACTAGAGATATAGTAGGAGCATCTGTTGCTCTAAGTGTGACTGGAGATGGACCCGACAAGAAGCGTCTACGTACTGGAAGATTACTTCCTGATCCTATTGCTGGTACCAGCTTATAAAACTGGGGGTCAGATGAATTGGTGTTGCCATGAGGATGACCAACTTGAGTGGCAGTAGACACTTTTGTTACAGTGGTTTTCTTCGATGAGTCTATCATCACTGGAGCAGACAGTCTTCGGGCCACTTCTGTTCTGCTGGCAAATATCAAGGAAGTGCTTGCTTCTTGTGGTCTAAGACTGTGACTTCTGCTAGGGCTATGAGACAAACTGCGCTGGAATCGGAAAATGTCTCTCTGTGTCAAACCATTAGGTCTGGCCCGTTCAGCAGAAGAGTGTCTTAAGTCATTCCTGTGGGACAGATCTTCCATGGGGATCTCTAAACAACTGTTATTTATTTCACCAGACCTGCTTACAACAGATCTCTGTTGTGACTTAGATGTGGAAGATGAGGAGCTGGAAATACTTGACTCACCACCTAAGCTCTGGTTCAAGGACTGAAATGCCATTGCTGATGTAGCATCTTGGCCCAGCTCTACTGATGAGGAATCAAAGCTTTCAACACCCATCTCCTCTCTTGGTAACGTCTCTCTCATTGCAGCTGCAGCTTTAGAGACTGCACTGCTAGCCTGTTGTTGCTCTTGTCGACTTTTACTTCTTTGTGCAGCTTTAGCCTGAAGGATTTTCCGCTGTTCTGGTGTAACTCTTCGTGTAGACTTTAAGTTTGAGGCAGCTGATGAAGCAGGTACAGAACTTATAGCAGACTGCGAGCTTGATGAAACGAGAGTTGAAGGGACACTGCTGCTAGCTCCACTTTTTCTTGAATCTGCTCTCACAGGATGACTGCGGCCTGATGGCAAAAAATTAAAAAAATGTGATATTTGAAATATATTATATATCTAAAATAATATATAAGATAATATATATAAAAAATTAAGAAATTTAATGTATTTTTTTTATCTTTCTAGCAACTAACTATATACATTCTGCAATGTAATGACTATAAATATGTAACAGTGTTAAACCACAAGAATTTGAAATCACTCCAGGCACAAGCAGAGCCAGGCTCTTGAGGGAGTGGTTAAAGAGAGTGTTTAACTAACAAGCTATGGGAACCATCAAAATATGTACTAAAACTTTATCATGTACTGAGAGAAACTAAGCATACATGTGTTGCCCAGAGTGCATCCACATCTATTCAAAAAGCTAAACTAAATTCAATAAATATATTTGAATTAACTGGTTTAAAGTTGCAAACTGGAATCAAATACAGATAATCCTGTTAGCACAAAGGCTTATAGGCAACAGCACACCAGCTGAAAGTTAGTTAACTGGCATACTAGTTGATGTTTATTATGTTAACTTATAACGGCACTATGATCACAGTCCAACCCCCATTTTCGTTCTTGTTTCCCATTTTCCAAAATACCTACATATTTTATGGTTAATTGATGTAAATATTATTATCAATAAATAATCAATAATTAATTGAAATATTTTTATTTTTTATTTTTGGGGTTAGGGTTAGTTATGTACATGTAGGGTTAGTTATGAGGGTTGAAGTACATATCAAAAACCAAGTACAAGGTAATCCATCTTCTACCCATTTTTCAAGCTCTTGAAAAATCCAAAATACACAAGTTTGGTAGTAAATATTGTTGAACTGTTTTCCTTAGGCTCAGATTGGCCTTTGCATTATTAATATACTCACTTCTATTTACATTAAGGTTAGCTCAAGGATTGTGGCAGTGTACATAACTAAAATATGTTTTACATAACTAAAACTAACCGTAAACCTAAATATAATTATATTTAAATTAATAAATTATAAACATAAACTGATAAACATAGGAAAGGGAAATAATCACACAGGTAGGCACTAATTGGCGCAACATGGATTGGACTGCGATCATAGTACCCTAATAACTTTACTGTAGCCAGTATACTCTGCTGTGGATGTACACTACCACAATCCTTGAGCTTACCTTAATGTAAATAGAAGTGAGTATATTAATAATGCAAAGGCCAATCTGAGCCTAAGGAAAACAGTTCAACAATATTTACTACCAAACTTGTGTATTTTGGATTTTTCAAGAGCTTGAAAAATGGGTAGAAGATGGATTTTCTTGTACGTGATTTCTGATATGTACTTCAACCCTCTTAATGAAGCAGAACGAAGTCTGCTGAGAGAATCATCCATAGCACATAATTCTGTAATTTCAAGTGATCAAACAATAGACTGCTCCCTCTTGTAACACAGATTAATGGTGAACAGTATGTGTCAATGAGGTAAATTAGGGAATACAGTGTTTGACCTGTATTTGTTGCCAACAGTATATTGAAGGAAGATGTGGTCAACATGCCTTACCTAGAAGACCTGGTACCCATTTTCTGAGCACAGACTTACAGCAGCAAGGAATACTAAACAAGCTTTCAAATACAGTGGAACCCCTTTCATATTGCATGTCTTTATAACAGCATTCACTCTTAAACAACACTTTTCAAAATCAACACATTAAACAACACATTAAGCAACACATTCAACAGCACATTCAATAACAACACATTCAACAACACATTAACCTTTAGCAAGCCAGATTAAAAAATACGAATCGTCTCCCTGCCACCGGATTCTTTTTTGAAAATTTTCATTATTGATGGTGACTGTTTTGAAAATGTGATAATTTTTTGGTTGTTAGAGATATTTAAATAATATTTGCACATATAAATAAAGAATTGAATTATGCATATATTGGTGTAATTTATGTACGTGTGTGTGTGATACCAGACGTATGAGAAAGTGGTAAAGACGTTTTTCACAAAAAACATATATTTTATAACAAATAAGAGGGAAAAAATAAGGAAAAAAAATAACTTACCTTACATATCGAATTCCTTGGCAACACTGTCAACTAAATCACGTAAATCTGTTGTATTTATGTTCTTTCACTGCAAAATTATCAAAATATAGCCGGGGGAACTGTATAAAACATGTAGATTTGCAGTAAAATCGTTCTTTGAGCTTAGGCCTAGAGTTATTTTTTCTGCCACTTCAAAATATTCGATATCAAACGTACAAGTCCCCAAACCAGCACGGCATTCTGTATATTCACTGCTGTGAAACTAAATAACCTAATAATCCATGATTCAATCCACGATTCAATGTTATTTTATTCGAAATACGATGAAATAAAGGTCTGTAAAACCGATCCATCATCATGGCATCGTACCGGTGTACAGATGTGGTCAGATTAATTGCTCTTAAACTTTTACGAATAGCCAGCCATTCTCAAAAACGATCATGTCGGAAGTGGGGGATGTACCGGCTTCGATTGCGCATGTCCCCAGCTATGTGTACGGACTGTGGTACGTGTAAATCTCACGATAATCTCGCTGGGTGGGACGGCCCGCCATCAGCGCGCGCGGCCATTTTGTTTTTCGGCGGCTGGATATCATATCGGCTCGGTGAAGGTTAAGCAACATATTCAACAGCACATTCAATAACAACACATTAAGCAACACATTCAACAACACATTAAGCAACACATTCAACAGCACATTCAATAACAACACATTCAACAACACATTAAGCATCACATTCAACAATACATTAAAAATCACTTAATGAATATAATTGTATATAGCACTTTTTTTTTTAAATATAAATATTTTGTTGGTCTGGACAAACTTTTTGAATAAAGGGATTCCACTGTTCTTAGAAATGAACCAGCTGACCATCAAAATATCAGGATTTCAAATGATTTCTTCTTGCATTTCATGATTTCCTGCTTCAATTATAATATTCATTTCTGGATATACTATCCTGTGTATTTATTGTCCTGGACATGCAGTTCATGGAGAAATGAAAGAGTTGACATATTGGCTTTGAAGGCATCAATACTAGGGGAATTAATTATAGACAAGAATGACATATTAAAATCACTAATGAACATTATATGAATGGGCACGCAAGACTGGACAAAGAAATGATATGTAAAGTACATCTCTAGACTTATGATAAATCTATGTAAAGTAATTCCTAAATATATGTGACTAAATAAATGAGACTAAAAGAATTCAGAATTACAGTCAAGCAGTACGGGTGCTTGAGGGGCAGTTTAGTTTTAGTATAAATAATATTGAGACTAAAAGAATTCATAATTACTCCCAGCCAAGCAGTACGGGTGCTTTAGGGGTAGTTCAGTTTTAGTAGATACGATATTGTGAGTACAAGAATTCAAAATTACAGCCAAGCAGTACGGGTGCTTGAGGGGCAGTTCACTTTTAGTAGACTAGGCAACTATGGGTTTGCCCGTTCAGAAAACTAAACTAAAGCATAATTTACATGCAGGAAACATTCTCACCTGGAATTGGTCCAGATCGAGTGAAGTGTCCCCTCTCCTCGTTCTGTGTGATGTCTAGAAGACGTTCAATTGTGGACATTTTCTGCTGTCTGGCTCTCTGGCGACCTTTGATAAGTCTCTGCTTGGCTGCCATGCATCGAATGTGATCATCGAACACAAAGCGGGCAGAAAGAATAGGAATGGGTTTGGCATGAACCGATGACTGAGGCTTGTGGACTACAATATGTAGAAGTCTGCTGTCATCCTTGTCTCCAGATACCTCTACATCCTAATGCCATAGAAGAATGGAAATCATTACACAACAGAACTCAAGGCTAATCCAACTAGTTTAAGACGACCTACTTCATGCATGTATGATAGAAACTCTGATAATTTGTTAACTGTCATCCCTTCATTGAGGCATGACATTGGCTTCTTGTTCTGAAGATTGCAAGTCTGATGCATCACTTTAGCTGATTCATCATCAGATGATAGAATTATTCCAGAATCTTGTTTCTTACAACTGATCACTATATGTCTCTATTCTGCATTAGAATCCTTGTCTTTGCTACGTCCACTAATTCTCTGTGAGGTCACTGATTCATCTTTCTCTACGTAGCAAGCTGCCTAAGAAAGAGATTGTGACATTGTCTTGTTCTTCATTTGTTCTCAAACTTCTGCAGATCAGCAGGATGTGCTCTGGAGAACAGAATGCATTGTGTCCTGGCTTACAGCTCAGCTTTGATACCTGCAACTTTCAGCTTGACATCAAACTTCAGCATAGCTTCTGGGTCACGAAGATGGGACAACGAATTCCACCCCAAAAAAACTTCCTAAGTTTGTTTTTTATGCTTGAATATTGATAATGTTCACAAGCTAATTTGATGTTTACATTATTGAGCAGAATATTGCCACACTTGGCAATTGATATGTCCAGGATAATCTCAGCTCTCTCCTACTCTCCTACTATTATTTTTAATGTTGTTTAGAAACTGTCTTGTTAAGTGTCCATGTCTCATACATGTATGTGGCCACTGTGAATGTACAAGCTCTAAGCAAATTGAACTTTGCTGGGGCTCCATACCAAAAATTCCCAATTTTTTTTCTTCATCAGTTTGTAGATGTACTTTACATATCATTTCTTTGTCCAGTCTTGCGTGCCCATTCATATAATGTTCATTAGTGATTTTAATATCTCATTCTTGTCTATAATTAATTCCCCTAGTATTGATGCCTTCAAAGCCAATATGTCAACTCTTTCATTTCTCCATGAACTGCATGTCCAGGACAATAAATACACAGGATAGTATATCCAGAACAACAGTTCATCAGATTTATTGTTTTTTATGCCATGCTCATCTTCACTTATGAAGGAGGAATATCATCATCACCAAAAATTCTCCATCTGTTAGTCTTTGCCTATGTGATTGTCTTCATTTTATTCAGTAAAGCATGTCTGTGTTGCTGGAACCAGAAATGGGAGAAAATAATAGCAACACTGTGACCTGCAATTAATGTCATAGTAAGCAACTTTCAGTGAGTTCTCACTGATAGCCTTCAAAATAGACCAAGATACATGGGAAGAACTTGTACAAAATATACCAAGATACATGGGAAGAACTTGTATAAAATAGATCAAGATACATGGGAAGAACTTGTACAAAATAGATCAAGATACATGGGAAGAACTTGTACAAAATAGACCAAGATACATGGGAAGAACTTGTACAAAATAGACCAAGATGCATGGGAAGAACTTGTACAAAATAGACCAAGATACATGGGAAGAACTTGTACAAAATAGAGCTACATGGCGCTCTACTGTCTAAAAAGGTGCAGCAAACTGTAAAAAGATGAGAATTAGAGCTGCTCAAAAGCAGAAAGTAGTTAGAAAGTCATGGGTAGATCAAGAACCATCTACAGTGGACATCACATGCCCGAACTGTCCAAGAATATTTGCAGTTCGAATAAGGCTTTTTAGCCATCTATGAACTCACAATCAAGGACATAAGTCTAATTGAATTTAAAAAGTGGATGTAACAGATGGTCATCATCACTTATGATGGATGAACAACAATAACAGTAGGTAACTAAGGAGCTTTGGTGGAGGAGGTGGCTGTCCTATTATATTTTCCTGGTTTTTGTTGTTTCCGCCACTTACCTCTCCTTCAAGTTACAACAAAGAATATTTGTTGTTTGTTTGTTTAGATCCCCAGGAATTACAAGTGATTTGTCCTTACTTCTTATGTGCAGGGGGTGGTTTCTCAGAGCTTTCCTTCATGCCCATGAGACTTCAGCTTTCTGGAGACCTGAACATAATGCAATGCATATTGAAGAAGTCTTCAATTTGGGAAGGCGGGAGAGGCACTGGAAAAGTACAGTGTACACTTTTAACTACAATTGTCTAATCAAGCCAAGAGATTCTATACAATTATTTAACTTATTTAATTTCACATTTTCCTTGCATACTGCATTTTCTTGACATGTAATCTCCCATATTTCCATCATATTATTTATTTGTGACTATCTTATTTCCAGATGTCAGTTCCCATCACATAACATTATGAAGTCCATGATCTACTTTGTGGTTCAATTCTGTGTTTGCTTGTTTCTATCATGATATAGAACTATTTAGTCAATGCACTTTTGTGTATTTCTTCCACTAACATTAATATTCATACCATTTTATTTTTCTTCTCATGTATTTACCATATGGTGCGCAAGTGTACTGCAGCTACCGTTCAGTCCGAAAAATGAATATAGGGCATACCTTACACAAAATTATTTATATATACTCAACAATGATGAGTACCTTAAAGCTATGTTCATATAAGGTGATTACAAATTGTACCATTCTATTTTAATCATAAACTGTAACCTTTGCATAATAATATATTTATTTTTTGAAGAAAAATAAATGTCTATCATATTTTGCTATTCAGAATAACCTTTGGAGATAAAGAAGGAATTACACAAATTTACACAAACAGCACACAACTTAATGGTACAGACCTGCAGGTATCCAACAAACTTGACCACACCCCATCCAAGGCGCTTTGAGTCTGGTTCTACCAGAATAAGTTGAACAGGATCAATAACAAGAAACCTTCGTTCTTGTTTGCGGCTAACAGAAGATCAAAATGGTAAAGTTGATCTCACTCCCAAGTAACAATCAGAACAGTAACATTCAACTGTTTTTGCATGACTATATCAAAAAGTAATTTATTTCAACTGTGTAATTCAATAACTGCTTAATGACTGTTGAACATCATACATATGCGAAACAGACTATTTATGAGAATGTCAAAGGTACTATCTCAGGTCAAGTTAATGAAGATTTTTACCAGTTTCAAGAGTGCCCACTGCTCTCTTTAAATGTATTGAAGTTCATATTTGACAATGCGTACAGCAGAAGAAAAAATTATCCATGTGTGTACAATTCATTGCAGAATACAAACAGCCTTAACAGTTTTGGGGGAACCTCAATATCAGGTTAGGTATCATCTCTATGATAGTTTAATATCATGCAATTACCGTATATCTCCTCCGTGTATAAGTCGAGAATGTAACTTTAATGCACAAAATGTGACTAACGTTGGAAACCCGTGTATCGGCCAAGTCTTTCTGTCATTCTCTGAACATGCACACTGTATCTTTTAATCTCCATGTCATAATATTTTACTATATCCATGACTGAGCTCATTAATTCAACCCTGAATCTTCACATCATTTCATCCGCTAACCACTGCAGTGTTACATGCCAACGCATCAGCTCTTTCATTGCCTCTGACTTCCACATAGCCTGTACAGTAGCTTCATGTAATACTTCACACATTTTGCACTGTCAAGAAGAGTGACCCATTCCTTTCTTATCATGCATCTTTTATCTTGATGGGCATGCTCTGGGAGTCTGATAGAATTAATGCTTGTGCTAGTAGTTGCGTTACCAGCCAATTGAGAGCCATTGTCAATGTCTGTGTCTCTGTTCTTATGCGTGATATTTCTGTGGGATAAGAAGTAGATCCCGCCATGAGATTTCAATTCATTACAAAAGTATCATGAATCCAAGGATCTGGATAGAGATTATATATATATATATATATATATTGGATAAATAGACAATAGAACTTTGTGTTTATTGTTGTTGTTGCTTGAAAACCTTGATGGAGTAAAAGTTTATCACTCCATTTTCCAGCACCAGGATGCTTCACCAAGCATGATATCTGTGGCAGGGAGCTTTTTCAGATCTTTCTTTTTTCAAATCCAAGTAGTCTGTTGAACTTAATGTGGCTGTAGGGTGCAATATCATGAGTTAGGCATTTCTGTACTCTCTCTCTCAAGAGAAACACTGATGTAACTTTCTTGAAACTTCAAGTCATGCTGCAGATGAAAAGGTGGATACACTTCCAGAATTCTAGACACAATTGTCCAGCAGACTTTATCAAACAAAATATCACATTGATCCTCACTGCCTTAGGCAGACAATTATACTTTGGTAGGGAGTTTCACTGAGAGATGGAAGAAAACCTAGGCCAGTGTGGTTATGACACTTATGCATGAAATGTGAGCTTTGCACATCTCTGCTTCTCAAGTTCTCTGGACATAAACAGCAGTGGTATGAAGTAGCAATGAAAGATCATACTGATTATATCTTTCAAATAAGCATTCTGGGAAATGTCAGACAAGGCAAACAATAGCTGTATATCATCAGCACTTGGCAGTGACTGGGAAGCCACAGTTATCAACAACAATAGTGTTCCTATAGAGTATCAGAGAATGAAATCATAGCAATGGACAGTGAGGCCAACAGTTCTGTTCCTAGTCAACTTCTCAGAAATCTACAATAGACATACATAATCCAATATTTTTGGTATATATTTGTCTTTGTCAATTAAACACAGGCATTTGCCTTTAAACTAAATTATAAAACATTACAAAATAGTAATAACATGGAGCAAATTCACCCAGGTATGTGCTATGTAGAGCCCAAGCAAAAAACCCTTTTGATTACCCTAAAAATGGTTCAACAGTTGTAGAGGATTGACTTCACTGTACTCGGTTTCCCATATGTACTCCATCACTCTCTACGAAGCGGCACGCCGCCTGCCGAGAGTATCATTCATAGAATGTAGCTCCTTAGCTTCAAGTACTAATTAACAGTTTACTCTTTAGTGGTCATATTCTCACCATTGTCAATTTTTATTGCTACTTATCCATTATTATAGCGCACCACCCTCAATTTTGAATCACATTTACACCATGCAAACATATGGAAGTCATATTGGCTGTGCAATCAAAAGTAGTCAACATTGATACCACAACATAGTAGCACGCTTTCATTTGACTGAATGTCTGCATACAAAATGGTGGAACATGCCATCTACAAACACATATAGGACCCTTTGAGTAGGAGGCTTCTTCTTCAAAGCTTTGCACCAAGAGTTTGAGGCTTTCAGGTATGAAAGAAAGCTATACCACTGAGAATTTGAGGCTTTTTTGGTATGAAAGAAAGTTCTGGAGGAACCCTCCCCATTCCATATCACGTAGGACACAAGACTTTCCCCTCTCACATTTCCTGGGGCCTGAAACAAACAAGCTCCCCATTTTTCCACAATGTCAAGGATTACCTGCTGGTAGTTTATCTTTCACTTCTCTAACTCAGTTACTCGGATATCAGGTTATATTAGAACATGCATGTTTCAAGATTTGTTTCCTGAGTATTGAACAACACTCAGCACTGCAACTTGACCATGCAATCATGAAGCACTGCATTTACAAATGATAATTCCACAGTAAACTCACCTCTCCCTGCTCATGACTGTGCATGCAATCAAATCACTGTTGTCTGGTGAAGAAAATCAATGTCAAATATTTTATAACAATTATTTCCAACATTACATTTAAAAATACCATATTTATATGGTTTCAAAAATATATATTGAGCCGCTTAATTTCACAACACAGATGAAAAGTCAAGTATAGAATTGATAAGAAGCAATGATGAGGAGAGGAGGTGGGTGCCACCAAGTAAAAATGTGCCCATTGAAAAGCTTCTATGGAATATTTGCATAATATAGATCATGTCTGTTTATGGTGATGTGTCCAAAAATGCACCCTTACAAATCTGATGGGTTATGGCCTAATCATAACATAATAGTGTTTAGCTGTCAATAGTGTTTAGCTGTTCCATTCTTCCCGTTCGGGAGTTGCAGGGAGTTTGCGAGTGGCTTATGTGATAGAGGCCGCATGCCCTGCTGTATCATGTAAACGTGTATCACCATATTAAGTAAAGGATGAATATTTAAATTTACCCTCTGACAGAAAAAAAACCCAGTCCTTAACAGGAGCCCACTCTGGACCACACAGGTGTGAGACCAATGCTCTACCCTCTCGGTCATGCACTATGCGTGTGTAATAGCTGCTAGACAAACACACTGAATGTTCTGATTGGAAAGGTTCATATAAAAGTGTTAAGTCTCAATAACACCTACTGATGATGGTAGATATAAAAAAGGAGCATATTATTCTGTTGTATTTCATATCAGATTCAATCTTTAACAATCTGTTTTTTCCTCTTCATTGTTCTTCATGCTAGCAGTTAACATCAAGTATAGTAAACCAGAACTGGCAAGTCACTTCTGCACATGGAGAATCTGGCTGCAACAGTATGGTTTAACCTTCACCGAGCCGATATGATATCCAGCCGCCGAAAAACAAAATGGCCGCGCGCGCTGATGGCGGGCCGTCCCTCCCAGCGAGATTATCGTGAGATTTACACGTACCACAGTTCGTGCACATAGCTGGGGACATGCGCAATCGAAGCCGGTACATCCCCCACTTCCGACATGATCGTTTTTGAGAATGGCTGGCTATTCGTAAAAGTTTAAGAGCAATTAATCTGACCACATCTGTACACCGGTACGATGCCATGATGATGGATCGGTTTTACAGACCTTTATTTCATCGTATTTCGAATAAAATAACATTGAATCGTGGATTGAATCATGGATTATTAGGTTATTTAGTTTCACAGCAGTGAATATACAGAATGCCATGCTGGTTTGGGGACTTGTACGTTTGATATCGAATATTTTGAAGTGGCAGAAAAAATAACTCTAGGCCTAAGCTCAAAGAACGATTTTACTGCAAATCTACATGTTTTATACAGTTCCCCCGGCTATATTTTGATAATTTCGAAGTGAAAGAACATAAATACAACAGATTTACGTGATTTAGTTGACAGTGTTGCCAAGGAATTCGATATGTAAGGTAAGTTATTTTTTTTCTTATTTTTTTCCTCTTTATTTGTTATAAAATATATGTTTTTTGTGAAAAACGTCTTTACCACTTTCTCATACGTCTGGTATCACACACACACGTACATAAATTACACCAATATATGCATAATTCAATTCTTTATTTATATGTGCAAATATTATTTAAATATCTCTAACAACCAAAAAATTATCACATTTTCAAAACAGTCACCATCAATAATGCAAATTTTCAAAAAAGAATCCGGTGGCAGGGAGACGTTTCGTATTTTTTAATCTGGCTTGCTAAAGGCTAAACATGGTGTAGAGATTGAAAAGATAAGGTGTCCAACCAACCTGTGGTAAAGTCAGATTTCAGGCCACAAGATGCAGGTATCGTTTCAATATGTAGATCATGATATAACAATCTTTGTTCTCTAAACTGCATATTTCCTATCAAAAGGAGCTTGAGACCAAATGCAAAAGAAGAATATTAATGTTGTTGCACTTAGTAAAATTACCATACTTTGAGTTGTTGTATTTTGATTTATAGCTTTACTGCATACCAATGATGAGCAACTTATGGACACACTGAACAATTTTCACTGACCAGTCAAGCTGATTAAAAATAATATATACTCTAGCTACTGGGTTTAAAAAAACCAGCAAAACACTTGCATATAATAATGTGTATATAGGTTTTTGTCTCGGCCATGGTATGCCTGGAGTTTATTGACAAATGTCTGAGCATGTATCGCATAGTTACACTCTCTGGAACATGAAACTAGCATCATCTTTTCTTGGTTACATGATCCTCTAATGTCTTGTCTTTCTTGTTCTATCCATGTGTGCAACTAAGCATCATGGGAAGCCAAAATCTTTGTATACCTAGCTCGAAGTATGGAATTTAATTGCAATGTTTTGCTAATTCCAGCTTAAAAAGCCTGTTGAAAGATTTGGCTTGAACTAGGCTGTTTGAGCTTTCGCCTTCGCAGCCGCCATTATAACAAGATTTTTCTCCAACTTTGTGAAAATAAATAGAAATCCTCGAATGTAAAAATGAACAAAGTCTTCTTTCTTCTTCTTCAGCTTTCATTCTCAAACTTCCACTGGATCTCTCTTGTAGCAGGACAATGGTCCAACTAGATTTCCAGCAGGATGTAGTCCAGAAAATGGAAATGCGTTGCATCACCATTTTATTTGCGCCAATGGCCAAGACACATCTGTCTTCGGTGGAGAACGAAGTCACAATACATTTCCCTGTAAAGACAAACAAACCAAAAGATGACTCACTTAAATCCAACACATCATCTGTCTTTATGCAGACTTCTTCTTTAGTAAGTGGTAGCTGGGTCTCTATTTCATGCATCAGGCTAAGAGACAGGTCACGTATCATAAAAAATACTCGAATAGCCTGGTAGAAGTGATAAACAAGATTTTCAAAAAGAGGTACAGGTAATCATAATTTGGGATTGAACTTTTAGCAGATAACTATTTTCTTTCTCACACATGAAGATCATCTATCCGTTGCTAATGCCTAAAAGAGGAGCAAAGAATAGTAACACTGGCATACATGTTGCAGGAGGTGGTTAAGAAGGTTGGGCATGGCATGACTTAATTACCCATCCATGATTTATGCTGTGGTGAAGCCTGATGATGACCCATGACTGGTATGCTGGGAGGAAATCAACCCTTTAATCTACATAATGAAAGTAATATTATCTACATAACCTTGTAAAAAAGTGAAAATCTTCTCTGCAGCAGAAGACTGTCAAGCTCATAGCATTGCTCACTACAGCACCAATAAGGAAAACAGTAATCTGGAACTTGCAAAAAAGGTCTGGAAAACCTCCTCATAAAAAAAATGTCAGAGATAAACCAATCTGGAGGTGAAAGTAAGACTCTTATTGCCTAGAGGACAAGAATAACACATTTGTACTTCCTTGGAATTCTTTCATCATCATATATCAATCAATCAATCAATAAACCCATAACCCTTCAGGGTCGTAGGGGTACCACATTGGATGCTTCAGCACACAGAGTCCTCCAGCGAATTCTATCCTCAGCGATGCGGATGAGTGTGGAAATATCTAGCCCTGTCCATTCCTTGATGTTGTCTGTCCATGTCTTTATTTGTCCTCCTCTGCTTCTTCACCCTCGACAGTTCCCTGCAGTATTGTTTTTGACAAGGAATCGTGCCTGCATACATGTCCGAACCATGCTAGTTTTCGTCGTTTCACTATTGAAAGCAATGGCTCCTGGACACCTGCACACATCTCTACTTTATTTCTTACGTACACATTGGTCTTATGTTCCCTATAGGAAATTCGTAGAATTCTTCTGTAGCATTTATACTCGAAAGCCTGTAATCTTCTCTCCATGTCCGCAGTGAGTGTCCAACTCTCACAACCATACAACACAACAGAAAGCACTAGCGACCTATACAGTTTGATTTTCACTCCAACACTGATGTTGCTTTTCCAAATCACAGTTAGCCTTGACAAGGACGCTAAAGCCATCTCCAGCCTTATTTTTAGTTCTGCTTTGCATTTACCATTGCTGCATATACTGGATCCGAGGTATTTGAACATCATCATATATGAAATATATGAAATCTCAACCGCTTTGAATATCTAGTATCAACAATTAATACTACAGGAGATTGTTTAGCAGAGATCCGAAAACAATTAGTAATGACCCTACACAGCATCACAGGTGAAGAATCTACGGCAAGATGCAAACAGAAAAATAAAGTTACAGCTATTAAGAAGTATATTTTTTGTCTTGGTAACATATGGTTGGTTGTGAGACTTGGCCAATAGCACCCGAAAATAGCATGTGACATTAAATGGTAAAGAAAGTTCCCAAGAAAACATGAACAGAAAGATATTTAAAACTGTAAGAACATGGAAACAGAAGACTGACTCTTCAAAACTATTTTAAAAAATGCGAGCTAACATATTTTGGACCTATAAAAAGACACAATAGGTTAGAAAGATTAATCATGGGTTAAAAAATTTCAGGAAAGATGACAAAAGGCAAACCACGACTGATGGACACAGGATATCAAAAACCATTTCAATCTGACATTGGAAGAGGCTGCACAGCTTGCACAGAACCAGAAGGTTTACAGAGTGACAGTGAGGACAATATTCACATCACATAGCAGAAAACCCTTCAGTAGATGGCACACCAATATAGTGAGAAGCCTGTGGAAGCATACCCCCCCCCCAAACCAGCATTTAATCTGTACAATTAGGTTTCTCTTTGTGATGCAACATGCACAGAACCCAGCATTGCACATCACATTGGGGGAATCAGCTCCAGCTCTGACCTAGCTACCAACAAGTATGTGGTGCCTCTGCTATGAATAGGTCCTACATGGAGTGTGATGCAAATAATGTATTTTGGACACATTAAAAGGCATGACACCTTATTGAAGACCTTACTTGCAGGTAAAGTAAAGGGAAGAGAGCAAGAGGTAAGGAGAGATACAAGTGGGAGAGTAACATCACAATATGGACAGATTACAGTCTAGAAGAGTGCACCACCAAGACAAGAGACAGGGGAAGTTGGAGGTCTGTTGCAGCCAACCTTCGTTGCGGAGACAGCACTTGATGATGATGATGGAGTTTTATGTTTATGTAAAGCAAATCTGTGTAGGTCATGACAATTCCCTGAGAAAACCCAGAATTGAGCAAACATGTTTGCCATACTTAATTGGAGTAACTTTGTATGGCAGGGGTAAAAAACACATCACATAGAAGAAGTAGAAAACACTGTGACATAGAAAAAACACATCACATAGAAGAAGTAGAAAACACCGTGACATAGAAAAAACACATCACATAGAAGAAGTATAAAACACAGTGACATAGAAAAAACACATCACATAGAAGAAGTAGAAAACACTGTGACATAGAAAAAACACATCACATAGAAGAAGTAGAAAACACCGTGACATAGAAAAAACACATCACATAGAAGAAGTATAAAACACAGTGACATAGAAAAAACACATCACATAGAAGAAGTATAAAACACAGTGACATAGAAAAAACACATCACATAGAAGAAGTAGAAAACACTGATGAAATAGAAAAAAAAAAGAAAAAAAAGGAGGAAAAAACACTGACATAGAAAAAACACATCACATAGAAGTAGTATAAAACACTGGTGAAATAGAAAAAACACATCACATAGAAGTAGTATAAAACACTGGTGAAATAGAAAAAACACATCACATATAAGTAGTATAAAACCCTGTGACATAGAAAAAACACATCACATAGAAGTAGTATAAAACACTGGTGAAATAGAAAAGAGTCTTAGATATCAATTTTAATTTTTGTTATGGTGGTGTTTTCTATTTCTTCATTGAAGTGAACACAATACTGACAGAACACACAAACTGTACAGGTATATTCATTTCTTGGGTAAAACAAACAGCAAGCTTCAAAATAATAAATCTATTTATCTAAATAAACATTTTTTGTTAAAGTAACATAAAGTGTTGTGTCAAGTGGCATAGGCGATCATGTTTCTTACTTCTTCTTCTTCAGCGTTCATTCTCAAACTCCCACTGGATTTCTCTTGTATTAGGACCATGGTCCTATTAGATTTCCAGAAGGATATAGTCCAGAGAATGGAAATGCGTTGTGTCGCCGTTTTATTTGCACCAATGGCCCGACACATCCGTCTTCGGCGGGATGTTTCTTACAATTCCCTTTCTCTTGTTGTTTATAGATTCAGCCGGTGACACTCTTTCATACCACAATGACAACCCATCCAACTTCTCTCTTTTTTCTTCCTCTGTCTCTTCACCCCATTATATTTTCTGGTTGTTACTAAATGTTCAAGTTTTGCTCTTATCACATGCCCTAAAAATCTTGACTGCCTGCTTCTAATTTTTGCTATAATTTCTTTTTCTTCTTCGTCGTACGCCTTGCGGCGGACTCTCTGAAAGCATTCCGCTGACCGTCCTGAGAAGGACGTATGAGGGTGATCTGCATTGTGTCATGTTTTACAGCAAGCTGCATTATCTGCGCCTTTCGACCTGACACATCAATCTTTCAGCCAGCATTTTTTTGGGCTGGGTTGGCATTCCTGTATCTTCGATCCCTAGTACTTGGCCAGGCTACAGCAGGGTTGATGCACTCCTGTTTCCAGGCCCCCTGCGTAGAAGTGTACTGAGGGTCTTGGCCAGCTGTGGTTCACTGACCCTGATGCTCGACCAGCTATGGAGCGCCGGCCGATGCTATAATTTATCTCTATACTCCTTTATCTAAGGACTTTGGTATTAGCTTTCCACAGTATTTTCATTATTCTTCTCATAAACCACATTTCCATAGCCTCCAGTTCACTGTGAGCTTTTATTTTGGTTTATAGTTCATGCTTTCATTTATGAAAGTTGGTTTAATATAATACCCTACCACTTCAAACTGACATATCCATTGATAGTGCTCAAATGTTTCTCATTTTGTGAAATGATAATTTAGATAATATCTAAAAACACAAGTATTTGTAAATCTGCAAATTTAATCTATTACTGATTCTCACTCCATCACTCACCCTTCTAGCTCTTTCTACTTCTCCACAAGGAAGACGTTTATTAAAATCTATCCCGGTCAAGGGAGTGCCTGTTGGTGGTAGAAGTATGGAGGCGTCCTGCATTAGGTACTCAACATTTAAGGGACGAGTCTAAAGAAAAAAACCAATTCAACAAAAGTTAATTAAGTTCAGTCATTCATACACAATCAATCTGTCATTTAACTAGTAAACAGACATGATGATAACAATGTGACATGACAAGGCGAATCTTGAACTGCACTACATGCTGGTGGATTTATTGATCGGAGCTTGTATATAACTTGTCCAGTGTGGTCTGATGATAACCTGTACTCATAACTCAAATATGAAAATATTTTATCGTACTTTGAGCAGATTCATAACTGCTCAATCTCTTTCAGCAGATTGTGAATGATCTGTTTTTCTTGAGAGTATTTTTCTTGAGATCTAGACATAAGCTTCCTTATTGTCAGTGCAACACTTGCCTGTAACTGTAAATTTTCCGTATTCCTCTCCACTCATCTGTTTCACATATGTTCTAGTATAATGCATAGTTGAGTGGAATGTATATATGTGGCATAGGGATTGAAATACGGTATTGCAATAAGTAAACATTTTGGAGGGTGCAGAAGAATGATGGTCAACCAGCATAGGGCCGGTACTGTCAGCAGAAGTGTAATGGCGGATACAGTCAAGGAAAGATCGGAGCAACTATGGACGTGTTCAGTTTGCAGTGATTATGTTCTGACGGCTAACTAACTAACTAGCATATGTGAGTGTACTGTTATGTTATTTCCTGAGAATATGTCCAACTTGTCTCTACTTGACTATTTAACCATTCACTGTATTGTTATCTTCTTATATTTCACAAGTCTGTATGTATTTTCTACATTTTCAAACTCCTGTAGATTAAAAAAATGTAGTCTAAAGAACTCGAGTCTACAAGAGCTAATCAACATAATGGTAGCAGAAAACAAAGACAAGAGCCTTTTCTTAAACAACAAGACGTCAGAAGTGATACTTTTTTTGTGAGAAGTAAAATTCCCCCCAGCGTGTAAGATCAAAGTGAATGACTCAATATTCAAACAGATCCACCAATTCAAGTATTTAGGAACAACAATGACATCAGATGGAAGAAGTTCAAAGGAGATAATAAACAGAATAGGGCAGATAAAAGCAGCATTCATAAAAATGAAAAACATACTGTGTAATATCTCCTTATCAATAGAGGTGAAGAACAGAGTTTGTGTGTGTGTACACAAAATGAGCGAATTACCATTTTTTAAAGGTAGTAAGATCCTTCACAAAAAATAATCACAGCTCAGATATGTTCAGATTTGCTCAGGTGAGAAGAAAATGAGAGGTGAATTCTTTCACCTGTTTAAGTTGTTGATCATCGATTAGAATAGTCGTGTTTCTTTCTGTTTTTGCAATTGACATTAATTCCGTTTTTTATGAGGTCTACAAATGCATTTCATTTGTCTAGCTATATTGAAGGTCCTCTTTAAAATACATTTTATTTCCATTTCTCTGCCCGCATAATTCCTAACTCCTGAAATCTCAGACAAATACTCTCATTTTTGTCTACTCTTATGATGATCCAAGGTTCAATTACCAATCCAACTGGAAATATCTTTTTAAATCACCAACTAGGTCACCTCTGCCTATGAAATATATACCAGATCTTCAGGGAAAGTAACAGTGGCAGGAGTGTTGTGGCCATATCATCTTTATGTATGTCATTGGTCAATGAAAAATATGGACTTAACACCATATCTCAATATGCTTCAATGGTGTGGAAAATATATCTACTATTTTTTACTCCTGTCTGCATCATAATGGATGTATATAGATGGAATACAGTATACCTCCTCTATCTATAATGATCATTCTGATCACAGTTGAATTTGAAGACAGTCAATCAGCTATTGCTCTGTAACCCAGTAACCCAGGTAAATTCAAGAAGGAACCAGGAACCAGAAAATCCACTCAATTTTCTGCAAGTGTAAAGCTTCATTGTATTCCAATCATTCAGTCTGTAACCTTTCAATCAAAGGATGTAAGTCTGCATAGCAGGTACAGAGAAATAAACAGAAGCAAACAAATAATAATATTCTTGGTGTTTTTTTACCTTCATTTCTCTGTACTCATCTTCAAACATATCCAGAAAGATTTCCTCACTCTGAGAATATAAGACAGAGAGAAAAATAAATTTGATATTCTATACTCATGATGATGATGATGTAACAAGAACAGATTTTAATTTAACTTCTCCACCGAAGATGCACTGAAAAACTACACTGAACAAGATCAAGTTTCATATCACTGCAGGATATCTTGTAACATGTCTAATGAAAGATTTGATAGAAATAACCTTCACATTGGTGAAACCTGTTGATGGCATTCATCTAATTAATAGGACTGATTCAACCTTTTAATTTTTAGTTTTACTTTCAAGGCTGTCATCATCATCATCAGGTGCCATGCCGGCTGGCGTAGGCGGTCATGGCTCTCCACAGCTCTCTGTCCACAGTATTATGTATCAAGGCTGTAAGAGTCATAAAAACTTACCATTGGAGCAGAAGATTGCCTAATTAGTGTACTCAGCCCATCTTCACAATGAATCAATAGTACTCTGGGATTTCAATAAAACCACCATCTACTAATAAACATTTTTCAATCTTCTTTTTTGCAATCTCACAAGATTTATTTTCATTTTTACACTATTTCTTATACTTATATTTCTGCTTATGATTTGAACCAGTTGAATATATTAAGTTGCACTAGTTCACAGTGAAGCTGCACTAAATGCACCTTTCATTCCAGCACATCTGCTTTTCAACTCTTTTTTTCCATTCATGCTAAGTTCATTCTATTTTTTTCTCTCTGATTCTGAATACAATCAATGTCTCTTTTGCTCTCTCTACACATTGTTTCTCACTCTTTCTTCTCTTAATGTAAACTCACTGTATGACACCAGGACTGTAGAACAACTTCAGTAAAGAGGAAGGGGGTGTTTGTGTGTGTTAACCTAACAAATTTGAAAAAAAAGAACATTTGTCCATTTTCATTGCAATTTCCTCTTGTTTCGGAGATTTTTTGTTAACCCCTTTTTATAGAAAATTGTTTTTCGGGCATGGAACACTCACACTACTATCTTTAAATATCTCTAATTCTTGACCATTATTATTGTATTAGTATTTCTATGTGCCTGTGTATTGATGGGCCCAAAAGGGAAGAAAAAAAACAGTAACACTAGGCCATGCTATACATGTCATATGAGGTGGCTACAGAGGGTTGAGTGTGGTGGCTGCCTGTCCTATCCCACAGATGTCAAAGTCACTCACAAATGCAGTAAGATGTATCAGGTCGAAAGATGCAGATATCAAAGCTGTAAACCATGACATTCTCTGGACTACATTCTGCTAATCAGCATTTGAGAACAACAGCAGAACTAACAGGACCATGACTAAGTATATACTTGATTTCTTATGAATAAATGACTAAGTACACACTTGATTTCTTATGAACAAATGACTATGTACACGCTTGATTTCTTATGAACAAATGACTAAGTATACATTTGATTTCTTATGAACAATGACTAAGTACACACTTGATTTCTTATGAACAAATGACTATGTACACATTTGATTTCTTATCAACAAATGACTAAATATATACTTGATTTCTCATGAACAATGACTAAGCACACACTTGATTTCTTATGAACAAATGACTAAGTATACACTTGATTTCTTATGAACAAATGACTAAGTATACACTTGATTTCTTATGAACAAATGACTAAGCACACACTTGATTTCTTATGAACAAATAAGTATACACTTGATTTCTTATGAAAAATGGTTAAGTATATGCTTTATTTCTTATTCTGTAACTCTCATTAAAATATTAATGTTCATTATATGTGAATCAATGTGTACCTTATAAAAGTTTCTCAAGAGCTGAGTACAACATTCCCTTGCATTCTCTATGCACGCCAGATGCCTATCCTGTAAGTATGATCTGTCTGACTTATTAACTAACTGACTGAGTAGCTTGATGCTGATCTCAAGTGTTGCTAGTCGTACCTTGGTACCTATATAAAATATTCAAATATTTCATTAAATATTGTAGTGTTGAACTATAAACAGCAAAGACAAGAAATATAAATCAATATATGAAAGTTTTTAAAAAAATCTATGACATTATTTCTTTAATTTATGAAACTATGGTATCTTATTAGTATCAGCAGAGTTGCCCATGGGAAGACTACATACTTTGCTTAAAGGTATTCTTAATAACATATTCTTAATGCCTCAGTTACTCGTTTCCAGTTAAATGACCCAAGTCTTCTTCTTCTTCTTCTGCATTCATTCTCAAACTCCTGCAGATTAGCAGGATGTAGTCCGGAGAACGGAATGCGTTGTGTCATGGTTTACAGCATTGCTGTGATATCTGCGCCTTTCGGACTGGCACATCCGACTTCAGCATGGCTTTGGGTCACTGACCCTATATGGGATGGGACAGCCAACTCCATCCCATAACCTCCTTAGTCGCCTTTTACGACATGCGTGGAAGGTAAACAGTGTTGCTATTCTTTGCTCCCTTTCGGGCCCCGGCAACACACAGGAGACCCAAGTCTGATTTCAGCTAGATCATCTAATCATTCTGTGTTATAGCTTCATGACCAATGACTAACATTTACATGACTGGCACTCATCATCATCAAGTGCCGTTTCCACAACGAAGGTTGGCTGCAACAGATCTCCAACATCCCCTGTCTCTAGTTTTGGTGGTGCACTCTGCAAGACAGAAAGCTGTCCATCTTGTGAAGTTCTTCTTCTGGGTTCAGCATCTGTGGTCATGCTATACCGTCAGGCCTGTCATCAAGACGAAGTCCACTGTCTTCTCCAGGTCAGAGCGGCTGCCCCATAGCTTTTGCCTCAAGTCTGTATCCTCTGGCCAGGTCTGCTCTCTCTGCTCTTTGTATGTTCTTGTGAAGTTACTCTTCCACTTGTATCTCTGCCTACCTCTTGCTTGTTTCCCTTTGACTTTACGCTCAAGACTGCGACTAATAGGATATTAATAACTATGGACTGGCCAGGGAGGTCTTGGATTGCAGAAGTAGAAGACACCTCAGAATCTGCAAACCTATGAACTAGGAAGACGCAAGAATGGATGAAAGTATGCAATAAAAGGAACACAGCAAGACCAACTGTATTTCTGTTTCCATGGTGCACCACGTGGAGGTACTCTTAAGATCTTGGCTATCAGCTAACCCTACGTGGAGGTACTCGATCTTGGCTATCTGCTAACCCTGCGTCCGCACTAGAGTAAAGCGGTACAGGTAGCATCCACTCATTCTTTTTATTCTTATTGTTTGTGCCATATTTTTATTACTAGCAGTAGGTTTATGGAACAGAAATGTACTTATTTACAATATTTAAAATATTAATAAATATTTACCTGACTGACTGGCCAACTCAATGATTCTGATCAACCGTTCTACAAGAATTAGATTGTAGTTCTCCTTGCACTAAAGGTGATACCAAGCAAAACAGAATATATAAACATTACATTTTCATATTCAATCAGCATCTGCACAATAGAACACTTCTGTTCTGAAAGTTGTAACTATTATGAAGTTATATTCTCCCAATGTCAAAATTGTTTTTGTCAGACATTGATAATAACATCTAAAATGAAAATCAATTCATAATTAAATCTACAGCCTACAGAAAGTTCAGTTCTAAGAACTAAGAATATCATGGACAGTAAGATGATCCAATGCAGATGTTTGCAAAGACCTGAACATATAAGATGAGATTCTGAAAAACACAAGTTAACATATTTTTGACATACAAGACAAAATAGATTAGATCAATTCATTTTAACAGATTCCAGGAAAGAGAAAATGAGACAAAAATAACCCATGTGTTGCTGAGTCTGAAAAGGGAGCAAATAGTGGCAACACTGTAACCTGCCATGCATGTCATAAAAGGTAATTAAGAAGAAAACACAGAACACATTTTCATTTATAGACATGCCCACTGTAACACACCACAAGAATAAAACTGTAGTCATCTGAAGCAGCTCTGCCATACAAGTTTTACGGCCCTGTTATAGGGCTGGTGATCATAGTACAGTTCATTGAAGAAATTCATATCAGCATCTGCCTTGCACTGGAGAACAGGAAAGAAGAAGGTGACTGAGGATTAGAGTGGGAGTTGGTTGACCCATCCCACAGAGGTCAAAGGGATTCAAAATCTATGCTGAAATGTTAGACCAAAAGGTTCAGATATCATGTCCAAACTGTAAACCATGACACAATGCATTTCGTTCTCCAGACTACATAATGCTAATATGCAGAAGTTTGAGAACAAATGCAGTCAAGACGCACCTAAAATATTAATAAACACATCAACATTAACGGCCTCCTAAATATGACACTGGAAGAAACAGCACACCTGGCATAGAACCAAAACTGATGGCCTCCTAAATATGACACTGGAAGAAACAGCACACCTGACATAGAACCAAAACTGACAGTATCCTAAATATGACACTGGAAGAAACAGCACACCTGACATAGAACAAAAACTGACGGCCTCCTAAATATGACACTGGAAGAAACAGCACACCTGACATAGAACCAAAACTGACGGTCTCCTAAATATGACACTGGAAGAAACAGCACACCTGACATAGAACCAAAACTGACGGTCTCCTAAATATGACACTGGAAGAAACAGCACACCTGACATAGAACCAAAACTGACGGTATCCTAAATATGACACTGGAAGAAACAGCACACCTGACATAGAACCAAAACTGACGGTCTCCTAAATATGACACTGGAAGAAACAGCACACCTGACATAGAACCAAAACTGACGGTATCCTAAATATGACACTGGAAGAAACAGCACACCTGACATAGAACCAAAACTGACGGTCTCCTAAATATGACACTGGAAGAAACAGCACACCTGACATAGAACCAAAACTGACGGTCTCCTAAATATGACACTGGAAGAAACAGCACACCTGGCATAGAACCAAAAGTCTCAAAGAGTGACAGTGAGGATAATTTTTTTACAAAGAACATGCAACACAGAAGAAGAAGAAGGGTTTTTGCAGAGACTAATCACAGTTGCAATTCCAAGTTGCAAATATAGCTGCGTAAATTATAGGATATTACACATTAGATAACACAAATTAAGACTAGAATCTACTCTTAATAAATGTTGATACCATTTGTAACAGATAATCAGTGAAAACTCCAAGCTATAATCTGATAGGTGAAAATTGAATAAACAGGATGACAAAGTTTTGCAAATTGATGGCAACACACCAAAAATGCACAAAATTCAATATTTTTACCAAAAGGTCTTTATCAAGAATACAACATAGAATTAGTTAGTTAGTTAGTTAGTCGTTTGATCATCGTCACTGCACTCCGGACAAGTCCATAGGTGCTCAGATCTCTCCTTGAGTGTAGCCGCAATTACACATTGACTGACGGTCCCAGTACATAGTACATTGACCATTATTCTTTCTTGCCCATGAAACCGCTCCTTTCTAGTGATATCACATTTCAAACCAAATTCCTTTATTCTAGTATTGGAACAAGAGTCATTGTCACTTATACAGTCATTTCCTCGTGCGTTTTCCCATAGGGTGTTCAAAATGTCTGCTCGATCCATCACTTCACCAACAGCCGCGTAGCAGCAGCGTGTGTGGCCAACCTATCTGCTCATTCATTACCCCGGACTCCCACATGTCCCGGCACAAAAAAAAAAGTCACTTTACGCATACAGGAATTATTCACTGCATCCCGCCTGAACTTTCACAATCATGCTCACCGAGTCACTGAGTATGCAGGAATGCTCGCAGATAGTCTGCGAGCAGACCCATTGCAAAGCTTTGGTTACTGTCAAAATCTCTATTGTCATGCTTCTTGTCGTCTGAGCGAATGCACCACTTTCCTCTCTGATGGTTTCCCCCCACCTTTGAGCCATGAAGGCCCAGGCACTTCTGATGTGTCTTTCAACCGACACATCTGTATATACAATCATATCACTTTCCCTGGAATTTTCACCAATTTGAGCGAGTACCTCCGACTCCACCACTGTCAGAAACCATTCCCTGCATTCTCTATTGAGTACTATTATTACTTTGAAGGCTGTTGGACAATTTAAGGGTGCACGACTCCATTCTGCATCAGTTAGTACATCTTCCAATCTGCACACCCTCTGTATATCCTCTGTGCGTCCCATCCACGACTTCCCTCTCTTAAGTCAACTGCCTTTCACCTTGAGAAATTCAGGCTGTAGAGGATGTTCTTTATCAGCAGTGATTTGTAGGTAGTCCTGCACCCTGTAGATTTGTATTCTTTGATCTGCAGTTGGGCAATCCAATAAGTATCGCATAACCTGTGCTGACGTATCTCTTGTACACCTACAACAACATAGAATACAACAAGTAAAGGACAGGACTATCTATGATCACACTAGAATGCTAAATTATTGTATAGTTAGTTTCTATTTGATTTATTAACTGACTAAGAAATAAAATCATTGAAGCCTATCTTGTGGAAGGACATTGCTTTTCAACTATGGTTAAATTTATATGTAACATGTTACATGATTCATTAGCCTTGCCAGATCTAAGTGAAATGGATCCATCTCAACAAGTTTTGATAGCCCGGCCATGTTCATGCCCATTATGACTTTGTATTTGACTGTCTATCTATCTATGTGACATGTCCTTTACAGAACATTGTCCTCATTGTCACTCTGTAAGCCTCTCAATTCTTTGCAAGCTGCCCAGCTTCTTCCAGTGTCATATTCAGATCTTCAATATCCTGTGTCTATCATAGTTTTAGTCTGCTTCTTGTTATCTTCCCTGGAACTATTTCCTCCATGATTAATCTTTCTAAACCATTATATATTTTTATGTCTGAAATATGCCAGCTTATATAGAACAGGAGGTAAACATAAACATACAGGGAGAGAAACTACAACAAGTAAAACAGTATCAATATCTTGGACACATAGTCACAAATGATGGCAGATGTGAAACAGAAGTTAAAAGGAGAATAGGAATGGCTAAAAGTACCTTCAATGACATGAGGAAATTATTAATATCTAAACAAATTACAAACAAGTTAAAAGTGAGAATTATAAAATGCTACATCTATTCCATATTAATGTATGGCTCAGAAACATGGACACTAAATAAACAATTAGAAGACAAAATTGATGCCTTTGAGATGTGGGTATATAGAAGAATAGGGAGAACATCATGGAAAGAGAAGAAAACAAATAAAGAGGTGCTAAAAACACTTAATATGAAGAAAGAACTACTAAGAGAAATAAAGATCAGGCAAATAAAATACTTTGGACACATTAAAAGACATGACACCCTATTGAAGACCTTACTTGAGGGTAACGTCAAAGGGAAGCGAGCAAGAGGTAGGCAGAGATACAAGTGGGAGAGTAACATTACACGATGGACAGGTTACAGTCTAGCGGAGTGCACCACAAAGACAAGAGACAGGAGATGTTGGAGATACGTTGCAGCCAACCTTCGTTGCGGAGACGGTACTTGATGATGATGATGATGCCAGCTTGCATTTTTGGATAGTTTTGAGGAGCCAGTCTTCTATGTTCAAGTCTTTGCTGATGTCTGATTTAGTTAATCTTTCTGTCCATTATATTCTTAAGACCTTTCTATAAAATTTAATTTCATTGCAGATGTTATTTAACTATAATGAATGTTTAATGTTTAACTCAACTTACATCAGACCTCTCTGTTGGCATGAGAACACTATCAAGAAGATTCTGTGAGATTCCTGTCAAATAGAAAACAATTGGACAACATGAACAATTCAATTGAAGACTTTCAATATTACATTTTATTGAATATTTGTATAATCAATTATATTAATTTATTAAAATTTTCTACACATTGTATGAGTATAATTTTACCTGATAATAAATAATATCAAACAGATTAAATACTGAATAATCAAGTGGGTTTTTAAAAATATTAAATCCTACTAATTTCTCAGAGATTGAGGTGTAACATGAATATTTGTATAATCAATTCTATTTATTTCTTTATATTTTTGATACATCAGAAAATGTACAATTAAACTTGAAAAAAGTTCACAGAATTTGGTATACAAAGAATAAAAAGATTAAATATGACAAATGACATAAACATTATTGAAATAAGAAATATTATTAAATGAGTTAAAATATTAATTAATATGAAAAACATGTGAAATGTTATAAACAACACAATCCTTGTGATTATCCTTTTCAGAAACATATTGTTTCCCTCACATTGTTATGATTCTTGAACATTCTATAGCTGATTTGTTTATTAATGTGAAGACTGTTTTGCATTTCATGAGATGTCTAAATTTCATTCATTGACAGTAAATGAACATGAAAAAATATTACTTTCAACATGGAAGAATGTTTATGGGAATTCATGAAATGCTGCAACAAGTTTATGGGAATTCATGAAATGCTGCAACAAGTTTATGGGAATTCATGAAATGCTGCAACAAGTTTATGGGAATTCATGAAATGCTGCAACAAGTTTTAAGGGAATTCATGAAATGCTGCAACAAGTTTATGGAAATTCATGAAATGCTGCAACAAGTTTATGGGAATTCATGAAATGTTGCAACAAGTTTAAGGGATTATTTCTGAATTCATTTGCATCATTTTTGGATGCCCTAGAGATATGGCAATAGTGGTGAAGCTCTTCTTGCTGTACTAACTTACTATGATGCAGAGAAATGATGAGCTTGTTTGTATCTGCATAGAGTGTGAACAAAAATCATCCACCATATGTTGATGTTGGGAGGAACAAAGGATACAGATTAAAAGGGGACAGTCATAACATAACAGAGCAAATGTGGTTATAAAACGTGTATGTACATTAGAGGACATAGAGCGTGGGAAAGTAATCCTATCTAGTTTACAGCTTCCATTCAAGTGGTCATCACACTTGCCACTGAAAAAGTGACAATGTTATTCTGGTACAGATAGATTCAAAGTTAGGCAGATAAGTTATTCTAGATAAGTTAGGCAGTCATAAAGTAGGTGATATCATGCTGAGACTATCTCAAAAAGCATAATGGTCTTGTCAACCCAAACAAGTAAAGTCTGATATTCAGCGAATTTACGCGTACGAGGTACGATAGTTTATCGGACCAACGGGCCGATTCGTCTCAATTCGTCTTGCCACTGGTTTTAAATGAGGTCTGATAAGAGAGTGAGGTCGACGCTTTGCACAACTCCTCACTTTAATCAAAATCCACAGTGCAAGTAATTTTTACAAAAGTGGTCATTATTGCCCGAAATGTCCAAGGACAATTACAGCTCGAATAGGGCTCATTAGCCATCTACACATAATCAAGGACATAACTGTAATTGATTTTTCAAAAGTGGATGTAACAAATGGTCATCATCATTTGTGATGGACGAACAACACACAGATTCAGAAGTTCACTCTTATCAGTAAGAATTTCTTAGATGAAGATGTTATTGTCTAGACTGATGGGTCAGTGGTTCAGTACTACCATAGTGCAGGGGTATTCATAGCTCAATGGAGGAAAAAGTGTTTTAGGAAGGAAAGTGGTGCTGTCATTACAACCAACCACTAATAGTATGATGATGGAGGTGACCACGGCAATAAGAAAGAGTAAACTGACTTGTCTGCATGACTTTTTTCCATGAAAAATGTATTCACTACAATCATGTTGAATCTTTCCCTTCAAGAGAAACCCCTCTTTTATTTTTGGATCTTTATTTCTTGTACAATGCATCCACCTATCACTTTTCTTACAATATGCAATCGTCTTTCTTGTCTTACCGAATGTCAATTTTGTTTAAAATTACCGGTAAATCTTCTTTTCCAACAGACTTTTGCTCCTCTTTCACATCCTTCTTCTTCAGTGTTCATTCTCAAACTCCCACTGGATATCTCTTGTATCAGGACCATGGTACAATTAGATTTCCAGAAGGATGTAGTCCAGAGAATGGAAATGCGTTGTCGCTGTTTTATTTGCGCCAATGGCCCAACACATCCGTCTTCTGCGGCATCTTTCACATCCATGAAAGTTACCCTTCGTTTTGAACACTTCAAAGGGTAACTGCTCATGCATTGTCATGGAATCAAAAGGGGAGAAAAGAATAACCGTTACCTGCCATGCATGTTGTAGGAAGCGACTAAGAAATTTTTGCAAGTGGGATTGGCTGTCCCATCCAATAGAGGATAAAAGTGACCCAGAAGCCATGCTGAAGTCACGTGTCAAGCTGAAAGACAGAGATATTCCACCCTAGACATCACATGCTGTAACAAATGATGCAATGCATTCCATTCTCAGGACTACATTCTGCTAATCTGCAGATGTGTGAGAACAAACACAGATGAAGAAGAAAAAGAAGAGTAACCTTAAAACAAATAAAGTATCATCTGTATACATGTTACATGCTTCTATTTGATGTTCCATGTGTGAGTTTGCACAGCACATCCAACACGTCTGAATATTGTTTGGATGGTAAAATTTCCAAGCAGACTTTAGAAATATGACAGTAAATATCAATATATATCAATAAGAAATCTTAAAAAATAAATTACTAACCTTCACTCTTGCCGATTGCATACAACAGGCACAAAGCAAATAGTGCAGAGTAGTCATTTTCACTGCATTCAAGTGCATTAAAAATCGCTTCCAAATATGGCCTTGAAACAAAATATATATCACTGTAGTCAAATAGGTAATAATACATAAATATTTGAAGAATATCCTGTAGGGAACATTCCTTTTCAACAATTCTTCATTCAGTAGCATGGTCACGCAATATGAATATCGACCTCTATTCCCCTTTAACAACATTTTTGGGTTGACAGGTCGGGCTATGGTTTCCAATATGGTAAGGGACCACCAAACAGGATGTAGCCATCAACACAGCATTTTTTGGCTGTATTGATATTCTAGGCGATATAAAAATGTTCCGTAGTTTGCCATTGCTTTCGTAACGGTTCGGATGCACAATTTGGTCAACAAGAGGTCGACCCTAAGATCTGTTCACAGACTAAGTTTTTATAAAGTAGATCCTTGCTTTTTTTAATTCTATCCTCCTAGTGTGTCCAGACATCATGAATTCTGCGCAGATTGAGGATAGAAAATATTCTCCAATGCAGTGTGCATTGGTATCATCATCATTACGTGCCGTCTCCGCAACGAAGGCTAGCTGCAACAGGCCTCCAACATCCCCAGTCTTTTGTTTTGGTGGGGCACTCTGCTAGTCTGTAACCTATCCATCTCATGATGTTACTCTACCACTTGTATCTGTGTTTACATTTTACTCGCATCTCCTAAACTTAATCCTCAAGTAAGGTCTTCAACAAAGTGTCACGTCTTTTAATGTGTCAAAAATATTTTATTTGCTTGATCTTTATTTCCTTTAATAATTCTTTCCTCATACAAAGTGTTGTTAGAACCTCTTTGTTTTCTTCTCTTTCCATGATGTTCTCCCTATTCTATATATCCACATCTCAAAGGTATCAATTTTGTCTTCTAGTTAACTGTCCATGTTTCTGAGCCATTAATATAGAATAGATGTATCCTTTTATAATTCTCATTTTTAACTTTTTTTGTAATTTGTTTAGATGTCAATATTTTTCTCATGTCATTGAAAGTACTTTTAGCCATTCCTATTTTTGTACAGCTTGCCCCTCTTCTGAAGCCGAATTGAGCGGGACTCAGTTGTGGTTCTGTGGTTCAGAATATTGTCTGTTTCATTATTTTTACATAGCTTGTACCTGTGTAACTTAATAGGGAGATGTCTCTACATGATTCACATTCTTCTTACTACCTTTGTGCTTCCATAAAAGTATAATTACTGACTTTTATTAGTTGTCTGGTACTTGTATTTCTGCCCAGGCTATTTTGGGACAGCTTTAATCTAGCTAGCCACCGAACCTCTGTTTTTCTACATGAGTTAATTGCTTTGCTAGGTATACCATCCCTTCTGGTAATTTATTACTTGGGCTATATTTTAAGGCTTCTACTATTTCTTGATTTAGTATATATTTTGTAAGAGGACAGTGTCATCTTAATTTTGCAGATTATTTATTATTTTTTCACTGATCTTGAGTCCTGAGATTCCTTCTATATGTTTACAAATGTTCTCTGTGTAGATGTTAACAAAGTCTGCGTAATAAAATACAACCTATTGAATATTACATAATTACAGTAATTTTACTTGTCAAATGAGAATATTGGTTTTCCCATTAATGTTATTTCTACTCTACTTTTATTTATTAACCATTAGCTTTAGCATTTTGCAAGTGTTAATTTTTACTGTTACTGCATTCTTTTTCACTTTACGCATTATTTATGGAAGGTAAAATTTGGAACTGGCAATAACTTTGTTTTTGGAGCTTTTTGTATATTGTTTTTTTTAATGGAAATAAAGGAATGGTTGCTGAATGCAAGTTTTGCTAGTGTATGTGTGATATGTGAGAAAATGGTGAAGATGAAAACTGAAAAAAAAATGCACAAACATCATAAGTGACTCACTTGTTCTTATTAAATATATTCAATGCTGGATATAATACCTTTAAATGTCTATGCCTATTCTATTTCTGATGTCCATTTCATAACCAAACTAATGTGTTCATAATATTGTCTGTGACAACAAATGAAACACGTTGATCTCACTAATGTTATAAGCTAGGCCTAATGATCCTACAATTTAAGAACAATTGCAAAGCCAGAGATGATTGTAACCTGAAGAGGCACTATCTAACAACATCAAGGATATTTTTTCTTTACACACACTCGACAAAAAACTGCTGTCCCAATCCTCTGCTATCTGGAGCTGAGAACAATAAATGCATCCATAAAACCAAGAAATACTTCATAATCAGAATCAGAAAAATATTCCTCAAAATTGATGTCATTTAAAACGATTTTGACAGACTGCAGATACAAATTCCCTAACACTCTAGAGCACTTTGTCCTCATTAGTAAACCGATGGAAACTAAAGTTAAATTATGTATATTTGCAATTTATATTACCCGGATGAATGACATTAGTTTACAGTGGTGATTTCCTTGTTCAAGAAGGTGCATAGCAACGGGCGGAAAACAGGGCCGACAGTGACTCAAAATACATTGAACTTTTCTACTACAGCATGCTAAAATTTACACTGTAATGTTATTTCCCCATTCATTTTGTTTTCACGCATTCTTAAACTTTCACTGGATCTCTCTTATAACTGGACAATGGACCTACTAGATTTCAAGCAGGATGTAGTCCAGAGAGCAGAAATGTGTCTTGTCACAACTTTATCTGTTCCAGTGGCCCAATATATCCAACTTTGGTGGTGCTAATACATTCAGTTTTTTTAACCACTTCCAGTGAATGATAGACATCTTTAACCATATCGTTAGTATGCCAGCCTTATGAGAACTGGTTCCTGTACTTACATGCTAGTTGCCAACTTCAAAGCTAAGCATTGTCAGGCATGCTTGATGCTTGTGCCACTATCGACATATCCACAGATGGGCACCTCCATTAATTTAATCTTCTCACTAATTAACTCGAAATTATTATTCTCACTAGACTGAAATGATGATATTCCTCCTTCACATGCAAAGATATTAAGAAGGGCATGATATTAAGAACATGGTATTAACATCTAAACAAATTACAAACAAGTTAAAAATGAGAATTATAAATGCTACATCTATTCCATATTAATGTATGGCTCAGAAACATGGACACTAAATAAACAATTAGAAGACAGAATTGATGCCTTTGAGATGTGGGTATATAGAAGAATAGGGAGAACATCATGGAAAGAGAAGAAAACAAATAAAGAGGTGCATAAGACACTTAATATGAAGAAAGAACTACTAAGAGAAATAAAGATCAGGCAAATAAAATATTTTGGTCACATTAAACCTTATTGAAGACCTTACTTGAGGGTAAAGTCAAAGGGAGGCGAGCAAGAGGTACGCAGAGATACAAGTGGGAGAGTAGCATCACACGATGGACAGGTTACAGTCTAGCAGAATGCACCACCAAGACAAGAGACAGGGGATGATGGAGATTCGTTGCAGCCAACCTTCGTTGCGGAGACGGCACTTAATGATGATGATATTAAGAAGGGTTAAGTTTGGTTTGATTGTTTGTGAGTCCTCAGATGGATGATAAGCCCAATCTTGGATCTGAAAGATTTGTTGCAATGTGAGCAGGAATGTAGTAGACCTTGAGTTAAGAGAAAACAGTATGGCCTCTCCTTTTGTTCTGTCTTTTGAATTGCCTGTAATGTTCTACTCTGTTAAAAACTTTTAATATCCTCTCTGATCTGACAGTTCCATGCTGGATAGTCCAGAGCTGTGGTTTCTTAAAAACATAGGTCAATCCTGCAGTGCTTGAGTGATATCTTCACGTAGTCCTTAAATGGTTTCTTCTGTTGTCTGCTTAATGCTGCACAGGTTCACCATAGAATCTCTTTGAAAGACGTTCATCTGGCATACGAAAAATGTGACAGTCCCAACGAAGTTTAACTCAACAAGGCATAGATGCTTTTCATCTTAGTTTTTTTCTAAACTGGAATAATCATTTTCTGTCAATGTATCTGTCAAAAACACCCATTTTAATGTTTAACAAACCTGTTATCCAAAGAGAAACTGTTCTGGGGGTTCTCTAGAGAAGGAGGTGGTCTCAATGGAGCCAACCGTTGATGCACTCTGCCCATAAGTTTTTCTTCATCAGTAGAGTTTTGGGTAGGGCTTGACAACTCTGTATCACCTGAGCACACCTCACTGCTGGGACTAAGAGCCCCCTCTGTTGGGATACAGAAAATAAAAAATTGGAAACAACTAGAAAACTGAATGCAATCAGCGCCTCTGTACTTTAAAAGCACCTCCCACATTACTTCTTCTCCAAAGGTGCTCAGTTACTTTCAACTAGTTAGGTAAAAGTGTCTGCATAACTTCTCCAAAGGTGCTCAGTCACTTTCAACTAGTGAGATAAAAGTGCCTGCATAACTTCTCCAAAGGTGCTCAATCACTTTCAACTAGTTAGATAAAAGTGTCTGCATAACTTCTCCAAAGGTGCTCAATCACTTTTAACTAGTTAAGTAAAAGTGCCTGCATAAAGCACACAGTTGCTCCCACAGAAATACACAAATTACATCAAATGTTTGTTTGTTTGTTTTTCGTTCGCTCCATTGTAACCATCACGGATATCCGTGCGATTTCCGCCGGGAGCGTGATTACGTTGTGCCACCATTATGCGCCTTGTAGGCCTAGCACATCCGATTTCGGCATGCCTTGACAATTCAGGTGGGCTACCCTTAGCCTGTGACAGCCTCTATATCTGTCTCCAGGCACGCGTAGTGGAGACTCTTCGCAAGAAGACGATTTTTTGCTCTCGTCTGACTCGAACGAGGTGTTCCACTGACTATGAACTTGCCTCGTGTAATTGAACGTGCTGTGCCTGTGCCCATTGGGTACTGAACCATTTCTCATCCGTGAGCCTGGTTCCTTAAGGGGAAGAACTCAACAGAGGAGTTGGACCCTGGCTCTTTCGCCCTCTTAGCCGAGGTGTCATTCACCGACATCATGTACCCCTTGTCCAAATTCGAGTCACACCACGCGTTTGAGAGCAAGGCGTTCTCGAGCTGAGCGTCCTTGTCCCAATAGCGCCTGAGCCCATCAGGTACTGAACCCTTTCTCTCTTCAAGTGTATTTCCGGTGTAGGAATACCTGACAGTAGAGTTGGGCCAGGGCTAAATCGTTGTCCCTTTTGTGCCTGAGCGCATCGGGTATGGAACCCTCTCTCTCTGCAAGTGTACTTCCGGTATAGGAAACCTTGGCAGTAGAGTTGGGCCAGGACTACCATCGTTGTCCCTTTCTTGCCTAAGTCCATCGGGCACAGAACCCTTTCTCTTCGCGAGCATATTTCCGGTTTAGGAAGGCTCGACATTAGAGTTGGATTAGGTCTTCTTGCTTTACCAAACGCCAATGAATGGGTCTGGGTCTCTGCCTGTAAGGAACACATGTAACTAGAAGCTCGTCTCGAGCTGACGGAGCTTGTAGTTCCCCTTTCGTAGGGAATTTTCTATTTGCAGTTCGCGCTGCCCTCTAGCGCTGTTCTGCCCTTTCATTGTTTCATTGTACTCGGTATGAAATATATTTGTCTCTCGCCATGCATTTACCTTTACGTGCATTTTACATTGGCCGCCCCTCCAATGTTCGGACTGGACTGACTAGCTTCACTGTATGTCGACAGTGTCGCTAAATGTGGTGATGCTGGTGGTGTCGGAGATATTGTCTGTCTCTTGTGCAGTCAAATCTCTTTCCATCTGCTACCTCCACATTCTCGGACACGATCCCCAAATGATTTGGCCAGAATCAGCTCGAGCTGCTGTATTTCTGTTTCCAGGGTGCACCGCGTGGAGGTACATTTGGGATCTTGGTTATCTGCTAACCCTGGGTCCGCCTAGAGCATTGCGTTCCCTTTGCACCCCATTACATCAAATAAAAATAAGTCGGGATATCCATCTACAAAGCAGGTAGACTAATCTTTTTACTAAGAGAATATATGTGGATTGTTCTTTAGCAATGTATGAAACTTGTGAAAAATCAGTTATAAAAATTATGAGAAAACTAGAGAAAGAATAAAAATGGTTTCTTGAAAGTTTAGTAAAAATATTATTAACAGAAAGAAATCACTAGGTATTGAGTTTGTTTAGTAGATATAGATTGAGAGTTAGGAGAAGTGGAGTGACTTGTCAGTTGATCATGGTTTTTAGTTCAAATGTTTTTTATGAATTCAAAAAGTACACCCAGAAATCAAGAAGATCTTCAGAAGAGAAATTTCATCTAATAACAAAAATACCAGAGAATATCAGACAGTGTTGAAAAAGGCTGTAAGACAAATTGGTGGGAAGTGATTATTGTAATCCTATGTTTCACAAGGAACTGGAATGAATAACTGAGTAAATGGTGTGAAGTATGAATCAGAATCACTAATGTAAATATGCTTGTGACAGGTAAAATAGTACCACTAAAGTAGATATGATTGGGACGGGTAAAATATTATCACTAAAGTAAATAAGATTATGACAGGTAAAATATTATCACTAAAGTAAATAAGATTATGACAGGTAAAATATATCACTAAAGTAGATACAATTGTGATGGGTAAAATAGTATCACTAAAGTAGATACGATTGTGATGCGTAAAAAAGTATCACTAAAGTAAATCTTCTTCTTCTTCATCGTTCATTCTCAAACTCCTGCTGGATCTCCCTTGTAGCAAGACCATTGTCCTACTAGATTTCTAGCAGGATGTAGTCCAGAGAATGAAAATGCGTTGTGCCGCCGTTTTATTTGCGCCAATGGCCCGGCACATCCGTCTTCGGCGGAACTAAAGTAAATAAGATTATGATATGTGAAAAAAGTAGCAGATACATATTTTCTTAGATTGCAATTTCTTACTTTTGTCTTCTACACCATAATCCCCATGGATGACAAAGAGATGCAGGCCAATGGACATTGCACCTTCGTCCTTTTATCGCAGACTCCTATGTCATTGGAAATGCTATATAAACCATGGGTTAACAGACCTGACAGAAGAATGATGAACTAGTTGGCCCAGAATTATGTGCTGTGCTCCTGGCTGGATGTGGTAATCCTGGAGTGCCTCCCTTTGGGGACTAAAATTGCATCCATAAACCCCCCTTACACAACCATACCTTAGAGGCAACCTTATATGAGTACGGGTATCACTTCAGTTATGCACCTGAGAAGAACCTGTTCTTTTGTTAGAAGGCTGTGAGCTATCAAGATCTACCTGCTCACAGCTAAAGGTGTTATTCCATCATCATTATTTATGGCATTCAGGCTCTGATTGTTAGTAAGTATTCTGGACTATTTTTTCCCCTGAATATGTTGAAACAAGTGTGAAAGTAATGTGATATCATATGCATAATGCAGATCATCTCATGTTAGGAACTCCGCCCATCTTTTATCTCTAGCGTATTTCTTATTCATTTGAATCTACACCCTGCAGAAGACGAATGTGTCGGGCCATTGGCACAAATAAAACGGCGACAACATATTTCCATTCTCTGGACTACATCCTGCTGGAAATCTAGCAGGTCCTGCTACAAGGGAGATCCAGCGGGAGTTTAAGAATGAACGCTGAAGAAGAATCTATACATTTCTCTCTACTTCTTCAAGGTTACTTATGTTTATTTTCACTGATTAAAATATGATCATATCCTTGTTTTTCTATTCGCTTATGGTAAAAATATAGAAGCGAACAGTGACTACAGGCACCTGTTGAAGGAGAGCTCAGAGCATCAGCTGCTGCAGCCAATGCTGATGTTGTTGGGTCTTCAGGCTGGCTTGCATACAGTTTGGAGCCAGCTCTTGTGGTCTTACTTGTATCCTGCTGTGGGTCATAGTTCCGTTTTGGTTTGGTGTTTTCTAGCGTCTTTTCTAACGACTCTCTTGGAGGACGGAACTCCCTGATTCCCTGAATCACAAATTAAACCATGAAGAATATTTATTGTTGTGAATATTCATAAATAATAAAGAATAATTATTGTGGTATAATTTAACCAAAAAGCACAAAAGCCACAGATAAAAGACTCGACTCCTTTGAAAACAAATGCCTACGTACCATTCTGAACGTTAAGTGGAGTGACTTTAAATCTAACACTACTATAAGAGAGGAAAGCAAACAAACCTATATATCTTCCTTCATTAGACAAAGGCGTTGGACTTACATCGGCCATGTTCTTAGAATGAACAGCCTAAGAATTCCCCAGCAATCACTATATTGGGTGCCACCTGGAGTAAGAAGAAGAGGGAGACCTAGAGAAACTCTACGAAGAACCATTAATAGAGAAGGCATGTCAATGAACCTAAACAACACGCAACAATTGAAAGACCTGGCAACAAAAAAGACAGAAATGGAAAGCTATGGTTTCTGCCCTATGCGCCGCCTATGGCCCTGGAGGAACATAACATAACAATTTAACCCCTTTATTTAAAAACTAGCTCACATATTTATATTTTCATATATAGATCAACATGAAATGTAAATTTAGGATCTGTTGAGCATGTATGAACCCAGTCAATTATTGATGCATATGTGTTTCAATTTGGTTGTTATACTAGTGTAGAAACTTTCAAATAAAACCACAACAGTCAACTAAATTATTGACAGTTTAAATCAGAGAACATCCCATTATTAATTTAAATTAATGTTTTCATGGCTTTTTACAAGGATCTCATGGTTTTACTGCTAGTGTTAGTAGGAGAGTCAGTGCTGAGCACAGTAACACATACAGGGCAACTACATCCTGTATACAGATGAATCTTGAGTCAGTTATAGCCGCCTTAAAATGACTCTCCAGATTTAATTTACTA